>CM031376.1:61160961-61546272 GCA_018208015.1 Medicago ruthenica | reverse complement strand
TAAGGCGATGGTTATAGACAGTTACAACAAAGGTTATAAGCAGCTTAAATTATAGCTACAGGAGGACTTATAGTCATAGGCAGTTAAAGACTTGGCGATCCTAGGAAAATCCCCAAGATTGCCAAGGTAGGCATGGCGACCCTAGGTTCCCTGTGGTTGCCAACAGTAGGTTGGGTAGAGCTCACTGAGACATTATGTCTCATCCCATTCCTTTTGGTGCAGGGTTTAACAGGTTAGTCAGAGGTTCGTGACGAAGATCTTCATAGAGGTACTGGATGGAGTGCTTTTGCTCGTTGTGTACCAGCTCAGACGCATTATGGACATTTGTAAAAGTATTGTAACAGTATTGGATTATTGTACACACGAGTAAACATGTATATATTCTGTGTAATGGTAATATTATTATGAAATTTTTAAATGTATCCAGTATCAGTTTAACGCACATGCTAACATACTAGTTAAAGTTAGTATGGGTGTTACAGTCACCCATCCCAAAATTGATCCAAGTCAAGCACACTTAACTGTGGAGTTCTTATCGTCCGGGCTACTTAAAAGAAGATGCATCTTGTTGGTATAGGTTGTATCAAACAATTCTTATAAGTCTTCCTTCAACCATGCAGTCTCATACCTGCACGACGTCAGGAACCATCTCATTCCAATGTGAATACGGTTGCTTAGAAGATGCTAGGAGCCGCTCATTGCCATGCCCTGTGCATCGGCGATCACTCCCCGCCCTTGTCAGCCTCAGGCATTGCAATATATATGTAAATTTCAAACAAAAACTGGTTTTCTCCGTGATGTTGTTACACCGTACGTCAGTGAACAAGATCAATATACTCATGTTGGTCAAATAGTGTAATATCTCGCTTATAAGTATCAGTTATTGGTATTAGTAACTTTTGAAGCAAGCATGGCATTATGGTAAATAAGTGGAAATGGCAAATTTGTAAATAATTTGAAAGAGAGGATTATAAGGGAAAAGAGGTAAGATATTTCTTACCATCTTTCTCTCATTATCTACACTCTTCTATATTCATCATCCTCTCCCTCCTTCCCTCAATCTCTCACGCCCTCCCTCACCTTGCCAAACATCCATCCAAACTTCATTCAAATCTAGTAAGAAGTCTTGCAAAGCAAGCTAGGTTGGAAGCTTAGAACAAGAGAAAGGAAAGAAGAACAAGAAAGTATCAAGAGAAGAGTTAGATTGGAGCAAGCTAAGGCTTTGGAGTTTAGAAGCTAGAAGGCACCAATTGAAGATTAAGGTGAGCTCATCTTGGGTTTTAGAACCCTCTTAGAGTGAATATTAAGTGTTATGCATCATAGAAAAGTTTTGGAGTTTTACCCTAAATTCCTTGCTTGCTAAATCCTTGCTTATATATGTTTCAAATTGTTATTTTATGAAGGAAAATCATTCCTAGCATGTTTAGGAAGCTTGGGTATCTTTGAATGGGCAAAAATGGTGGAAAAATGCATTTTTATACATGACTGGTGCTGTCATGGTCGCTACAGCGACCAGCCGTCGCTTGTAGCGACCAGGCAGGATTTCTGCCTGCCTACTGGCGCTTGTAGCGACCAGCTTGGCGCTTGTAGCGACCAGCTTGGCGCTTGTAGCAACCAGCTTGGAGCTTGTAGCGACCAAGCCAGAACAACACAACATAGTTGAGCTGTTCTGGGGGTTCTGGTGCGCACGGGCAAGGCTTTTTGCAAATGTTTTCTCCTAATACAATCTAAGAACATTAACCACCATTTTAGTTCATTCTAAAGGCTTCCTTTGGTTGAGAAATCATATGAGCAAAGATTACGCAAGGCTTGGAAAATTCATGAACTAAGGTTTAATGTTTAAGTAAGCCCTAAGAATGACTTATGAGAACGATAAGTCAAGAACCTACTATAGGTTTGAGAGATTTAGAATGGTACTCATCAGGTACTAAGCACAAGATTGAACCTATGTCCATAGTTAAGAACCTTTTAATAGGTTAAGCATTCAAGAAGGCATTAAGTATGCAAAAGCTTATAGCAATTATTAGACGTACTTTTAAGTACGAAAGTTAAGAATTAATGAGAATAAGAATGATCCAATGATCAAAGTTAAGAGCCTATTCATAGGTTAAGCTTTTAAGAATGATTACTTAAGAATGTATTAGATATGCACAAGAATATGAACGAATAAGATATACATACGAACTTAAGTAAGAACTTAATAATAAAGATTATACGTGTTCATCAGACTCGGGATTATGCCGGATGGGATTTCTCCGAAAGGGCTATCCACACGTAAGTTATAAGAATATGTTTAACGTGTCCAGCAGGCTCCGGGATACGCCGGATGGGACTTCTCCGAGAGGATTGTCCACACGTATGTTAAAAGATTTTAGCATGTCCAGCAGGCTCCGGGATACGCTGGATGGTGTAGTACCCCAATTTTGTCCTAAGCCTTTCAAAACAAAAAATCAAAAAAAATCAAAGAGGGAGAAAAAGTCAAAGTCAACAAAAGTCAACAGAAAAGTCAACATTTCAAAAATGATGACTTCGCACTGCGAAGTCTGCGATTTTTCTGCAGATTTTTGGTGTTTTTGATTTAATTCCAGATTTTGTTGCATATCATTTCCATATTTATTTTAATCAGCATTCATGGCTATTTGGGCCAAGCAAAACCTGAAATGAGAGACTTGCCATTAATGCCAAGGTTGGAAGCTTTTTCTTCCAACCTAGCATGTGACAAGCAAGTGGGCTTGCCCTTGGGCAGCTCTTGTCCCTCCCAAGTGACCTGTTAACCACCCCAAGGTTGCCAGCCACCTGCTTGATGACTTTCCTCCTGCTTGCTCCCCCAAAACCAGTCAAACTAGCTGGATTTTTCACTTGAAAAAGCCATGAGTGCCTACCCTGTTTTGCAACAGCTTTTCACCCTCTCACACC
Source organism: Medicago ruthenica (assembly GCA_018208015.1). Lineage (NCBI taxonomy): Eukaryota > Viridiplantae > Streptophyta > Magnoliopsida > Fabales > Fabaceae > Medicago > Medicago ruthenica. The sequence goes on along the minus strand of CM031376.1, from coordinate 61,543,356 downwards.
AGCCAATTGTAGCCTTTTGCATCCCCCAATCTCTGCACATCACAGTGCACGTTTTTATTGATCAACTATTGAGATTGCAAGGATTGATCCCCAAGCTTGGCCAATTGCATTTCAGCCCTATTTCATCATCATTGCTATCCAAAAATCTTTGAATTTGTGGCTGAAATCAGGCTGAGTCTTGACCCTTGGCACAAGGCAAGGTTTGCCTCTATCCATTAGCATTTTAATGCCAAGGGATTCAGCCTAATCCTAGCCCACAAATCAGCTGGATTTTGGGGATTTCTAATGATGAAATTGATTTGGTTTTGGCCTATAAATAGAAGGCAATGCCCAAGGTTACAAGCACTTCTGATAACAGCATTCAAAGAGCATTATACACAAAGAAACACTACTCATTCCAGCTTACAAACACTTGCAAACAACCAGAAAAAAAAACAATCCAAACACAAAGCCTCACAAAGTTCAAAACCATCACCAACATTCAAAAACTTTTGCAAGAACCTTCAACCAATTCAAATCCATTGCAGCTGGAGCTTTGCTAAGGATCTCTGTAAGTATTCCAAGCTTTTGTTTTGCATTTTCAATTGTGTTTGCATAGCAATTTTGGTCCAAAACCTTTTGGTTCTAAAAAACCCCTTTTGAATTTCAAAGAAATCCCAAGGTTTTCAAAACACCAAAACTGTTTTGTCCAGGCCTTTTCATCCCAAAAACTCAAAGCTTTTCACCCACCTAAAAGGTCCTGAGTGTGTTCAGAAGTTGTTTCTGAACAAAAGTTCAGAAACAGCTTCTGAACTCAAAAATTCGCATACTTCGCAGTGCGAAGTCATGGTCGCAGAGCGACCATGACAGAACTCAGAATCTGAGTTTTGTTGTCCAAATGGCCAATTTTTTGAGGTTCTAGCCCAGGAGCTCAGAACCTAAGAGTTTTTAAACCCATGTTTTTCAAACCATAACAAGGATTTTGCACAATATTGACAAATTCATAAGTTCGTGTAACATTTTGTGGATAACTTGCAAAACAAGTTATGTTCCCAATCTTTCAAAACAACATGAACAAACCAGCTATGTTCATCATTTCAAATTTAACTTGAACAATAAACATTGTTCATGATTTTCAAAACCCAAACATGAACATACACCGAATACGTTCGCTTTTCAAAACCGTTCGCAAAATAAGCCGAACTTGTGCGTTTTCTAACAAAATTGCTAAAATCTCTTCACTTTGGGTTCCAAACCAAATGATTTGATATACCTTGGGATTTCTAAAAGAATTCTACCCAAAATCTTGAATGAAAAAGGGATGGTGTGACGTATGTCTCTCCATTGCCCCGATTGTACGAATGCGTGACGTATGTCTCGTCGTTCGGACAATCGTCATTCCTTTTTTCAATGTATCCAACCATAACCAAACCAAATCTTGGCCCCTTATGGTCAATCCGAACCTTTTGGTCCCCCGTGGCCACTAGATTCGATCCCTCGACTCGTTTGAGTCACTCGGTCAATGTTCGACTCGTCCGAGTCCATTGTACCTGTTCTTGATCCCAGTGGATCAATCGAACAATCCCTCGACTCGTTGGAGTCCCCTCGGTCAATGATTGACTCGTTTGAGTCCATTGCACCTCTCTTGGTCCCATAGCGACCAATTGGAACCCTTTTACCCTAACGGACGTACCTTTTAACAATTCTAGTGCGATTCGTGAACAAACGCTTAATAAGTCTCCCAAGCGCGAGCATACAAGCTATACGCTTAATAAGTCTCCCGAGCGCGAGCATACAAGCTACGTTTTAATCGAAGAATTCGGTTAAAACATTGTCCATTTAAAATTAACCAAGATATGTACGTTTTTCTACCAAAGAACTACGTACGCTTTGAATTCTCCGACTACCGGGAGATACGTAGGAGCAAGATCGACATCTTGTCAAGCGCAATAATAAAAACTTTTTTTTTCTTTTCTTTCGTTTGTTTTTATCTCTTTTTCCCCCTTTTAGTATATTTTCTTTTGACATAGATAAGCATGCGCGCAAAACATTTAAAAACAATTTAAGCTTTAGCCAAATAGAAGGTTCCCGTTGAGTACAACGGACGTGAGGGGTGCTAATACCTTCCCCTTGCGTAATCGACTCCCGAACCCGACAATGGTTGCGATGACCATCCTTTCCTCATCGTCAAAGGGTTTTATTATCGTTTCCCTTTCAAAATAAAAACTTAAGGGTTTATCAACGTTCCCTTTACACAAAAACTTTGGTGGCGACTTCACAAAGGCCCTCCGAGCGTTTACGAACGACCTCGGAGGATTTGCGCGTTTTTTAAACGAGGTGCGCACAGCTGGCGACTCCGCTGGGGAACGTTTTCCCACTAGCAAGTCAAGCCTAACCTATTTGGCTTTTAAGCCAATTGTTTTTATTTTCTTTGCGCGCCATGCTTTTATTTTATTCATATATGTCATATATGTGCTTTATGTTTATATTTGCTTTATTTTGCTTTATATTCATATCATATATATATCAAATGCGGGGGTTACTTGAGTGATGTTACTCCACATTGTTCGGGTTAATGCCGGACGTGTGAGGCTCTCTACCCGAGCTTGAGAAAAAACTAAGTTAGAATGGTGGTTGTGAGCGGAAGCCTGCGTTGACGTATGTCCGTGAGGTAGGATGCCCAACCCCGCTTAGAGGAGATTTTCACGTGGAATTAATTGAAGTCATGTCGACGTATGTCCATAGACAACCCTAATTCCATGTGAGATCTATGACTCTACGGACCTCTTCTTAGGAAATTTCACCTTTAGAGCCTACACGTGAGGATGGGGGGAAGTTCCGAACCTTCATATACCAAACCCTTGCATATCATAAACATTTGCATTCATATAAATTTTTTTGCATAAACAAAAAAGAGGGGCATATTTTTGCATACTCATTGCATTCTGAAATTCTGGCCAGGCAATCAACAGAGATAACAGGTTCTGAACCAGACAGGTTCTGAACAACACACAGGACACACTAATTTGCAAAACAGAGCACAAACACAAACACACACAGGCAGCAAATTAAAGTGCAGGAAAGTAAAAAGGCACAGAGGTTTGTTAACCCAGTTCGGAGTAAACACCTCCTACTCTGGGGGATACCAATCCAGGAAGGAATTCCACTATAGGAATTAATCCTTATGACTCAAGACACTGACTCCCAGTTCCCAGCCTAAGCAATTAACTTCCTCCTAGTCTTGAATTCTACCCAACATGTTGAGTATTAGAAAACCTCTAACTTCCTATTCAAGCAACTGCAACCCAGCTACTTGAACTACCCTTTGAACTTAAACAGTTCTGAAACACAACTACCCTGTTTTTCAGAAAACTTCAAAGACAAAACTTCATTCGTACCTAAAGGCTTAGAATGAATCACAACTCTATAAAAACACTAAACCAACTCAAACAATGAGTGGTGCACAATAAAAACTCTAAGTAAAAAACACAGACTCAATTCTTTGATTTTTTGACTCTCTAAATCGTAAGTCTTCAATAGCAAAGCTCCTCCTTTTATAACCTTCAGCAAGCCTCTTAATTATGCTCCAAATCTTCTGAATTGATTTGTTACTGGAATAAGATTGAACCAATAATGTAACAAATAAAACTGCATCCAATCTTTGAAAGATTTAAAACAGAAAATATGAATTTTCATAACTTTGAACTAAATCTTCAAAGATATCTTCTCCAATTAAACCAGCCTTCTAGAAGCAATTATACAAAGATAATTCCTTGCTAAATCTCCCAAGATACGCGCAAAAACAATCCAGCAAACCCAGCTTCTGATGAAGTCAACATAAGTCAACGCTGGCATCAGAACCTGAATTCAGCTTCTGAAGTGCTACAGTGCATTCAGCTTCTGATGACATTTTCAGCTTCTGAATGACTTCAAAACACAAAACTTGCAACTGAAGAAATGTTTCAAATATGGAGATGCTTCTATTCAATACTCTGGTTTTGCCAAAACATGCAGCCAACACCAAAAGACTCAACAATCTCCCCCTTTGACAAATTTTTGGCTAAAACCATCCAAGTTCTTCAATCTCCCTTATAATCAACTCAGCAATGAAGAACTCCACAATAATATATCATAGCATAAACATAAGCAGCGGACACAACTATGAATAACACAAATCAGCTTCAGTTCTACAAAACATCACCGCTACTGAAGCACACAACCACCAAGTACTGATCAACTTCTGATCACAACCATGGTATCAGAGCTACTGATCAACTCCTGATCATCACAAACACTCCCCCTGCAACTAATCTTCTCATACAAACTCACCCTTACTACTGAACACAGAGAATTGTTATCAGAGCATATCAGAGCCAACACTTCAGGATCACTACACTTCAGGACCACAACATCACTCAGGAATATAACAAACTTGTACTCCCCCTGAGACACATACTCCCCCTCAATAACATCTTGACAGCTCTTGTTATATTGGTTCTGAACTCTGAGCTTCACAAATAACTTCTGAACCACACTGAAAACTGAACATCTGAAATTTGAACTTCTGAGCAGCAACACTTTGCATAAGACTTTTGGTATCAGAGCCAATACATTACATACCAATACATTACATAAGATTTTCTCCCCCTTTTTAGCCACAAAATTCTGACAAATCTCAGACTTCAAATAGGAAGGGTAAACTACACAAACATCTTCAACTACTGTCCCAGTTTGAACTTCAGACTTAGTATAAAAAGCAGCATCACACATAGCACTAACAAAGTTGGCAGGTACTCTATCTTCCTCACATCCAGTTTGCTTTAATTGCTAGAACTCTTCATGCAAACACACACCTAACTTGCTCCTTAAGATTTCAAACTGCTTAGCATCCAAGGCCTTTGTGAAAATGTCAGCAACTTGTTCTTCAGTAGCTACATGTTCCAGCTGAATAACTTTATCCTCCACAAGATTTCTGATAAAATGATGTCTGATGTCTATGTGTTTAGTTCTGCTGTGCTGTATTGGATTCTTAGAAATGTTGATAGCACTCAAATTGTCACAAAATAATGTCATAGTTCCTTGTTCAATGTTGTACTCCTCCAGCATCTGCTTCATCCACACCAATTGTGAGCAACTACTTCCAGCAGCAATATACTCAGCCTCAGCAGTTGACAATGACACACAGTTTTGTTTCTTGCTGAACCATGAAACCAAGTTATTTCCTAAGAAGAAACAACCTCCTGAGGTGCTCTTCCTGTCATCAGCACTTCCAGCCCAGTCAGCATCACAGTATCCCATCAGTTTAGAACTTGAACTATGAGAATACATGATTCCATAGTCACTTGTGTTGTTCACATACTTCAGGATCCTTTTAACTTGTGTCAGATGACTCATCTTAGGATCAGCTTGATATCTTGCACAAACTCCTACAGCAAATGTGATATCAGGCCTGCTTGCAGTTAAGTACAATAGGCTCCCAATCATGCTTCTGTACTGACTTTGGTCTACTGAAACTCCATGTTCATCCTTAGTTAACTTCAGGTGGGTAGCAGCTGGTGTCCTCTTGTGAGCAGCAGATTCCAATCCAAATTTCTTCACAATGTTCTTGGCATACTTACTCTGAGAAATGAAGATTGTATCTTCCATTTGCTAAACTTGCAATCCAAGAAAGTATGTCAGCTCACCAACTAAACTCATTTCAAATTCTGACTGCATTTGCTGAACAAATAACTTGACCATCTTCTGAGACATCCCACCAAAAACTATGTCATCAACATAAATCTGAGCAATCATCAGGCTTCCATGTTCATTCTTCACAAATAAGGTCTTATCAGAACCTCCTTTTCTGTAACCTTGTTTCTCAAGAAATTGAGTAAGCCTTTCATACCATGCCCTTGGTGCTTGCTTTAATCCATACAAGGCCTTCTTCAGTTTGTAAACATGATTAGGAAACTGATGATCCACAAAACCCTTAGGTTGTTCTACATAAACTTCTTCTTGCAGATATCCATTCAAAAATGCACTCTTCACATCCATCTGAAATAATTTGAACTTGAGAATGCAGGAAACACCCAACAGCAATCTTATGGACTCTAGTCTGGCCACAGGTGCAAAGGTCTCATCAAAATCAAGTCCCTCAACTTGAGTATAACCTTGAGCAACCAACCTTGCCTTGTTTCTGACCACAGTACCATTTTCATCTGTTTTATTCTTGAATATCCACTTAGTGCCAATCACATTCAGCTCTTCAGGTCTTGGAAATAGATCCCACACTTCACTCCTTTTGAATTGATTCAACTCATCTTGCATTGCTTCAATCCAAAATTCATCAGTCAGGGCTTCTTTCACATTTTTAGGTTCAAACTTAGACACAAAACATGAATCAGTAGCAGCTGGTTCTGATCTCCTGGTTCTGACCCCTTGATCCAAACTCCCAATGATAAGCTCCTTAGGATGATCCTTCTGAATTCTAGTAGATGGCCCTTTATTGGTAGAATTATGTTCTGGATGTACATCTGCTTCTTCAGACTCTGGATGAATTTCAGCTTCTGAAGTTTGTTCTTCTGATGGTTCAGACTCTGGAACAACTTCAGACTCACTTCTATCTTTCTCAGCAGTTAGATCATCAATTACCACATTAATGGACTCCATCACAACTTTAGTTCTTGAATTAAACACCCTATAAGCTCTGCTGTTTACTGAATAACCCAGGAATATGCCCTCATCAGACTTAGGATCCAGTTTTCTTCTATTTTCTCTGTCAGCCAAAATGTAACACTTACTGCCAAACACATGAAAATATTTGACTGTAGGCTTCCTTCCTTTCCATAGTTCATACAATGTAGATGTTGTTCCTTTCTTCAAAGTGACTCTATTGTGTATGTAACATGCTGTGTTCATAGCTTCAGCCCAAAACATATATGGCAACTTCTTAGCATGCAGCATAACTCTTGCACATTCTGCTAATGTCCTATTCTTCCTCTCCACTACACCATTTTGCTGAGGTGTGATAGGTGCAGAAAACTCATGTTTTATACCTTCAGAAGCACAAAATTCTGAAAAACTCTTGTTTTCAAATTCTTTGCCATGATCACTTCTGATTCTGACAATACCACAGTCTTTTTCTCTTTGTAATTGAATGCATAGGTCTTTAAATACTTCAAAAGTATCAGACCTTTCTCTAACAAAACTTATCCATGTGAATCTTGAGTAGTCATCTACCATTACAAAAGCATACCTCTTTCCTCCAATACTTTCTACTTGCATAGGCCCCATTAAATCCATATGAACAAGTTCTAGTACTTTGGTAGTTACCTGGTGAACTAATCTGGGATGAGACTGTCTTGTTTGTTTACCAATCTGACAATCACCACAAACATTGTCCTCATTGTACTTAGGATTTTTTTCATGCCTTTCAGATGCAGATGTCCCAACTTCTGGTGCCAGAGTCTGACTTCCTCTTCTGAGCTCATAAGACAAGAAGTCAGACTTCTTTCTTCTTCAGAAACCCATAAGTAACAGTTGTCTTTGGATCTGCAACCTCTCATCTGAATCTTATCTTCCTGATCAGTAACAATACACTCTAGTTTGTTGAAATTAACCTTTAAATCTTGATCACAAAGTTGGCTAATACTGATCAGATTAGAGGTTAATCCTTCAACCAGTAGCACATCATTAAGTCTGGGCAAGCCTTCTCTGTTCAAATCACCAATACCCAGAATCTGACCTTTTACACCATCTCCAAATGTCACATAACTTCTGGAGTATGATCTGATATTGCTCAGCAGCTTCTTCACACCAGTCATGTGCCTTGAACATCCACTATCAAAATACCAATCTTCTTTTGAAGTGGCTCTCAAAGAAGTATGAGCTATAAGACCTACATTCTGAACTTTGGGCTTCCACACCTTCTGAACATTGTGTCTGATAGCAGCTGGTTCCACTCTTCTATACTGAAAATGTTCAGGATAGCCATAAAGTTTGAAGCAGAATGGTTTGATATGCCCTTTCTTTCCACAATGATGACAGATCCATGGATGATTTCTCCTCCTTCTGTTTCTGAAGAATTTCTGGGGTTGCTTCTGAGGTAGCATCTGAACATGCTTCTGACCTTGCATCTGAGGTCTCTTCTGAGCTTGCTTCTGAGCTTGCATCTGGGATTGTTTCTGAGGTCTCATCTGAGATGTTCCAATCATAGGATTATCACTTTTAGTCGCAGGAACAAACTCTTTAACAAGAATCTTCTGTTTGGAGTTCTGAGTCTGATCATCAAAGCCTAATCCAGTTTTTCCTTGTTGCTGAGCACCCAAAATTTCATCCAACACTTTTGTAGCAGTATTCATCATTCTAACCTGCTTTTTCATATGTTCAAGTTGGGAATTTAACTGGTTCACTTCTTCTTTCAAATCTGAATTCTGCACAAGAAGTTCTCCTTTTTCAGCCTCCAGTTGAAAAATAGTCTCCTTCTGATCCAGAACTTGTTTGCAAACCTCAGCACTTCTGGTATACAGCTTCCTATAGTTATCAGCTAGTTCATCATATGAGGTTTTAGCAGCTTCAGACACAGATGAGGCTTCAGACTCTGAGTCAGACTCTGAAAAAGTCTCAGACTCTACAACAGCTTCCTTCTTCAAGATAGCTCCTGACCTTACTACCAGACCAGTATCACACATATCAGATTCACTAACATCATCATCTTCAGAACCATCATCAGACCATGCAACAGCTAGGCTCTTCTTCTGTTTCTTGAGAAAAGTAGGACATTCAGATTTGATGTGTCCATAACCCTCACACTCATAGCACTGCACACCTTTAGCTTGATTACTTTTCTCCTCAGACTTGATCTTCTTCTCATCAGTTTGTTGCTTTTTGTTATTGAATCTGAAGTTCTGACCTTTGGCTTTGGCTTTTCTGTTAACATTCTTCAGAATCTTGTTGAATTGTTTTCCCAGCAACACAAGAGCTTCTGATAAGTCATCCTCTTCAGACTCTTGTTGATCATCAGCTTCAGAATTTACACTAAAAGCTACACCTTTTCCTTTCTTCTCAGTCTGTTTACAAAAGGCAGTTTCAAAATTGAGTAGTGACCCAATCAGCTCCTCAACCTTCATAGCAGAAATATCATGAGCCTGCTTAATTGCAGTGACCTTCATATCAAACCTTCTAGGCAGGGACCTGAGGATTTTCCTGACTAACTTCTCATCAGACATCTTTTCACCAAGAGAGTCAAAGGAATTGGCCATATCCAGCACATTCATGTAAAAATCCTGAATGGATTCGTCCTCCTTCATCTTCAGGTTCTCAAACTTGGTGGTCAGCAACTGTAATCTGGACATCTTCACCTTAGAAGTTCCTTCATGAGTTGTCTTTAAGATTTCCCAGGCCTCCTTTGCAACAGTGCATTGTTTGATAAGTCTGAACATGTTCTGATCAACACCATTAAAGATAGCATTCAAAGCTTTTGAATTTCCCAGTGACAGATCATCTTCAGCTTTGGTCCATTCCTCCTCAGGCTTCAACACTCCAGTTTTGTTACCATCTTTGTCCAGAATCTCAGGATGATCCCAGCCTTTAATCACAGCTTTCCAAGTCCTGCTGTCAATAGATTTTAAGAAGGCACACATTCTAGATTTCCAATACTCATAGTTTGTGCCATCTAGAAGAGGTGGTCTATTGACATATCCTCCTTCTCTATCCATGCTTACCAGAAAATAAGTCCTCTGGATCTCACCCAAAATACAGGCAGGGTGCCTGCTCTGATGCCAATTGAAATTCTGGCCAGGCAATCAACAGAGATAACAGGTTCTGAACCAGACAGGTTCTGAACAACACACAGGACACACTAATTTGCAAAACAGAGCACAAACACAAACACACACAGGCAGCAAATTAAAGTGCAGGAAAGTAAAAAGGCACAGAGGTTTGTTAACCCAGTTCGGAGTAAACACCTCCTACTCTGGGGGATACCAATCCAGGAAGGAATTCCACTATAGGAATTAATCCTTATGACTCAAGACACTGACTCCCAGTTCCCAGCCTAAGCAATTAACTTCCTCCTAGTCTTGAATTCTACCCAACACGTTGAGTATTAGAAAACCTCTAACTTCCTCTTCAAGCAACTGCAACCCAGCTACTTGAACTACCCTTTGAACTTAAACAGTTCTGAAACACAACTACCCTGTTTTTCAGAAAACTTCAAAGACAAAACTTCATTCGTACCTAAAGGCTTAGAATGAATCACAACTCTATAAAAACACTAAACCAACTCAAACAATGAGTGGTGCACAATAAAAACTCTAAGTAAAAAACACAGACTCAATTCTCTGATTTTTGACTCTCTAAATCGTAAGTCTTCAATAGCAAAGCTCCTCCTTTTATAACCTTCAGCAAGCCTCTTAATTATGCTCCAAATCTTCTGAATTGATTTGTTACTGGAATAAGATTGAACCAATAATGTAACAAATAAAACTGCATCCAATCTTTGAAAGATTTAAAACAGAAAATATGAATTTTCATAACTTTGAACTAAATCTTCAAAGATATCTTCTCCAATTAAACCAGCCTTCTAGAAGCAATTATACAAAGATAATTCCTTGCTAAATCTCCCAAGATACGCGCAAAAACAATCCAGCAAACCCAGCTTCTGATGAAGTCAACATAAGTCAACGCTGGCATCAGAACCTGAATTCAGCTTCTGAAGTGCTACAGTGCATTCAGCTTCTGATGACATTTTCAGCTTCTGAATGACTTCAAAACACAAAACTTGCAACTGAAGAAATGTTTCAAATATGGAGATGCTTCTATTCAATACTCTGGTTTTGCCAAAACATGCAGCCAACACCAAAAGACTCAACACATTCATACATTTACATGCATTTTCATGCATTTCAAAGAGGAACCCTCACCAAAACACCAAAAAAAAAAAAAGTACCCGACCCGGTGTACAGTAGCGTTTCGGATGAGATCCAAGCAACCGGAAGGCCATCAAAATTCCGGAAATCATTTCTTTGTCCAAGTAATTTAACATGTTTTTTTTTAAAAAAAAAACAATCATTTTGCTCTTCCCAAGGCAAATGATAAACTTTATGGGACCCCCATATTTCAAATCATTTCCGTCATTAATAAATTTGCGGTTTATGTTCAAAAGAGTTCGTTTTTCTTTCGTTCTCAAATAAATTTTTGCAACCCTACAAAAAAAAATCATCATAAATACACCACCAAAAATAACACTGCTACAATCCTCATGACTTCAATTTTCAAATTAACCAAACGGAAGATGATAATAAGGACCATTTTGAACCTCCTGAAGGATTGTCCAGACTTGGGGATCAAGAGGATAGGGTAATACAACCTCACCAAGAGAACCCTCAAAAGAATAGCACCACAGTTCTCCCTCTGCCGGGGCACACTCTATAAGAGAAATCATAGTCTCACTCAGACGTGTGGATAAACTTGAAACAATCATGCTCACCGAAGAAATCCATGAGGAGTCCTTCCAAACCCATGCCAAGACATGTCACAAGTGACAAAATTATGCCAACAAGGGGCATATACCACAAACACCTCTGAATGTCATGACATCACCCTAACCTTTCCCTATGTGGGGCATAAACATGTTTGGAATGATTGAGCCAAAGGTTTCAAAAGGGCACCAGTTCATATTAGCTGCCATCAACTGTTTCACCAAATGGGTCGAAGCAACTTCTTATGCAAGCATCCCCAAACAAACAAAGCCCAATTTTTATTGGCATCCCCAAACACAAAAAGCCAAGTCGTCATTGGCATTCCTCACATCTCCAACAAAAGACCAATTTTTATTGGCGCACACAATTTCCAAACAAAAAGCCCAATTTCCATTGGCACTCACAAGCCCCATTTCCAATAAAAGCCCAATTTTCATTGGCATTTCCATCAAAAAAAAGCCTGACCTTGCTCGGCATCCAAAAAAAAACAAAGCCCGACCTTGCTCGGAAGCCAAAAAAAAAACAAAAAAAACCGACCTTGCTCGGAAGACAATCAAAAGCCCGACCTTGCTCGGCATCCAAAAAAAAAACAAAGCCCGACCTTGCTCGGAAGCCAATTACAAAAGCCCGACCTTGCTCGGCATCCCATCATAAAGCCTGACCTTGCTCGGCATCCCACAATAAAAGCCCGACCTCGCTCGGCATCCAAACACCCGAAAGCCCAATTTTCATTGGCACTCACAAACATATTCCCAAATACCATTTCCAATAAAAACCCAATTTTCATTGGCCCTTACAAACACAATCTCACATAAAGCCCAATTTTCATTGGCATTTCCACTCCAATCACAAAAAGCTCGACCTCGCTCGGCAACCAAAAACAAAAAGCCCGACCTCGCTCGGCATCCAATCACTACCAAGGCCCAATTTTATTGGCATTCACAAACACGAACAAGGTTTGACCAACTGAACCCCATAAAAGAGAAACACCTCACATCATTGGGGCATGGACAGTTCAACAAGAAGGTTCATTCTCGAGAATTTAGAGAAGGAGACTTAATGCTTGGAAAAAAGGTATTACCCGTCCACAAGGTTCCCCCTATCAATAAACTCCGGCGCAGTCAAAAAAAATATATATGCCAAAAAAAAAAGAGCTCGCTAAATCGAAAACCTGAAAGGGCGGTTTAGGCAATAGAGAGCGTCCTGGTAGATCGAAAACCTGAAAAGGCGGTCTAGGCAAAAATTAAGGACATCAAAAAAGGAAATATACCCCAGTGGACTGAAAACTCGAAGGAGCGGTCCAGGTAAAAATTAGGGGTTTCAAAAAAAAAAGGCAAAAAGAGACTGCGGCACGTGAGGTCCGGACATAATTCAAGAGGGAAAGAATCAACCTCATTATCATCTTTCAAAAACAAATTATTTCGAAGTCATAGGGAAAGTAGCACGTGAAACCTAAGCAAATTTTCATTTGCCTTTTTGTTTCTTCCTTTTTCTCTATCTCAGTAATCACCTCTTATAGGGATTACATTTTCACGAATAGTTACCCACACAAGGGACTAAGTTTCGTTGAATCAAAATCATCTTTAAATCTTTTCATTGTTATGCGTCCTTACTTGCTCATAAAATGTGTTTTTATTCATGATAGATAATGCATTGAAATATGGGAAATAAAAAAAACTTGCAAAAGAAAATGTGTGTTTTTTACTTGGACGTTTTAAATGTCAAAAGAATTTCGTTGGTCCCCGTTATTGCATCAGAGGACTCAAAACTTGAAGCTCTGCATCAGTCATTTTGAGACTCATGCTCTTCAGCAGAAACAAGCGCGTAGCCCACGACACGTAAAACGCAAAGATCCCGAGGGTCGGAGGAACAAAATTCCCCAAATAAAGCTCACCCTCATACATCTTTTTCATCCACTAAGGCCGGATATCGATCATGCTTCCAAAATGATCCTTATATCCCCAGTGAGATCACCAAAATCAAAAAGCCCGACCTCGCTCGGCAACGAAAATCAAAAAGCCCGACCTCGCTCGGCATCCAAAATCAAAAAGCCCGAACTACACCGGTTTTGATCCCATTCGGGTATGTAGGCAAAGGACCTTGTCCTTCCAAACCAAACAAACAAAAAGTCCAATCATCATTGGCACAACCACAACCAAGACCGACCTTGCTCGGCACCCAATCAGCATCCCACATAATTCATGCATCATGTCAATTTCATTCATGCATGCACATACAAATCATTCATACACATGCATTTCATAAATCATGTCATGCATCCTCAACAAGGATTCTCCAGTGAATATCACATATTCACCAGCACCCATCAACAGTTAAGTAAGCGTTCCCCAGTGAACCTCCTTCACCAACTGTCCCCAATTCCCCGGCAGGAATCTTTGTTTGAGTCTATCTCATATCATGTTGCATTGCATATCACACTGCATATCATACTGCATAACATGCATCATACCATCATGTTTTCCGGTTCAAAGCTGGGCACCCTTTCAGGGTAAGACCATATCATTAGGTATCGACCTCTAGTGTAAGCGGCTAGATAAGATTACCTTCCTCAGTGTTTCGACCTTCAGTGTTAGCGGCTGAATAAGATCACTCCCCTGTTTAGGAATCGACCTTCAGTGTTAGCGGCTGAATAAGATTACCTATCCTTAGGTATCGACCTCTAGTGTAAGCGGCTAGATAAGATCACCTTCCTCAGTGTTTCGACCTTCAGTGTTAGCGGCTGAATAAGATCACTCCCCTGTTTAGGAATCGACCTTCAGTGTTAGCGGCTGAATAAGATTACCTATCCTTAGGTATCGACCTCTAGTGTAAGCGGCTAGATAAGATCACCTCCCTCAGTGTTCGACCTTCAGTGTTAGCGGCTGAATAAGATCACTTCCCCATTAGGAATCAACCTCTAGTGTAAGCGGCTAGATAAGATCACCTTTGCCTTTAGGAATCTACCTCCAGTGTAAGCGGCTGGATACGATTGCCTTCATCCCCAGTGGATCTACCTCCAGTGTTAGCGGCTGGATACGATCAACCTTTTCAAATCATTGCATTTGCATATTTTACTTTCACTGCAATCTTTTCATTCCGCGAAGGACAAAATTCGGGTCCTTCTTTTACCTAATTGATCTTTGCAAAGAGTTCATGAGATGCCCTCGGCACTCACACACTCTATGCAAAGACACAATTAAGTAGGGGCAGCTGTAGTACCCTAATTTTGTCCTAAGCCTTTCAAAACAAAAAATCAAAAAAAATCAAAGAGGGAGAAAAAGTCAAAGTCAACAAAAGTCAACAGAAAAGTCAACATTTAAAAAATGATGACTTCGCACTGCGAAGCTCCCTTCGCACTGCGAAGTCTGCGATTTTTCTGCAGATTTTTGGTGTTTTTGATTTAATTCCAGATTTTGTTGCATATCATTTCCATATTTATTTTAATCAGCATTCATGGCTATTTGGGCCAAGCAAAACCTGAAATGAGAGACTTGCCATTAATGCCAAGGTTGGAAGCTTTTTCTTCCAACCTAGCATGTGACAAGCAAGTGGGCTTGCCCTTGGGCAGCTCTTGTCCCTCCCAAGTGACCTGTTAACGACCCCAAGGTTGCCAGCCACCTGCTTGATGACTTTCCTCCTGCTTGCTCCCCCAAAACCAGTCAAACTAGCTGGATTTTTCACTTGAAAAAGCCATGAGTGCCTACCCTGTTTTGCAACAACTTTTCACCCTCTCACACCAGCCAATTGTAGCCTTTTGCATCCCCCAATCTCTGCACATCACAGTGCACGTTTTTATTGATCAACCATTGAGATTGCAAGGATTGATCCCCAAGCTTGGCCAATTGCATTTCAGCCCTATTTCATCATCATTGCTATCCAAAAATCTTTGAATTTGTGGCTGAAATCAGGCTGAGTCTTGACCCTTGGCACAAGGCAAGGTTGCCTCTATCCATTAGCATTTAATGCAAAGGGATTCCGCCTGATCCTAGCCCACAAATCAGCTGGATTTTGGGGATTTCTAATGATGAAATTGATTTGGTTTTGGCCTATGAATAGAAGGCAATTGAAATTCTGGCCAGGCAAAACTAAGAGAATACCAGGTTCTGAACCAGACAGGTTCTGAACAATAAGCAAGGCACAATAGATCGCAAAACAGAGCACAAGTAAACACAATACAAGAGCAGCAAAGTAAAGTGCAGGAAAGTAATAGGCACAGAGGTTTGTTAACCCAGTTCGGAGTAAACACCTCCTACTCTGGGGGATACCAATCCAGGAAGGAATTCCACTATTGGAATTAATCCTTAAGACTCAGACACTGACTCCTAGTTCCTATCCCAAGCAATTAATTTCCACCTAGTCTTGAATTCTACCCAACACGTTGAGTATTAGAAAGACCTCTAACTTCCTATTCAAGTAACTACAACCCAGCCACTTGAACTACCCTATGAACTTAACCAGTTCTTAGACACAACTACCCTGTTTGTGAATACACCTTCAAAGACAACACTTCATTCGTACCTAAAGGCTTAGAATGAATTACAACTCTATAAAACCTAAACCAACTCAGAACATATGAGTGGTGTACAAAACAAAGCTAACAAGCTTAAAACTAACACAGACTCTTTTTCTGAATTAAGACTCTCTAAAATCGTAAGTCTTCAATATCAAAGCTCCTCCTTTTATAATCTTCAGCAAGCCTCTTAATTATGCTCCAAATCTTCTGAATTGATTTGTTACTGGAATAAGATTGTTCCAATAAAGTAACAAATAAAACTGCATCCAATCTTTGAAAGATTTAAAACAGAAAATACGAATTTTCATAACTTTGAACCAAATCTTCAAAGATATCTTCTCCAATTAAACCAGCCTTCTAGAAGTAATTATACAAAGATAATTCCTTGCTAAATCTCCCAAGATACGCGCAAAAACAATCCAGTAAACCCAGCTTCTGATGTGGTCAACAGAAGTCAACGCTGGCTTCAGAACCTGAAACTGCTTCTGAAGTGCTACAGTGCTTCTGATGAGCATTTCAGCTTCTGATGTAGATTTCAGCTTCTGAAAGGCTTCAAATGAGAAAACTTGTAACTGAAGAAATGTTCATCATAAGGAAAAGCTTCTATCCCATACTTTGGTTTTGCCAAACAATGCAGCCAACACTTAAAGACTCAACAATCTCCCCCTTTGGCAAATTTTTGGCTAAAACCATCCAAGTTCTTCAATCTCCCTTATAATCAACTCTGCAACGAAGAACTCCATAATCATACATCATAGCAATCAGTTTAGGCAGCGGATTCAGCTATGTTAAACAACAGCTTCAACTTCTGACTCCTGATCAACTCCTGATCATCACAATCATGGTATCAGAGCTACCAGCTACTAATTAACTCCACACTCCCCCTGCAACTCAGCATACATCAAACTCCCCCTTACTTCTGAACTACAGGCACAAAAGGTATCAGAGCACTTAGTGCACACTTCAGGAGCTGAACACAATTGTTCTTTAGGATCACAGAAACACTCAAGATCATAACAATCATGTACCTCCTCATGAGACACATATTCCCCCTCAATAACATCTTGACAGCTCTTGTTGCATTGGTTCTGAATACTGAGCTTCACACATAACTTCTGAATCACACTAAGAACTGAACATCTGAAATTTGAACTTCTGAGCAGCAACACTTTGCATAAGACTTTTGGTATCAGAGCCAACACATTACATAAGATTTTCTCCCCCTTTTTAGCCACAAAATTCTGACAAAACTCAGACTTCAAGTAGGGAATAAAATCTAAACAGGTAACACAGATCCTTGAAAACATATCAGATTCAGACTCAGGTCCAGGATCACACTTAGCATAGGCACAACTGGCAGGTACTCTATCTTCCTCACATCCAGTTTGCAGTTATTTCTATAACTCTTCATACAAACATACACCTAACCTGCTCCTCAAGTTTTCAAACTGTTTAGCATCCAAGGCCTTTGTGAATATGTCAGCAATTTGCTCTTCAGTGTCCACATGTTCCAGCTGAATAATCTTGTCCTCCACAAGGTTTCTGATGAAGTGATGTCTGATATCTATGTGTTTAGTTCTGCTGTGCTGAATAAGGTTCTTAGAGATATTAATAGCACTCAGATTGTCACAAAATAAGGTCATAGTTCCTTGTTCAATGTTGTACTCCTCCAGCATCTGTTTCATCCACACCAGTTGTGAGCAACTACTCCCAGCAGCAATATACTCAGCTTCAGCAGTTGACAATGAAACACAATTTTGTTTCTTGCTGAACCAAGAAATTAAGTTATTTCCCAAAAAGAAACAACCTCCTGAGGTGCTCTTCCTATGATCAGCACTTCCAGCCCAATCAGTATCACAATATCCCATCAGTTCAGAACTTGAACTATGAGAATACATGATTCCATAGTCACTTGTGCTATTCACATACTTCAGGATCCTTTTAACTTGTGTCAGATGACTCATCTTAGGATCAGCTTGATATCTTGCACAAACTCCAACAGCATAAGTGATATCAGGTCTGCTTGCAGTTAAATACAATAAGCTTCCTAATATGCTTCTGTACTGACTTTGATCAACTGATACTCCTTGTTTATCTTTGGTTAGCTTCAGATGAGTAACAGCTGGTGTCTTCTTATGAGCAGCTGATTCCATTCCAAACTTCTTCACTATGTTCCTGGCATATTTACTCTGAGAGATGAAGATTGTATCTTCCATTTGCTTGACTTGTAATCCAAGAAAGTAAGTAAGTTCACCAACTAAGCTCATTTCAAATTCTGACTGCATGTGCTGAACAAACAACTTTACCATCTTCTGAGACATCCCTCCAAACACTATATCATCCACATAAATCTGAGCAATCATCAGACTCCCATTTTCATCTTTCACAAACAATGTCTTATCAGAACCTCCTTTTCTGTAACCTTGAGCCACAAGAAACTGAGTTAATCTTTCATACCATGCTCTTGGTGCTTGCTTCAGTCCATATAAGGCTTTCTTTAACTTGTACACATGATCTAGAAACTGATGATCCACAAAACCCTTAGGTTGTTCAACATACACTTCCTCTTGCAGATATCCATTCAAAAATGCACTCTTCACATCCATCTGAAACAATTTGAACTTGAGAATGCATGAAACTCCCAACAGTAGTCTTATGGACTCTAGTCTGGCCACAGGTGCAAAGGTCTCATCAAAATCAAGTCCCTCAACTTGAGTATAACCCTGAGCAACCAACCTTGCCTTGTTTCTGACTACAGTACCATTTTCATCTGTTTTATTCTTGAATATCCACTTAGTCCCAATCACATTCAGCCCTTCAGGTCTTGGAACAAGATCCCACACTTCACTCCTTTTGAATTGATTCAACTCATCTTGCATCGCTTCAATCCAAAATTCATCAGTTAGGGCTTCTTTCACATTTTTAGGCTCAACCTTAGACACAAAACATGAATCAGTAGCAGCTGGTTCTGATCTCCTTGTTCTAACCCCTTGATCCAAACTCCCAATGATAAGCTCCTTAGGATGATCCTTCTGAATTCTAATAGATGGCCCTTTATTGGTAGAGTTATGTTCTGGATGTACATCTGCTTCTTCAGACTCTGGATGAATTTCAGCTTCTGAAGTTTGTTCTTCTGATGGTTCAGACTCTGGAACAACTTCAGACTCACTTCTATCTTTCTCAGCAGTTAGATCATCAATTACCACATTAATGGACTCCATCAAAACTTTAGTTCTTGAATTAAACACCCTATAAGCTCTGCTGTTTACTGAATAACCCAGGAATATGCCCTCATCAGACTTAGGATCCAGTTTTCTTCTATTTTCTCTGTCAGCCAAAATGTAACATTTACTACCAAACACATGAAAATATTTGACTGTAGGCTTCCTTCCTTTCCATAGTTCATACAATGTAGATGCTGTTCCTTTCTTCAGAGTGACTCTATTATGGATATAGCATGCAGTGTTCATTGCTTCAGCCCAGAACATATATGGAAGTTTCTTAGCATGCAGCATCACTCTTGCACATTCTGCCAAAGTCCTATTCTTCCTCTCAACTACACCATTTTGCTGAGGTGTGATAGGTGCAGAAAACTCATGCTTTATACCTTCAGAAGCACAGAATTCTGAAAAGCTCTTGTTTTCAAATTCTTTGCCATGATCACTTCTGATTCTGATAATCCCACTATCCTTCTCTCTTTGTAGTTGGATGCACATCTCTTTGAAAACTTCAAAAGTGTCAGACTTTTCTCTAACAAAGCTGACCCATGTATATCTTGAGTAGTCATCTACCATTACAAAGGCATATCTTTTTCCTCCAATACTTTCTACTTGCATGGGCCCCATTAAATCCATATGAACAAGTTCTAGTACTTTGGTAGTTACCTGGTGAACTAATATGGGATGAGACTTTCTTGTTTGTTTACCAATCTGACAATAACCACAAACACTGTCCTCATTGATCTTCAGATTAGGCACACCTCTGATAGCTTCAGTACTTAGGATTTTTTTCATGCCTTTCAGATGCAGATGTCCCAACTTCTGGTGCCAGAGTTTGACTTCCTCTTCTGAGCTCATAAGACAAGAAGTCAGACTTCTTTCTTCTTCTGAAACCCATAAATAGCAGTTATCTTTGGATCTGCAGCCCCTCATCTTAATCTTATCTTTCTGATCAGTAACAATGCACTCTTGCTTGTTGAAATTAACCTTTAAGTCTTGATCACAAAGTTGGCTAATGCTGATCAGATTAGAGGTTAAACCCTTCACTAATAGCACATCATTCAGTCTAGGTAAGCCTTCACAGTTTAAATCACCAATACCCAGAATCTCTCCTTTTGCTCCATCTCCAAATGTCACATAACTTCTGGAATATTGTCTGATATTGCTAAGTAGCTTCTTTACACCAGTCATGTGCCTTGAACACCCACTATCAAAATACCAGTCTTCTTTAGAGGTGGCTCTCAATGAAGTATGAGCAATCAGGCCTACATTCTGAACCTTAGGTTTCCACACCTTCTGAACACTGTGTCTGGGTGCAGTTGGTTGCACTCTTCTATATTGAAAGTGTTCAGGATATTCATACAGTTCAGGATCCAAGGTTTGATTAAGCGAGACATCTAACAGTATCACAGAAATTAAACGAATGGAATGGCAATGTTGTAATTTTGGAAGGAAGAATTATTTAAAAGGGGGAATTAAGATATTTTCCTCACTTTCTCCTTCCACTTCTCTCTCTAAGGTTCATGAACTTCTCTCCCTCTCTCTCTAGGAACACGCCTTCCTCTCCTTTGCCATCATCCATTAATTTTCTTCCACAACTCTTGGATCACAAGTAAACAAGCTAGCTTGGGGAGATTTAAAGCAAGAAAAGAAGTTGAGGAAGCAAGAAGAAAGGAAAGGTTATGAGCTAGGGTTTTGAGGAAAGTTGGAAAGCAAGCTAAACCAGCACCAATCCAGTTTGAGGTGAGCTCCCTAGGGGTTTTAGAACCTCTCTTTGTGAGATTTATAGTGAATTTCTTCATAGGCAAGTTTATGGTTTTTACCCTAATTCCCTATACTTGCTAATTCCTTGCTCATATATGTTTTAAACTACCAATTTGTAAGAGAAAATCATTCCTAGCATGCTTGGGATGCTTGGGTAACTTGGATTGAGCAAAAATGGTGGAAAAACATGATTTTAAACAAGTTTTGAACTGTCATGGTCGCTACAACGACCAGCCGTCGCTACAGCGACCAGACAGCTTTGATTTCTACCTACGGTCACTTCAAGCGACCAGCCGTCACTACAAGCGAGCAGCCTATTTTTCAGACTTTTACCTACAGTCGCTGTAGCGACAGGCCGTGGCTATAGCGACAGCAACAGGACAACACTTGACAGCTTTGCTGTTTTGGGCATTCTGGTGCGTGTAGGCATGGTTTTTCACTCCTGTTTTCTCCTGAAACATTTTAGAAACATTATCCACCATTTTAACCCATCCAAAAAGGCTTCCAATGGTTGAAAGATTATAGGAGCAAGGAATACGCAAGGCGTGGGAAATGTAGGAACAATGGTTAAATGAATAGTTAAGTCCTAAGAACGGCATATGATAACGATATGTCGAATCCTTGATAGGAAAACAAGAATTATAGTATGAGTGTAAGGATTTAATGGATAGATTCCATGCACGTGAGTTGTTAACTCTTAAGGAAAAGCATGCGACTTTGAAAGTCAAGAACCTACTTTAGGTAAACAAGATTATAGGAGTATTCGGATTAGAATACAAGGGTTATAGGAATGTTTCGACAATCATAGTGACAGATAGGTTTATAGTGTTGGTTCTCCAACGATTATAGGTGGCTTATGAGAACGATAAGCCAAGAATCATAGGTTATAGGTTATATGTTACAGGAATGTTATATGATTATAGTAACAGATTATATGTTCATATGTTAAAGTTAAAGAATTAAAGATCAAAGATAATGGCGTGCTCGCACGTTTCACAGTCATAGGGCGTGTTCATCAGACTCCGGGATTCGCCGGATGGGACTTCTCCAAGAGGGTTGTCCACACGTTTCATAGGGAGTCCGGTGTTAGCCTGATTGATAGGAATTTCACCGGGTCATAGGGAGAAGTACTTCAGGGTTACTCCACCCGGATGCACTCCGTAAAATGAACTCAGATAATATTGTTTGTTCAACGCTAACAGCTAACATAAAACACCTAAAACATCTTTATTTGTTTTATGTTTCATAGTTATAGTCAAAGTTACAGTTACAGTCATAGTTACAGGAAGTTACGATTATAGTTACAGATAGTTAACAGAAAGTGGTCCTAGGTTTCCCCTCGATCACTAAGTTATAGTTACAGGCAGGAATTACAGTTACAGATAGGTTACAGTTACAGTTATAGGCGGTTGACAGTTATAGTCATAGGTAGACTTATAGTTATAGTCAGACTTATACCCTTTGTGGTTAAAGATAAAGACTTGGCGATCCTAGGAAATCCCCAAGATTGCCAAGGTAGGCATGGCGACCCTAGGTTCCCTGTGGTTGCCAACAGTTGGTTGGGCTGGAGCTCACTGAGACATTATGTCTCATCCCATTCCTTCTGGTGCAGGTTCACAGGTAAATCAGAGGTTCGTGATGGAGATCTTCACAGAGATGTTGGATGGAGTACAGTTGCTCGTTGTGTACCTGCTTTGGAGCTTATTGGATATTGTATAAGTATTGTAATAGTATTGGATGATTTGTACAAACGAGTAAACTTGTATTCATTCATTTGTGATGTATTATTATTATTATTGAAATTTTTAAATGTACCCAGTATCAGTTTAACGCACATGCTAATATACTAGTTAAAGTTAGTATGGGTGTTACAATTGGTATCAGAGCAGGTCGATTCAGACCGCGCCATGGGTCATTTAAGATTCAGTAAAAGTAGTGGAATCATTGGGTTCCGGATGTTGTTCTGAATGTCACATCTAGTTGAGCCTGATCAACTCAGTCTAGTATATGACAGTTAGGATAAATGTCCGAGAGCTGAATGTGACCAAGGAGGAACAAAGTGTACGAACGGTAAAGGTTAAGACGTCAGATTCTAAGACGAAATTGGCAAAGTGTTTAATGTCAAAGGATGGTTCTCTAACAGTGAAGTAACTGAGCCTGTTAATGGCAAAGTTTCAGGAATTACGGTACCAAACCCAGCGACTTGGAATAAGGAATGATCAGTTAATTATTGAGAGCTCTGGACTTCCAGTGAGGATATAGTATGTAAGGATGGAAGGACTTGCGCACTTGGAATGGATGAGATTTTAATATCCGACAATTAAGAGACTTAATTATGGATTAAGCGAAATATTGGACAAAGGAAACCCCGGTAAGGATATGAAGTAAAGATTGAATCTCATGTTGATGAATTATAGCAGACCGGTTTCAAGGATGAAGCAGGAATTAGCCAAGAACTGTTGTGAGGCCTAGCAGCAGGAAGATCGCCACTAACGTACAAGTTACAGTTAAAGTTATGGTTGAAGTTAAGGAGTTCTATATTCTTTTTCGATGGGCTCCTTATACACGTATTCGGGTAAGCCGACAAAGATCACATTATATTGGTATGTGATAAAGATAGTGGAATACATACCTTGGGTTGTTCGAAAACATGAAGAGGGCAACGGTCGAGAAGACATATGGAATATTATTCAGATAACAAGATTAGATTGGAATTGAGAATACAGTAACAAGTTACTGGAAGGATATAATAGGAAATGATAAGTGTTGAAGTTTAAGATTAATTAATCGGGTACTCGAAGGGGTGTAACATGTGTTTGGGCTTACAGGAGAGCCGATAAAAGTTGAGTTTTATCCAGATGGAATATTTCCAGAGAAACCCGAGGAGTAACCAAGAGACATGATAGAGTTATGTGGACCTTAGTTGTATTGGAAAAAGGTCGTGGATGTGAAATCCTTACGGATAATTATAGAACGGAACTCGTTTCAGAATATAAAGAGTAAAGCTAGAACTAGTGTATAAGTTGTTTTGTCAGAAGCATTTCACAACACCTCCTCCTCCCTCTAGCTCTCAAGCTCATGCGTCAGCTTCTACTTCAACTCCAACCGTACATGCCGGTACTCAGCAATACACTAGACCCCCCGGTTGTACATGGGGCATGCCATTTGACTTTGGTGAGGAATTCATCCCTATTCCCACTACTCTTCAAGAAACCACGGTCTCCCAACCCGAGGTTACCTTCACCCAGGCTACTGCGGCCTTCTCTGCACCAGTGGTTCATACCACTCCGTTTGATCACGGGCCTATTTTTCATGCCGAAAGTTTAGGTGCCCAAGATAGGATGGCTGATTTCCAAGAAAAATTTGATGAGATGCAAAAGGAAATTAAAGCCCTCCGAGGGAAGGATTTATTCGGGAAAGACGCCCATGACCTCTGCCTTGTACCCAATGTCAAAATCCCTCCTAAATTTAAGGTCCCGGATTTTGAAAAGTATAAGGGGAACACTTGCCCGCAAAGTCACTTGGTAATGTACGCAAGGAAAATGTCGACACAAACCGACAACCATCAATTGCTCATCCATTACTTCCAGCATAGTTTAACCGGTGCCGCTTTAAAGTGGTACATGGGTTTGGATAGTACCAAAATTCAAACCTTCAACGACTTGGAAGAGGCATTTGTCCGCCAATATAAATACAATTTGGATATGGCCCCGGACCGGGACCAACTCCGGGCCATGGCCCAAAAGGACAAAGAGACCTTTAAGGAGTCCGCACAAAGGTGGAGAGTGGTAGCGGCTCAGATTAGCCCGCCTCTAGAAGAAAAGGAAATGACCAAGATCTTTTTGAACACTTTTGGTTCCTTTTACTATTAGCGAATGATTTCCAGTGCGCCAAGTGACTTCACAGAAATGGTAAGCATGGGCGTACGTTTGGAGGATGCGGTCCGAGAAGGACGCTTAGTGAAGTAAAGTGCTCCATCAAGCAGCACAAAGAGATTCGGGGGTAGCTACCCAAGAAAGAAAGAGCAGGATATTGGCATGATCGGCCACGGAGGACCTCGTCAAGGGTATTCGGCATATCCGCATGTCTCTGCCATCTCACCTTCCATCTCTACACCTCCAAACTACCAAATTCAGGTCCCACAAAGGCCTCCCCCTCATTATCAACAATCATATCAAAAACAACACCCACAAAATCTGTTGGGATTTTGTAGATTGGCTACATTTTGCAAAAACATCTACTAGCCAGATGCTGGGACAGATGCTGTAGCATATGGAACAGCATTATGTGACTTGTGCTTTTCGCGCCAGCTAGCGTTTTATTTTTTGTACGCAATCTTCCAAAGATTTGCTTGAAGTTTATTTTCCTCTAGCTTGCTGATCAAGGCGCGTGTATCTGATTGAAGATTTGCTTGAATTTTTATTTGCCTTGCTATTTTTCCACAAGATATCTTTCTATATTTGGAAGTTTTTTTATTGTCTCTAGAAGATTTTTTCAGCTGGACCAGACAATGTCCATGCTCTATTTTGAAGCCCAAACCCGTGCTATCTCAGTGTTATATATTTGTGAAGACAAACCCTAGTAGGGTAACTAAAAACCGTGTGTGTTAGCAAAGCGTGTGTTTAAGGTTTTTAGGGTTTCTTTTGTTAATTGTGAGCCTTGCTTGTATCTCCCTGGTTCAAGCTAAGGACTGAGTTTGTTTGAGTTGTAATTGTAAGCTGCTCCTAAGCTTTTAAGTACGGAGTGAGTATGTGTTATTAGAGTGTGTTTCTCTTGGTGTGTTTTGCGTAGTTGATAACAATACTGATTGTGCTGTTGGTAGGAATTGAGACGGGGTCTCATATCTAGGAGTTCCTAGATAGAATTGACACTGGTAGGGTCTTGGTGCAAAGTCAAGTAGTGTGTCTGCGTTGGTCTTTTCACTAGAACTATAATAGTGGATTCATTCCTGGATTGGTATCCCCCAGAGTAGGAAAGTTGCTCCGAACTGGGTTAACAAACTCACTGTGTACTTTATATTTCTGCTGTGTTCCATTTAATTTGTGTTTTGTTACGCTGCGTTATTTTAATTGTAGTTCTGAGTAGACAGGTGCTCAGACAGTTGTGCCAACATTGTGCACGGCATCTGTCAGTCAGGTTGCCAGGAATTTCAATTTGCATCAGAGCAGGCACCCTGTTCTGTGTGGGTGAGCTCCAGGGAAAGAATTTTCTGGCTTAATGGATAAAGAAGGAGGAATGGTGAACAGACCACCCCTGTTGGATGGGTCGAACTATGACATTTGGAAATCACGCATGACAGCATTCTTGAAATCTCTAGACAGCAGAGCTAGGAAGGCTGTGATCAAGGCATGGGTCCCTCCTAAAATAAAAGATGCGAATAATGTTGATACTGATGAGTTAAAACCAGAAGAGGAGTGGTCTACAGCAGAAGACACTGCAGCTATTGGAAACTCTAAAGCCCTGAATGCTTTGTTTAATGGTGTAGACAAGAACATGTTCAGGTTGATTAAACAATGTACTGTTGCTAAGGAAGCTTGGGATATCCTAAGAACAGCTCATGAAGGTACTCAGAAGGTCAAGAAGTCAAGGCTACAACTGCTAACAACACAGTTTGAGAATTTGAGAATGAAGGAAGGAGAGAGTGTTCATGATTTTCACATGAATGTGCTAGAATATGCTAACACATTTGAATCCTTGGGGGAAAAGATGTCTGATGAAAAACTGGTAAGCAAAATCCTCAGGTCCCTGCCTAAGAAATTTGATATGAACGTTTGTGCTATTGAGGAGGCCCAAGATATTGGAAATATGAAAGTTGATGAGTTGATTGGATCTCTTCAAACTTTTGAATTGAAGGCTAATGAAAGATCTGAAAAGAAAGACAAGAACATTGCTTTCATCTCCAACACTGATGAAGATGATGTGGAGAGTAATTTAGATACTGATGAGAGCATCTCTGAAGCTATTGTGTTGTTGGGCAAACAATTTAATAAAGTTGTGAAGAGGATGGACAGATGCCCTAGGACAAATGCTCCGGACAACAGTCGCAGCATCTATAAAAATGTCAACAATCGGAGGAAACCTAGAACTGATGACAAAATCAATCAAAGCAAAGGGGTGCAATGCCATGAATGCAAAGGATTTGGTCACATCAGAACTGAGTGTGCAACTTATCTGAAGAAACAAAAGAAGGTGATGACTGTGTCTTGGTCTGATGAGGATGAATCAGAAGAAGAACCTGAAACTGCAAAACATGTGAATGCCTTGACTGGAGTGTGCACATCTAACAATGAATCTAGTGATGAAGAGGTAACATATGATGAATTGGCTGATTCTTACAAGGAGCTATGTCTCAAAAGTGAGGGAGTTTGTAGAACTTTAGAAAAACAAAAGAGGACCATTGCTCTCTTGCAAGCTGAGAAAGACAAACTTCTGAAAATAAACTCAGACCTCAATGATGAGGTTATCTTACTTACTTCCAAGATTGACAATATGAACAAGCAACTGCGGATGATGAACAAAGGTACTGATGCTTTAGACGAAATTCTGGAAATAGGACAGAAACCTGGAGATTCTAAAGGTATTGGGTTTGACTACAGATCCTTGCCTCAGCAGAAACAACTACCAGTGAGACATTTTGTGCCATCTGTTAGTACTTATGATCATACTATGTCAAGACAGATGCCCCAGCATCAGGTGAGACAACAGGCATCTGGATATAGGCCCAGATCAAAAGGAAGGTATTATGGTTGGGTATGTCACTACTGTGGAAGAAAAGGACATATCAGACCTTTCTGTTTCAAATTATATGGTTACCCAGACAGGACCTATTCACCAAGACCTGATCCCACAGTAAAGATCACCAAGAATCAGTGGAAGCAAAAAAATGATAATTTCACAAGCAACACTGTGGATCCTAGAAAAATAGAACCAGAAGCTGATGAGATTGCTCAAATTGCTCATACATCTCTGAGAGTGTCATCCAGAAATGATTGGTACTTTGACAGTGGATGTTCCAGACATATGACTGGTGATAAAAATTACTTAACTGATGTTAAGCCTTATGCTACAAGTTTTGTGACTTTTGGGGATGGAGCCAAAGGAGAAATAAAGGGTGTAGGAAATCTTGTGGAAGAGGGTCTACCCAAACTTGATAAGGTGCTTCTTGTGAAAGGATTAACTGCTAACTTAATTAGTATTAGTCAACTGTGCGATCAAGGAATGAAGGTCAACTTTACAAAGAGTGAATGCTTAGTTGCTAACAGTGAAGGGGACATCCTGATGAAAGGTGTTAGATCAAAGGACAATTGCTACTTGTGGGTCTCTCAAGATAAAGCAAAGTTATCTACTTGTCTAATAACCAAAGAAGATGAAGTTAAGCTATGGCACCAAAAGCTTGGACATCTGAATCTCAGAAGCATGAAGAAAGCTATTGCTGAAGGAGCCATCAGAGGTCTACCAAAACTCCAAATTCAGGAAGGAAGTATATGTGGAGAATGCCAGATAGGAAAACAGACCAAGATGCCTCACCAGAAGCTGCAACATCTGTCCACATCCAGAGTTCTTGAGCTATTGCACATGGACTTAATGGGACCTATGCAAGTCGAAAGCTTAGGTGGTAAGAAGTATGCATTTGTTGTTGTTGATGATTTTTCCAGATATACTTGGATAAATTTCATTAAGGAGAAATCAGACACTTTTGAAAAATTCAAGGATCTTTGCTTACAACTTCAGAGAGAAAAGGATTGTGGAATTGTTAGAATCAGAAGTGACCATGGGAAAGAGTTTGAGAATGGTAAGTTCTCTGATTTCTGCATTTCTGAAGGAATATTTCATGAGTTCTCTGCACCCATTACTCCCCAACAAAATGGGATAGTTGAGAGAAAGAACAAAACTTTGCAAGAATCTGCCAGGGTTATGCTACATCCAAAGAAGCTGCCATTTTTCTTTTGGGCTGAAGCCATGAACACAGCCTGCTATATTCATAATAGAGTGACTTTGAGAAAAGGTACATCTACAACCTTGTATGAGCTATGGAAGGACAGGAAGCCAACAGTGAAGCACTTTCATGTGTTTGGTAGTAAGTGCTATATTTTAGCTGACAGGGAACCAAGAAGAAAGATGGATGCTAAAAGTGAAGAGGGAATTTTTCTAGGCTATTCAACAAACAGCAGAGCCTATAGAGTATACAACTCCAGAACCAAGACAGTGATGGAATCTATAAACGTTGTTGTAGATGATGAAGGTAATAATGTTGTGCCAGATGATGCTACATTTGCCTCAGCATCTGACCTACATGAAGAGAAGAAAGAGGATGAAGCAAGTAGTAAGCAAGATTCTGAAGTAACTGGTCCAGAGAAGACTGCTCCCAACAAAGGACCATCTATCAGAGTTCAGAAAAACCATCCCATAGATCAAGTCATTGGCGATCCTAACCAAGGGATTACAACTAGAAGGAACTATGATGAGGTATCAAATTCTTGCTTTATATCTAAATTTGAACCAAAGAATGTTAAGGAAGCTCTAACTGATGAGTTCTGGATAAATGCTATGCAAGAAGAATTAACTCAGTTCAAGAGAAGTAATGTGTGGGACTTAGTTCCAAGACCAGATAATGTGAATGTCATAGGTACCAAGTGGGTTTATAAAAACAAGTCTGATGAAAATGGTACTATCACTAGAAACAAAGCTAGACTGGTTGCACAAGGATATTCTCAAATTGAAGGTGTAGACTTTGATGAGACTTTTGCTCCTGTAGCTAGGTTGGAATCTATTAGATTGTTACTTGGGATTGCATGCATACTAAAATTCAAGCTGTATCAGATGGATGTCAAGAGTGCCTTTCTCAATGGGTACTTAAATGAAGAGGTCTATGTGGAACAGCCTAAAGGCTTCATTGATCCAAGTTTTCCAAACCAAGTTTACAAATTGAAGAAAGCTCTATATGGCCTGAAGCAAGCCCCTAGAGCTTGGTATGAGAGACTTGCTGAGGTTCTAATTAACCATGGCTATAGGAAGGGAGGAAATGATAAAACCTTGTTTGTGAAAGATGAAAATGGACAGCTGATGATTGCTCAAATATATGTAGATGACATATTCTTTGGAGGAATGTCTGACCAGATGATAGAGCATTTTGTTCAGCAAATGCAATCTGAATTTGAGATGAGTCTTGTAGGTGAGTGTAACACCCATACTAACTTTAACTAGTATATTAGCATGTGCGTTAAACTGATACTGGATACATTTAGAATTTTCAATAATAAATACATATACAAGCCACTGAATGAGTTCAATTTGCTCGTTTACATAAATGTCCAAATATTATACAAAACATGTTCATATACAAATATAAAATCTGTCAA
Organism: Medicago ruthenica; assembly: GCA_018208015.1. Classification (NCBI taxonomy): domain Eukaryota; kingdom Viridiplantae; phylum Streptophyta; class Magnoliopsida; order Fabales; family Fabaceae; genus Medicago; species Medicago ruthenica. The sequence goes on along the minus strand of CM031376.1, from coordinate 61,513,061 downwards.
CCTCCTGAGCTTGCCTTGACGAGCATGCACTCCATCCAGCGTCTTCCTGAAGATCTTCATGAACATCTCTGCTAACCTATGAACCTGCACCAGAAGGATAGGGATGAGACATAATGTCTCAGTGAGCTCCTACCCTACCTACTGTTGGCAACCACGGGGGAAACCTAGGGTCGCCGTGCCTACTCTCGGCAATCTTGGGGATACCTATGATCGCCATCTTTCTCTACATAATTCGCGATCAAGGGGAAACCTAGGATCGCTTCATTGTCTTTATCTTGCTTGTACTTGTCATTTACATAATCCTATGCATTTCATACTCTATTCTTATCTTAGTCTTATACGTAGTGATCTTGGGGACATCCTATGATCACATCGCGTTCACTAGGAACTAATCATCATGGCTCGTATTACATATAAACTATACGTATTCATTTCTTATTCGTATTCATCTTTTTCATATCATAAGTTAGAAGTTAGCGTTGAACAAACAATTATTATCTTGGTTCATTTTACGGAGTGCATCCGGGTGGAGTAACCCCGAAGTACATCTCCCATCATACCGGTGAAATTCCTATCATATCAGGCTAACACCGGACTCCTCTTATCTTTGTGTAGGCAACCCTCTCGGTGAAGCCCCATCCGGCATAATCCGGAGCCTGCTGGACACAACTTGCATGTAGACAACCCTCTCGGAGAAGTCCCATCCGGCGTATCCCGGAGCCTGCTGGACATGCTTAATCTTTTAACATACGTGTGGACAATCCTCTCGGAAGAGTCCCATCCGGCGAAACCCGGAGTCTGATGAACACGTTTAACATCGTCTTATAAATTACGTGTGGATAGCCCTTTTCGGAGAAATCCCATCCGGCGTATCCCGGAGTCTGATGAACACGTTATCATATTCTTTATCATTAGATTCTTGCTTAAGTTCGTATATATATATATATATATCTTATTCATTCTTATTCTTGCGCATAACTAAAACATTCTGTGAAACTTAACCTACTAGAGGTTCTTAACTATAAGCATATTAACATTCTTGTGCTTGATACATGATAAGTACCATCTTAACTCTCTTTAACCTATAATAGGTTTCTAACTTAAACTAGGAATCATCCTCATCGATTCTCGTCTTATGTTCTTGCAAGTGTTCCTTCCTCTTTACTATAATTGGTACATCAAAATACATCACTAAGGGAGAACAATTTCCCAAACATAACCTATGAACTTGTAACCTTAGGCTTAACATTCTCTTAAGCCTTTGCTTGATTATTTAGAAGCATCCCATAGCTTAATAACCTCTCTATATCAACTTTGGATTAGGTATCTATTCCACATTATTGTCCTATCCTCATCCTATGTTAACTTAAGCTTTTCTGAAGAGCAAGAAAATCGGGGGCCGAATTGGAGAAATCGGGGGCCGAAATTTGTCGAAACAAACATGAAAAATAAGTAACCAAAATCGGTGGCCGATTTCACACAATCGGGGGCCGATTTCTGCATCTTCCAGAACGTAATTCCAGTCCTTTAGGCTACTCCAAACATACCCAAATCATTATAACAGCTTATGAGAATAATTTTCCAAGGCATAATGATATATGACAACATGATTAACTAAGGATTTATCAAGCATGAGGAATTGGACACTAATAATAAATTGTAACCAAAACACAACATATTCATCAAAATCAACAAGGTGGGTGCTAAAACCCCAAGGGAACTCACCTCAAACTTGATTTAGTGCTAGCTAATCCTTTAACTTCAACCTTGTTCCAAATTCCCCAAGACTAGGCTTACTAGCAAGAACCAAAATTTCTGCAGATTTGCAGTTTCGGACCCCTGACTTCAAACTCGTCTCCAGACTTCAATACTCAGCCAAACTTCACGAAATTGGTACCAAAACATAGATAATTTTGTTAGCTTTCCATAGCATCAAAGACCACTTGATTCGGAGTTATAGAGAGGGAGTTCTTACCATTTAAATGGAGCCCTGTCCCAAACACGGGTTTCTCCAACTTCCTCCAAATCTCTACCCAAAACTTCTTCTTCTTTAGGAATCATCATGCAAAAATGAAATAGAGGTTTAGGCTCAACAATAGGCACGAAAATTTGAAGTGAGAAAGGAAGATTGAAGTGATTCTTACCTTATTTCTCCTTTTCTTTCCTTTGCTCTAACCTTACCAAATACAAGCTTGTTTTGCAAGATTTCTATCAAGAATTGCATGAAGTTTCTTGATGGATTTGATGAGAGGGAGATGAGGGAGAGGAGGAGGACGTGAGGGTGAGAAGAAGGGGAAAGAGAGGCTGATTTTTGAAGAGTGAAAGGAATGAAAAAGTGGTAAGAAAATATCTTACCTTTCTTTACTTATAATCCTCTCCTTTGAAAGAATTACCATAATGCCATGCCGCTATTTACAAAATTGCCATGCTTGCTTCACAAGGTTCTAACACTAATAATCGATACATATAAGCGGGATACTACACTTACCATATAAATAACCCATTAACTGACAATTTACCAAATTGCCCTTTGCTTAAAAACATCTCTGATACATTGTCTCGATATTAATAAATATTCGAGTTTTAGGCGGGATATTACAATCTACCCCCCTTAAAGAAATTTCGTCCTCGAAATTTAGAATCCACTATCAATCACACATATATAAATATACCTTTCACATTCCTTTCTCTTCTTAACTTGCTTATCGAAATTCCAATTCTATAAGTCGAAAATACTCGACAATCTTTCCCTCAATAGAAAGGCCTGATATACTTCACATAATTCTTACGTAGCAGGATGTGCGGTTGTCTGAACCAATCTACCCGACTCACTTAGCTATGCTTCTTGTACATGCACTTCTTGAAAAAAACAAATTAAAGTTATTAAGTCCTAGACATTCATACTGAACTTCATAAATTTTCTTCATAGTTTGTGTAATCTTACTTTGACGACATTAGGTCGTTCTTATTATCCTCAAATATTCCCACTCTTCAATGGGTTTCTTGCACTGCATTTATTCCCCAGGAATTATTCTTTATCTTTCGTCTCATACGCTTCTTGCAAATGTAAGGATCATTCCAACTTCATTTAATATTCTAAGTACAAGCAGGAATTTCATCTCTAGCACATGCTCCTCTCTTCTTGACATCATGATGTGCTACTTATCACAATCATAATCATTACCCTCACTATGAAATTCTCAAGGATTTGCGGAATTCCTACAGATTACTACAGCTAGTCTACGGCGTCAACGCGTATCTTAATAACTTAGGAATTCATTCTTCATACTGGGAGTTTGCTAATCTCTCATCATTCTTATCATTACTTATCTCGAGTTCTAGCCGTAGCGTAAATATTTCTACACCGATAATCCAAAACTCATAGGAGTTCAGCCCAAGTGATGAGTGGTGTAAACCGTCTCACATAATATCTTATTACAATTTTAAAGCACATAACTTACATACATAAGCAAGCACGTGTACGCTATACATTATCTCATCTTTGTCCGACTAACGGGACATCATTCTTAATCTTAACATATTTGAGACACTACGACATCAGTTGGAAATCTTTTCTTACTCTTAACTCATTTCGTAACATCAAACCCAAAGTCCTTATTCTCAAAAGAAAGTTATACTTGGTTGCTGCCAAAAATAGCACAATTAGTCTTTAATCCTTCAGTCATAACATAAAATTACGCAGCCCTCTACCGTGGACTACGAATAACTTTTAATCTACGTAAAAGCTCTCCTTCCTTTACTGGTGAACATTAAGTTCAAAACTTCCGAAATCTTCGGCTAATATAGGTTAACATGACATTGTTACAACATGGAATTAAACTCACTCGCCATTGCATTGTCGTATCTGATCAAGACCTCTATTCAAATATTTCATTCCTCATAGATTTCGAGGTTTAAGGTATTCATCAACTTAACTTCCATAACTTTCTATTAGAACTCATGATACGTTCAAATCGCTTATACTTACTACTATCCCGTATAATAGGAATTAAGCACTTAACATCCTTTCATACTCTAAGCCTCAGCTTAGCGTTGTTCATTATATCATTCTTGGATTACCACTCCGCTGCGCCACTCTGATTTTTAACACTCGAGTTAGCATCGGGGGAAGACTTCACTATTTTCACATAAAATTCCATCGATCAATCATTTTACTCTATCACTTCGTAATCACTGTAACAAATTCGTCTGACGTTACCATTTCTCTTGGTCAACTCTTCATGTATAATCATTAAACATTGCGGTAACCCGACTGGAAATATATCTGAGGCAGCTTAAATTCATGTACATCCATTTGTGGCATCCTCTAAAAACACTTATAACTTCTGAAGGTTCATACCTTTCATTTGAGTCTTATTACTAATCGCTCTTTCTTTATCCGTAATGATTTCATATCCATAATCTTCCCGGGACAACTTTGGTCTCCTTAGCTCTATCATGTTCCTTAAGTTACCCTTGAGCTTCTACGGAACAATCCATCCTGAAAAGGTCCCAACCCTTACCGGTTCTCTAAAACGCCCAACATAGGTTGCGTTTCTCCGAGTGCCCGATTAATCGATCTTAAACTTTTGCACATTATCATAATCCATTGGATTCCTCCAGTAGCTCGTTATTGTATTTATAATTCAAGTCTATACCTCATTACTGCCCTTGGAAACTTATCAACACGGGGTGATCTCTTTCTATTCTATAATTTGTGGAAGGAACCTCTTCAATGGGGAGCATACAACTCCTTAGCATTAACCTCAATCCTAAACTTTCATGTTCAAGACGATCCGCCGTATATTAAAATCTCAACATAATTCTCGGCTGAAATCCCGATCATCCTTCAACACTGGTCTACTATAACCTTGTGTTATCTTGAACTTACCTTCTTTAACCAATCAGGGAAATTCAATACTGTTCATCTAATTAAGAGTGTTCAACTTAATTCGTCCATCAACATAATACATTCCAGCAACTTATTATTTATCATCCAACCTTCATTAAGTAAAATTCCAGTCTAGCTTCTCTTACTTCTAATCTTCTTACCATTAGGATACATCCAAACATTTGATTCACGCTTTGACATGCAATGAGTCTTATTGTTACCACTTATTCATCCATCTTAGTTCTTAGGCTGCATATCATCTCCTCTTCTTATTTCACAAATCTGGTTCAGTAGACGTGGCTGATCTGATGGGGTCAAACTTACTTGTGATTCATACTCAATAACCACACTTGAGTGGTTAGTTTCATCTGTCCAAATGATTCCCTTAATCCTTAATTAATTCTCTTAACCGTTTGAACATTAAAATCTCATCCGATTTGAGTTCGATTCTCAGCACTCTATCTTTGCTGGGAGTCTAGAGGTTTCAAAAACCGACCGATAATTCCTCATCTTGAGTCTCTAGGTTTGGTACCACAATTCCTTAACTCTGTACTCAGAATTGATACTTAATCCACACTTCACTTTAACTTCTCGAACTGCGGTTCCCGTTAAGGTTCCACGTCATTCCTTAGAGTATTCCATAATTTCTTAATCCGTATGTCTTCCGCAGATGAGGTATCGTCCAACGTCGTGTCCAACTGGGTTGAGGTACTTCACCTCACAGATAAATATCCCTTATGTCTCTGAGACCTTGCCACTATCAGGCTTCGTTACTTTACAGTTTGATGGCCACCATTTGGCATGAATACTTCTTCGCCAATTCCGTCTTAAAATTCTATCACCCTAATCTTCGCCCTTCACACACTTCATTCCTCCTTGGTCACATTCAGCTCTCGGACATTTATCCTAACTGTCATATACTAGATTGAGTTGATCAGGCTCAACTAGATGTGACATTTAGAACAACATCCGGAACCCAATGGTTCCACTACTTTTATTGAAACTTTAATGACCCAAGGCACGGTCTGAATCGACCTGCTCTGATACCAATTGTAACACCCATACTAACTTTAACTAGTATATTAGCATGTGCGTTAAACTGATACTGGATACATTTAGAATTTTCAATAATAAATACATATACAAGCCACTGAATGAGTTCAATTTGCTCGTTTACATAAATGTCCAAATATTATACAAAACATGTTCATATACAAATATAAAATCTGTCAACCTCCTGAGCTTGCCTTGACGAGCATGCACTCCATCCAGCGTCTTCCTGAAGATCTTCATGAACATCTCTGCTAACCTATGAACCTGCACCAGAAGGATAGGGATGAGACATAATGTCTCAGTGAGCTCCTACCCTACCTACTGTTGGCAACCACGGGGGAAACCTAGGGTCGCCGTGCCTACTCTCGGCAATCTTGGGGATACCTATGATCGCCATCTTTCTCTACATAATTCGCGATCAAGGGGAAACCTAGGATCGCTTCATTGTTTTTATCTTGCTTGTACTTGTCATTTACATAATCCTATGCATTTCATACTCTATTCTTATCTTAGTCTTATACGTAGTGATCTTGGGGACATCCTATGATCACATCGCGTTCACTAGGAACTAATCATCATGGCTCGTATTACATATAAACTATACGTATTCATTTCTTATTCGTATTCATCTTTTTCATATCATAAGTTAGAAGTTAGCGTTGAACAAACAATTATTATCTTGGTTCATTTTACGGAGTGCATCCGGGTGGAGTAACCCCGAAGTACATCTCCCATCATACCGGTGAAATTCCTATCATATCAGGCTAACACCGGACTCCTCTTATCTTTGTGTAGGCAACCCTCTCGGTGAAGCCCCATCCGGCATAATCCGGAGCCTGCTGGACACAACTTGCATGTAGACAACCCTCTCGGAGAAGTCCCATCCGGCGTATCCCGGAGCCTGCTGGACATGCTTAATCTTTTAACATACGTGTGGACAATCCTCTCGGAAGAGTCCCATCCGGCGAAACCCGGAGTCTGATGAACACGTTTAACATCGTCTTATAAATTACGTGTGGATAGCCCTTTTCGGAGAAATCCCATCCGGCGTATCCCGGAGTCTGATGAACACGTTATCATATTCTTTATCATTAGATTCTTGCTTAAGTTCGTATATATATATATATATATATATATATATATATATATATATATATATATATATATATATATCTTATTCATTCTTATTCTTGCGCATAACTAAAACATTCTGTGAAACTTAACCTACTAGAGGTTCTTAACTATAAGCATAGTAACATTCTTGTGCTTGATACATGATAAGTACCATCTTAACTCTCTTTAACCTATAATAGGTTTCTAACTTAAACTAGGAATCATCCTCATCGATTCTCGTCTTATGTTCTTGCAAGTGTTCCTTCCTCTTTACTATAATTGGTACATCAAAATACATCACTAAGGGAGAACAATTTCCCAAACATAACCTATGAACTTGTAACCTTAGGCTTAACATTCTCTTAAGCCTTTGCTTGATTATTTAGAAGCATCCCATAGCTTAATAACCTCTCTATATCAACTTTGGATTAGGTATCTATTCCACATTATTGTCCTATCCTCATCCTATGTTAACTTAAGCTTTTCTGAAGAGCAAGAAAATCGGGGGCCGAATTGGAGAAATCGGGGGCCGAAATTTGTCGAAACAAACATGAAAAATAAGTAACCAAAATCGGTGGCCGATTTCACACAATCGGGGGCCGATTTCTGCATCTTCCAGAACGTAATTCCAGTCCTTTAGGCTACTCCAAACATACCCAAATCATTATAACAGCTTATGAGAATAATTTTCCAAGGCATAATGATATATGACAACATGATTAACTAAGGATTTATCAAGCATGAGGAATTGGACACTAATAATAAATTGTAACCAAAACACAACATATTCATCAAAATCAACAAGGTGGGTGCTAAAACCCCAAGGGAACTCACCTCAAACTTGATTTAGTGCTAGCTAATCCTTTAACTTCAACCTTGTTCCAAATTCCCCAAGACTAGGCTTACTAGCAAGAACCAAAATTTCTGCAGATTTGCAGTTTCGGACCCCTGACTTCAAACTCGTCTCCAGACTTCAATACTCAGCCAAACTTCACGAAATTGGTACCAAAACATAGATAATTTTGTTAGCTTTCCATAGCATCAAAGACCACTTGATTCGGAGTTATAGAGAGGGAGTTCTTACCATTTAAATGGAGCCCTGTCCCAAACACGGGTTTCTCCAACTTCCTCCAAATATCTACCCAAAACTTCTTCTTCTTTAGGAATCATCATGCAAAAATGAAATAGAGGTTTAGGCTCAACAATAGGCACGAAAATTTGAAGTGAGAAAGGAAGATTGAAGTGATTCTTACCTTATTTCTCCTTTTCTTTCCTTTGCTCTAACCTTACCAAATACAAGCTTGTTTTGCAAGATTTCTATCAAGAATTGCATGAAGTTTCTTGATGGATTTGATGAGAGGGAGATGAGGGAGAGGAGGAGGACGTGAGGGTGAGAAGAAGGGGAAAGAGAGGCTGATTTTTGAAGAGTGAAAGGAATGAAAAAGTGGTAAGAAAATATCTTACCTTTCTTTACTTATAATCCTCTCCTTTGAAAGAATTACCATAATGCCATGCCGCTATTTACAAAATTGCCATGCTTGCTTCACAAGGTTCTAACACTAATAATCGATACATATAAGCGGGATACTACACTTACCATATAAATAACCCATTAACTGACAATTTACCAAATTGCCCTTTGCTTAAAAACATCTCTGATACATTGTCTCGATATTAATAAATATTCGAGTTTTAGGCGGGATATTACAGTGAGCTAAAGTTCTTTCTTGGTCTTCAAGTGAAACAGATGGAAGATACTATATTTATCTCTCAAAGTAAGTATGCTAAAAATATAGTCAAGAAATTTGGGATGGAAAATGCTGCTCATAAAAGAACTCCTGCTCCCACACATGTAAAATTATCAAAGGATGAGAAAGGTGTGGATGTTGACCAAAGCATGTATAGAAGTATGATAGGGAGTCTTCTATATCTTACAGCAAGTAGGCCAGATATCACATTTGCAGTTGGAGTGTGCGCCAGGTACCAAGCTGAACCAAAAATTAGCCATCTGACTCAGGTAAAGAGAGTTCTGAAGTATGTGAATGGTACCAGTGACTATGGTATGTTGTATTCTCATGGGGAAAGCACTGTGTTGTTTGGGTATTGTGATGCTGACTGGGCTGGAAGTGCAGATGATAGAAAGAGTACTTCTGGTGGATGTTTCTTTCTGGGTAACTATCATACCCCATTTTTTGACTTATATTTATTTCTTTATTTATTTGTTTTATTTGTTTTATCATTTATTATCTCATTACTTATTTTTACCTTTTATTATATCATTCTTGTTATAGTATTTTATTTGCATTTTATCATTATCATTATTAGCATTTCTATTATCATTAATATTATTAGTATTAATATTATTCTATTTTTCTTTAATAATATCATTATTATTTATTATTATTAAGATTTTATTTATTAATAATATTAAATTTTTCATTTATTATTATCATCATTCTCATTCTCATTACTCTTTATTTTTATTTTACATTTTTTGCATTGCCATTATCATTATTATTATTATTATTTATTATTATTCATTTTCCACCTTTTTATTTTTAATACAAAAAATAAAAAAAAAGGGGAGTTCGCAGTGCGAAATCACCTTCGCACTGCGACCTCTGCGAATTTTTCTGCAGAATTTTATATATTGAGTTATCCTTTTTGCTTTCAACTACAATTGTTATTATTAGTATTATTACTATTATTATTGCTATTTTGTGACTGATTTGATGCAGCAAGGCAAGAATTAATGTGTGACATTAAAGGTAAAAGGAAAGAAGGATTTTCTTCCAACCTATCATGTGATCAAACAAATTGGCTGCCCTTGGTCAGCTCTTGTCCCTCCAAATTGACCCATCACCCAACCTAAGCTTGCCAGCCAGCTGCTTGATCCCTTTCCTTCCCTTTTTCTCTGCCAAAACCAGCCAAACACAAGTGGTTTTCTTGCCCAAAAAGCTGTTTGGTGTGCCCTGTTTTGAGCTGGATTTCTCCTCCCACACACCAGCCCACATGCTCATTTTGCTTCCCCCAATCTCCCTGTACATGGCAGTACACGTTTTCATTGCTTGACCTTCCAAGATTGCAAGGATTTATCCCAAGAATCACCCCTTTTGCAGCTGCCCTGTTTTACAGTTTTTTCTCATCATTACCTTCTAGAATTAATGGCATTTGTGGCTGAGATCAGTCAAGATCTTGCCCCTTGGCACAAGGCAAGTAACCTCTATCCATTAGCATTAAATGCAAAGTGTTCTAGCCTGAATTTAGCCCAAATCAGCTAGTGTTTTAGGATATTGTTCATCATTACATAGATTTGCATTTTGGCCTATAAAAGGAATGCCAAGGCCCAAGGATTAGAGAGAGCCATTACACATTGAAAAAACCTGAAATACACAGCCTTACTCACACGAAATTCATACCAAAATCCCTTGCATTGCAGCACAAAATCAGTCCATCACAAACTAATTAGAACATTGTTCATAACCTCTTACCAAGCAAGCAAACCACTTCCAATCTATTGCTCAAGCACAGCTAGGAGTTCTGTAAGTCTCCTATAATCTTTCTTTTTCATTGTGTTTGCTGCTTTCATCACTTGCTTTGTTCAAATTTATTTTGTGCACAAAAGCCCCTTTTGAAACTCAAAAGGGACCTCAAAGGGGCCAAGCTTTGAAACTGAGTTTTTACATCCCATTTCCTTCCATTTTGTCAAGCTTTTTAACCCCCTTTAGGTTCTGAAGCTTGCTTAGAAGCAGTTTCTGAACTTCTGTTCAGAAACAGCTTCTGAGTTTGAAAATTCGCATACTTCGCAGAGCAAAGTATTGCTCGCACTGCGAACACACCAGAACCTGACTTCGCAGAGCCAAGTTCTGGCCGCTCTGCGAAGTATGTGAAACTCAGAACATGAATCAGGCATTCAAATGTCAAATTTTTGGGGTTCCAGCCCTTGATTCAGAACCTAAAGAGGGTTAAAACCATTTTTGTCCAAACCCAATTCATAATCATGCACAACTTTGAAGGTTTCACAAGTTCGTGCGACAAATTTTGAGCAACTTGTGAAACAAGTTATGTTCTTAATATTTTCAAAACCAAGTTTGAGCAACAAGCTAAGTTCGTCTATTTCAAAACAAACTTGAATAACCATGTTGTTCATGATTTTCAATCCAAACGCGAATTTAAGCCGAGCTTGCTCACTCTTTTAAAACCAAGCTCGAATTGAGCCGAACTTATGAACTTTCCAATTTTGTGCATGTCTTATGAATTTGTTTCTCATTCAAACTTGAACTATACTCGTTCTTGAGTTTCAATAACTTAAGCAACAAGTAATGTTCATGATTTTTAATAAAATCGAACAACAAATTTGTTCGTGTTTTCTTTTCTTTTCTTTAAGTTTCCTTTTAAAATATTTTGGTTCCCTTTGAGATTCCTTAGAGTCCCGACGAAACCAAACTTGAATGAAACCGGAATAGCTTGACGTATGTCTCCCCAAACCTCGGTTGCACGAATGCGTGACGTATGTCTCGTCGCTCGGGCAACCGTCATTCCACCCTTGACGCGTCTAGCACGCTCAAACCTTCCCTTGGACCCCTTGTGGCCATTTTTACCCTTTTCTTGGCCCTCGTGGTCAATCCGAACCTCTCGCGCCTTTGCGCATTTTTTTTCAACCATTTACGCCTTGCGTGAATTTTTCGCCTCTGTGCGTTTGTCTTTTTATTTTTAAAAAACATTCACGCCTTGCGCGAGTTTATCGCCTAGCGTCCATCTTTCACCATTTAAAGCTTTGTACGCCTTCGTACGTTTTTAAAACCTTTGTTCAAGTCCGAGTGCAAAATCCTTTTATCAAATCATTTACTTTTATGCATTGTCGTCAATGGCTAGTTCGGCAGCAACCCGAACAGTTGACATTTACTTTCATTACTTTCTCTTTTTCAAACTTTTTTCGCTCGGACGCGATCAAATCTTTTTTTTAACTAAAACGAACCAACATACAAACTTTTTCTACCAAAGAACTACGTACGCTTTGAATTCTCCGACTACCGGGAGATACGTAGGAGCAAGATCGACATCTTGTCAAGCCCATTAATAAAAAAAAACCTTCTTTCTTTTTTTCCCTTTCGTTCGTTTTTATCTCTTTCTTTGTCTCGCATTATGTTTCTATATTTTCTTTTATATATATTTAAACACGCAAGTAAAACATCGAAGCATTTTAAGCCTAAGCCGACTAAGAGGTTCCCGTTGAGTACAACGGATGTGAGGGGTGCTAATACCTTCCCCTCGCATAATCGACTTTCGAACCTAAAATCTTTTCTCAAGGTAATTTAGAACTTTTTTCTTTTTTCCCCGAAAAATTAAAAGTTCAGTCGTGATTTAATTTAGTGATTCAAAGCTTCCCAATAGCTTGACATCCGAAATTCGACGCGACAGAAATGGCGACTTCACTGGGGAATATCTCTAGTTGAGTTCGTCACCATCTTTTCACAAAAATATTTTTATGAAAAGAAATGGCGACTTCACTGGGGACAATGCATAAAACACTTTGTTTGTGCATAAACGAGTCAAGCCTATCTCAGTCGGCTTCTAGGCTAATTTCCTTCATTTTTACTTGTGTGTTTATATTTTCTTGTCATTTGTTTGTTTACTCTCTTGCTCTACATATATATATATATATATCATTTTGCTTCATATCCATATATATATATCAATCGTGGGGGTTACTTGAGCGATGTTACTCCACATTGTTCGGGTTAATGCCGGACGTGTGAGGCTCTCTACCCGAGCTCGAGAAAAAACTAAGTTAGAAGGAGGTTGTGTGCGGAAGCCCGCGTTGACGTATGTCCGTGAGGTAGGATGCCCAACCCCGCTTAGAGGAGATTTTCATATGGAATTAATTGAAGTCATGTCGACGTATGTCCATAGACAACCCTAATTCCATATGAGATCGATGACTCTAGGGACCACTTCTTAGGAAATCTTACCTTTAGAGCCTACACGTGAGGATGGGGGGAAATTTTGAACATACATATCACACCCATGCATATCATACATTTACATTCATGAAAAATAATTTTCGCATATCACTTTGCTTTATAGGAATTTAAAAAAAAGAACAATCAAATATTAGCAAAAAGAAATATGGATTCCGGAAATAAAAGTACGCTCGCTTTCAAGATTAAAGCTCATAGGGTGGAAAGTTTGTTAGCCTTAAGTAAGAAGCTCTCCCCGGTCAACAAGAGTATTTTTGAAGCAAGCTACGGGTTAATACTTTATCTCCTACCCGTGAGGATAGATTCAACGGCCTTAACCACTTTGGCACAATTCTTCGACCCACCACTCCGGTGCTTTACATTTCAAGATTTCCAACTAGCTCCAACATTGGAAGAATTCGAGAAGATCTTGGGTTGTAGCATGAAAGGTCATGAACTATATCTCGGTCCCGGGAAAGACCCCACATTAGAGGCCATCGCCGAATCCTTATACCTTGATGTCCAAGAAGTAGCATCTAACTTGGAAATTAGAGGAAACATTAGGGGATTCGCAAGGAAGTTTTTGGAAGCCAAAGCTCTAGAGTTGCTAGCCAACAAAGAGGGAAGAGCATTCAACGCCATCTTAGCCCTTTTAGTCTACGGGATTGTTTTATTCCCCAACATGGATGATTTCGTAGACTTTCCGGCTTTAGAGGTATTCATGATTAAAAATCCGGTTCCCACAATTTTGGCGGATTTTTATCACTCCCTCTACTCTAGGCATGAACAAGCAAGGGGACGCAAGATTTCTTGTTGCACTCCTTTAGTGCAAATTTGGATGATGTCCCACATGCCAAGAAACCGAGACTTTGTGGAAAACCGGGCCAAGCTCAAATGGTCACAACGGATGACGGCCCTCGCCGCGAAGGACATCCATTGGTTTTCTCCAAATTTAGAGGACCCGGAAATTATCCTCAGTTGCGGGGACTTCCCTAATGTACCCCTCATTGGTACTAAGGGATGTATTAACTACAATCCGGTCCTCTCTCTCCGATAACTAGGTTTTTCAATGGAAAACAAACCTAATGACCTTTTGTTGGAAGCTTTCTTTTTAAGGGAAGGCGATCAAGACCCGGCATTGCTAGAGAGAATCCAAGGGGCGTGGAACCAAGTGCACAAAGGAAGGGTCGGCAAGAGGAATTGTGTCGCTAAACCCCTTTATACTCAATGGGTGAAGGAGAGGGTTAAAACAATCAAATTACCCTTTGTGGTCGTATGCCCTCCAAAACCTCCTACACCTAAACCTATCACAATCATTCCCAACCAAGAAGTGGAGGAACTCAAAGCTAAGATTCGAGAGCTCCAAAACAAAAACGGAGACTTAGAATTGAAGCACCTCCAAGCTTTGGGAGAGATCACTAGGACGAAGAGAGATCGCGATGAAGTAACAAACTCTCTCCTAGTGTGCCAAAAGCGGCTAAAGATCTCCGAAGGGAAGAGAAATTGGATAGGAGGCGGCTTGGTTAGTGCGGATGCCAACCTTGTGGCCAAGGACGAAGAGTTGGAAAGAATCTTGCATTCCAACCAAGAGCTCAAGAAGTTCGGCGAGCTAGCTATCGAAGCTCAACGAAAATGGAGGTTGAAGTTTCAAGAGAAAAATTAACAGCTCCAAGAAGTGGTCAAAGACTACAAAGAGCAGCTTCAAGCCGAACGCGTCCAACGGCAAAGACATGAGAGCCTTTCTCATCAAGGGAAGCTACATTGCAATCGCCTCGAAGCGGACATCAAGAAATTCGAAGAATACTTCGATAAGATTGCAAGAGAGCATGGAAACCACATTGCACGACTCCTTGATGAGATTAGACATGCGAATATCCAGCTAGCCCAACGCAAGGAAGTGATTGAGTTTGTATGGCAAGATGCCTCCCGAATAAGTGAGGACTTCACTAGATTAGTCGCATTCTCAAACTTAGTCATCGCCGAGCTTCCGAAGAGACTTGCAAAGGCCGAGATGGTCATGCCATACTTTGTCATCCCTACGGAAATCTTGAAATTTATGAAGTTCTGCAAGGACACATTAGATTTCTATAGGGAGGAGATAGGCAAGGCCGAAAGGTGAGCGGCTATTTGATTTGTATTAACATTAGTTACACTTTGTAATCTCAATGTTATTCAATCAAATATATGTTTTTGACAATGTTAATTTTCCGGCTTCTAATACTTTTAATTGCTAATATTAATTGCTCACTTTTAAATTTCCTTATAAAGCAAAACAAAATTTTTTTTTCATGCATACATCATTCATTATCATGCATACGGTCATCCTCGAGTCCAAACTCATTTCCCTTTTCTTATCCTCAGGATTTCTTATAATCCAAATTGAGTCTTCAGTGTTCGCATTCTCTCCGCAACACTACGTGTCTTCTCGTAAGGAAAAGTGGCTCATCGTCCCGAGGCAACCCACTCCTACAATACCCGAGCAACCATAAAGAGGAAAATGGAGAACCTAGAACAAGAGAATCAAGATCTTCGTGAAGAAGTAACATCTATGAGAACGGAAATGGAAAAACTAACGGAGTTAGTGAAACTACTAGCAGCCGCACAAATCCCGGCACCTCCTCCTCCCTCTAGCTCCCAAGCTCCAGCACTAGCTTCTACTTCAACACCGACCCTACATGATGGAACTCAGCGCTACACTAAACCCCCCGGTTGCACATGGGGTATGCCATTTGATTTTGGTGAAGAGTCCGTCCCTATTCCCACTACCCTTCAAGAAACCCCGGTCACTCAACCCGAGGTTACCTTTACCCAGGCTGCTGCGGCCTTCACTACACCAGTGGTTCATACCACTCAATTTGATCACGGGCCTATCTTTCATGCCGAAAGTTTAGGCGCCCAGGATAGGATGGCTGATTTCCTTGAAAAATTCGATGAGATGCAAAAGGAGATTAAAGCCCTCCGAGGGAAGGATTTATTCGGGAAGGACGCCCAAGATCTCTGCCTTGTACCCAATGTCAAGATCCCTCCTAAATTCAAGGTCCCGGATTTTGAAAAGTACAAAGGGAACACTTGCCCGCAAAGTCACTTGGTAATGTACGCAAGGAAGATGTCGACACAAACCGACAACCATCAGCTGCTCATCCATTATTTCCAAGATAGCTTAACCGGTGCCGCTTTAAAGTGGTACATGGGTTTGGATAGTACCAAAATCCAAACCTTCAATGACTTGGGAGAGGCGTTTGTCCGCCAGTACAAATACAATTTGGACATGGCCCCGGACCGGGACCAACTTCGGGCCATGGCCCAAAAGGACAAAGAGACCTTTAAGGAGTACGCGCAAAGGTGGAGAGAGATAGCAGCTCAGATTAGCCCGTCTCTAGAAGAAAAGGAAATGACCAAGATCTTTTTAAATACCCTTGGTTCCTTTTACTATGAACGAATGGTTGCCAGTGCGCCAAGTGACTTCACCGAAATGGTAAGCATGGGTGTACGTTTGGAGGATGCGGTCCGAGAGGGACGCTTAGTAAAGGAAAGTGCTCCGACTAGTAGCACAAAGAGATTCGGGGGCAGCTACCCAAGGAAGAAAGAGCAAGATGTCGGCATGATTGGCCACGGAGGACCTTATCAAGGGTACTCGGCATATCCGCATGTCTCTGCTATCTCACCTTCCATCTCTACGCCTCCAAATTACCAAGTTCAAGTCCCGCAAAGATCTCTCCCTCAATATCAACAGTCCTATCAACAACAACATCCGCAAAATCCACAACAATCATACCAACAGTCCCGCCCACAAGGTCAGCAGCAATTCCGACCTCAAGCACCTCAGCAGCCTTTCAACCATCAGAATCGACCAAGAGCGGCATTCGATCCGATACCCATGAAGTACGCGGACCTGCTCCCGGCTTTACTTGCGAGAAATCTCGTACAAACAAGAGCACCACCTCCCGTACCAAGTGTATTACCTCCATGGTATCGACATGACCTTACATGCGCATACCATCAAGGGGTACCAGGCCATGACGTTGAACGTTGCCTTGCTTTAAAGAATGAGGTCCAGAAGCTAGTCCGTACCAAAGTATTGACCTTCAAGGACTCAAACCCAAATGTCCAAACTAACCCGCTGCCGAACCATGGTTCCTCAATCAACATGGTTCAAGAGCACCAAGGGACCAATCCTATTTTGAAAGTCCAAAACATCAGGACTCCTTTGGTTCCACTACACATCAAAATGTCTAAAGCAGCTATGTTCGAGCACGATCATGCTAGTTGTGAAGAGTGTTCAGTAAGTCCTCAAGGATGTATGCAAATCCAAAATGACATACAAGGACTAATGGACAAGAAGGAGCTCGTTGTCACCAAAAAGGACGAAAGTGTATGTGTCATAATTCCGGAGTTTGATATCCCGGAACACTTGGAGATAGCCTTCAGCAGCCAAGAGCCTGCCACTACTCCACCTGTGATATGTTTACCAGGGTCTGGCCCATACACTTCCAACAAAGCGGTTCCTTATAAGTACCTTGCGACCATGATGAACAACGGCCAAGAGACGCCTATTCCCCCCTTAGCCCCTATCGATAATATCACGGACAGCAGTAGAGTGCTAAGGAACGGACGTGTTCTTCCCACAATAGTCCAAGAGAAGGTCAGTACCCCGATATTTAAACCGAGACCAACCCAGGACCCCTGCACGAGCAAAGAAATGGGTCAATCCAGTGGGGCAAATGCCGATTCGGATCTCGATGAGGTATTGAAACTAATCAAGAAGAGCGAATACAAGGTCGTGGATCAGTTGTTGCAAACGCCTTCCAAGATCTCTATGCTATCCTTATTGTTGAACTCCGACGCACATAGAGAATAATTGATGAGGGTCTTGGACCAAGCCTTTGTGGAGCACGACATAACCCTCGGCCAATTCGGAGGCATTGTCGGAAACATCACTGCTTGCAATAGCTTAAGCTTTAGTGATGAGGAACTCCCGGAGCAAGGAAGACACCATAATTTGGCATTGCATATATCAGTAAACTGCAAGTCGGATGCTTTATCAAATGTACTTGTAGATACCGGCTCTTCATTGAACGTAATGGCCAAAACAACCCTCGACCAGCTTTCCTACCAGGGGACCCCCATAAGGCAAAGTGGGGTAGTTGTTAAAGCCTTTGATGGCTCGAAGAAATCAGTGATCGGGGAGGTGGATTTACCTATTACCATCGGGCCATCCGTCTTCCAAATAACCTTCCAAATAATGGATATACAAGCAGCGTATAGTTGTTTGTTAGGCCGACCATGGATCCACGAGGCCGGAGCAGTGACATCCACACTACATCAAAAACTGAAATTTGTGAAGAATGGAAAGCTAGTTACTGTGGGAGGAGAGGAAGCTCTGTTAATCAGCCATCTGTCGGCTTTCTCGTTCATCGGTGCTGATATCGTTGACGGGACATCATTCCAAGGTCTTTCCTTAGAAGATGAGAGTGCCACAAAGAATGAAGCGTCCATGTCTTCTTTCAAGAGCGCACAAAGAGCAGTGCAAGGTGACTTACTCCCGGATTGGGGAAAGACAATAAGTCTGCCGGAGCGTAAGCATAGAGAAGGTTTAGGTTTCACTCCAACTACGAGAGTTGCCGAGCCAAGCACTAACATCGAACCGCTCGAGAACATCTTTCGTAGCGCCAGCTTCATTCACTCCACAAGGGAAACCAACACCATCACTGAAGATGGGCCGGACGAAACAGCACATGTCCATGTAACGCCCGGAGGAGCTTGTCGCAATTGGGTTGCTATCGATGTTCCTTCTGTTATCCAGTGTTCAAAGTAATGTGTTTGTTTATTTCATCTTTTTCAAAAAAAACCCTTCGCCTCGCCCGAAGCGAAAGGAGACTCATGTAGGGCTTGTTTAATATACTATCATCAATTAATAAAAATCGTTTGTTTCTATCACACCTTCTACGTATTTATACGTTGTCTTTTTCAAAAAAAAACATTTTCTCTTCTTTTTTTCTATTTTTCAAAGAGTCTGCATTTTTCATCTTTTACTAAAATCAATCATCCATCACATGCAGACTAAGCACCCATAAACCTGTCGAACACCTTAGCCCTAGGCTCCCTCCCAACTTTGAATTCCCTGTTTACGAAGCGGAAGAGGAAGAGGATGAAGAGATCCCGGATGAGATCAAGCGCCTACTAGAACAAGAGAGGAAGACCATTCAGCCTCACGAGGAAACGATAGAGGTCATCAACTTGGGTTCCGAAGAAGAAAAGAAAGAAGTTAAGATTGGAGCGTTATTGGATGCGCCCGTCAAAGAGAAAATAGTCAAGCTTCTTGAAGAATATGTGGATATCTTTGCATGGTGTTGAGTCTTTAAGTGTTGGCTGCATTGTTTGGCAAAACCAAAGTATGGAATAGAAGCATTTCCTTATGTTGAACATTTCTTCAGTTACAAGTTTTCTCATTTGAAGCCATTCAGAAGCTGAAATCTACTTCAGAAGCTGAAATGCTCATCAGAAGCACTGTAGCACTTCAGAAGCAATTTCAGGTTCTGAAGCCAGCGTTGACTTCTGTTGACCACATCAGAAGCTGGGTTTACTGGATTGTTTTTGCACGTATCTTGGGAGATTTAGCAAGGAATTATGTTTGTATAATTGCTTCTAGAAGGTTGGTTTAATTGGAGAAGATATCTTTGAAGATTTTGTTCAAAGTCATGAAAATTCGTATTTTCTGTTTTAAATCTTTCAAAGATTTAATGCAGTTTTATTTGTTACATTATTGGATCAATCTTATTTCTGTAACAAATCAATTCAGAAGATTTGGAGCATAATTAAGAGACTTGCTGAAGACTATATAAGGAGGAGTGCTGCTGCTATTCAATACACGATTTTAGAGAGTTTTAATTCAGAAAAAGAGTCTGTGTTAGTTTTAAGCTTGTTAGCTTTGTTTTGTGCACCACTCATATGCTTTGAGTTGGTTTAGAGTTTTATAGAGTTGTAATTCATTCTAAGCCTTTAGGTACGAATGATGTCTTTGTGTTTTGAAGTTTTCTCAAAAACAGGGTAGTTGTGTTTCAGAACTGGTTAAGTTCAAAGGGTAGTTCAAGTGGCTGGGTTGTAGTTACTTGAATAGGAAGTTAGAGGTTTTTCTAATACTCAACGTGTTGGGTAGAATTCAAGACTAGGTGGAGATTAATTGCTTGGGATAGGAGCTGGGAGTCAGTGTCTGAGTCTTAAGGGTTAATTCCAATAGTGGAATTCCTTCCTGGATTGGTATCCCCCAGAGTAGGAGGTGTTTACTCCGAACTGGGTTAACAAACCTCTGTGCCTTTTTACTTTCCTGCACTTTATTTTGCTGCTCCTGTATTGTGTTTACTTGTGCTCTGTTTTGCGATTTATTGTGCCCTGCATATTGTTCAGAACCTGTCGGGTTCAGAACCTGGTATTCTCTTAGTTTTGCCTGGCCAGAATTTCAATTGGCATCAGAGCAGGCACCCTGCCTGTAAATTGGGTGAGATCCAGAGGAGTTAATATCTGGCAAGCATGGATAGAGAAGGAGGCTATGTCAATAGACCACCCCTACTAGATGGCACAAACTATGAGTATTGGAAGTCTAGGATGTGTGCTTTTCTAAAGTCTATTGACAGCAGGACTTGGAAAGCTGTGATTAAAGGCTGGGATCATCCTGTGTATACAGACAAAGATGGTAACAAGACTGAGGTTCTGAAGCCTGAGGAGGAATGGACCAAAGCTGAAGATGACTTGTCTCTGGGAAATTCAAAAGCTTTGAATGCTATCTTTAATGGTGTTGATCAGAATATGTTCAGACTTATCAAACAATGTACTGTGGCTAAGGATGCTTGGGAAATTCTGAAAACCACTCATGAAGGAACTTCTAAGGTGAAAATGTCCAGATTGCAGCTGCTGACTACTAAGTTTGAGAATCTGAAGATGAAGGAAGATGAGAATATCCAGGATTTCTATATGAATGTACTTGATATGGCTAATTCCTTTGATTCTCTTGGGGAGAAGATGTCAGATGAGAAGCTAGTAAGAAAAATCCTCAGGTCCCTGCCCAGAAGGTTTGATATGAAGGTGACAGCAATTGAAGAGGCTCATGATATTACCACTATGAAGCTTGAGGAGCTGATTGGGTCTTTGCTAAATTTTGAAACTGCATTCTGCAAACAGCCTGATAAGAAAGGAAAAGGTGTAGCTTTTACTGTGAACTCTGAAGCTGATGATCAACAAGAATTTGAGGAGGATGACTTATCAGAAGCTCTTGTGTTGCTGGGAAAACAATTCAACAAGATCCTGAAGAATGTTAACAGAAAAGCCAAAGCCAAAGGTCAGAACTTCAGATTCAATAACAAGAAGCAACAAACTGATGAGAAGAAGACCAAGTCTGAGGAGAAAAGCAACCAAGCCAAAGGTGTGCAGTGCTATGAGTGTGAGGGCTATGGGCATATCAAATCTGAATGTCCTACTTTTCTTAAGAAGCAGAAGAAAAGCCTAGCTATTGCATGGTCTGATGATGGTTCTGAAGAAGATGATGTTAGTGAATCTGATATGTGTGATACTGGTCTGGTAGTAAGGTCAGGAGCTATCTTGAAGAAGGAAGCTGTTTTAGAATCTGAGACTTTTTCAGAGTCTGACTCAGAGTCTCAAGCCTCATCTGTGTCTGAAGCTGCTAAAACCTCATATGATGAACTAGCTGATAACTACAAGAAGCTGTATACCAGAAGTGCTGAGGTTTGCAAACAAGTTTTGGATCAGAAGGAGACTATTCTTCAACTGGAGGCTGAAAAAGGTGAACTGTTAGTGCAGAATTCAGATTTAAAAGAAGAAGTGAACCAACTGAACTCTCAACTTGATCAAATGAAGAAGCAAGTGAGGATGTTGAACTCTGCTACTGATAAGTTGGAGGTCATTTTGGGGAATCAGCAACAAGGAAAAACTGGTTTAGGTTTTGTTGATCAGACTCAGATTCCTAAACAGATGAGTTTTGTTCCTGCTACTAAAATCATGACTCTATGGCTGGAATATCAAAGAAGAGACCTCAGAAGCAAGCCCAGATGCAAGGTAAGAAGCATATTCAGATGAGACCTCAAAAGCAAGCTCAGAAGATACCTCAGATGCAAGGTCAGAAGCATGTTCAGATGCTACCTCAGAAGCAACCCCAGAAATTGTTCAGAAACAGAAGGAGGAGGAATCATCCATGGGTCTGTCATCATTGTGGAAAGAGAGGGCATATCAAACCATTCTGCTTTAAATTGTATGGTTACCCTGAACACTTCCAATATAGAAGAGTTGAACCAGCTACTATCAGTCACAATGTTCAGAAGGTGTGGAAGCCCAAAGTTCAGAATGTAGGCCTGATTGCTCATACCTCTTTGAGAGCTACTTCAAAAGAAGACTGGTATTTTGATAGTGGGTGTTCAAGGCACATGACTGGTGTGAAGAAGCTACTGAGCAATATCAGATCATACTCCAGAAGTTATGTGACATTTGGAGATGGTGTAAAAGGTCAGATTCTGGGTATTGGAGATTTGATCAGAGAAGGTTTGCCCAGACTTAATGATGTGCTACTGGTGGAAGGATTAACCTCTAATCTGATCAGTATTAGCCAACTTTGTGATCAAGAATTGAAGGTTAATTTCAACAAGCAAGAGTGTATTGTTGCTGATCAAGAAGGGAAGGTTCAGATGAGAGGCTGCAGATCCAAAGACAATTGTTATTTGTGGGTTTCTGAAGAAGAAAGAAGTCTGACTTCTTGTCTTATGAGCTCAGAAGAGGAAGTCAAACTCTGGCACCAGAAACTAGGACATTTGCACTTGAAAGGCATGAAGAAAATCCTAAGTACTGAAGCTATCAGAGGTGTGCCTAATCTGAAGATCAATGAGGACAGTGTTTGTGGTGATTGTCAGATTGGTAAACAAACAAGAAAGTCTCATCCCAGATTAGTTCACCAGGTAACTACCAAAGTACTAGAACTTGTTCATATGAATTTAATGGGGCCTATGCAAGTAGAAAGTATTGGAGGAAAGAAGTATGCTTTTGTAATGGTAGATGACTACTCCAGATATACATGGGTCAGCTTTGTTAGAGAAAAGTCTGACACTTTTGAAGTTTTCAAAGAGATGTGCATACAACTACAAAGAGAAAAGGACTGTGGCATAGTCAGAATCAGAAGTGATCATGGCAAAGAATTTGAAAACAAGAGTTTTTCAGAATTCTGTGCTTCTGAAGGTATAAAGCATGAGTTTTCTGCACCTATCACACCTCAGCAAAATGGTGTAGTTGAGAGGAAGAACAGGACTTTAGCAGAATGTGCAAGGGTTATGCTGCATGCTAAGAAACTTCCATATATGTTCTGGGCTGAAGCAATGAACACAGCATGTTACATACACAACAGAGTCACTTTAAAGAAGGGTACTACATCAACTCTGTATGAATTGTGGAAAGGGAGAAAGCCTACAGTCAAATATTTCCATGTTTTTGGGAGTAGATGCTATATTTTGGCTGATAGAGAAAATAGGAGAAAGCTGGATCCTAAGTCTGATGAAGGCATATTCCTGGGTTATTCAGTAAACAGTAAAGCTTATAGGGTGTTTAATTCCAGAACCAAGGTTGTGATGGAGTCCATTAATGTGGTAATTGATGACCTGTCTGCTGAGAAAGATAGAGGTGTGTCTGAAGTTGTTCCAGAGTCTGAAGCATCAGAAGAACAAACTTCAGAAGCAGAGAATCACCCAGAGTCTGAAGAAGCAGAAGCGCATCCAGATCATAATCCTACCAATAAAGGGCCTTCAATAAGAGTTCAGAAGGATCATCCTAAGGAGCTGATCATTGGGAGTTTGGATCAAGGGGTCAGAACCAGAAGATCAGAACCAGCTGCTACTGATTCTTGCTTTGTGTCAAAGGTTGAGCCTAAAAATGTGAAAGAAGCCTTAACTGATGAATTTTGGATTGAAGCAATGCAAGATGAGTTGAATCAATTCAAAAGGAGTGAAGTATGGGATTTGGTTCCAAGACCTGAAGGGTTGAATGTGATTGGCACTAAGTGGATATTCAAGAATAAAACAGATGAAAATGGTATTGTGGTCAGAAACAAGGCTAGGTTGGTTGCTCAGGGCTATACTCAAGTAGAGGGATTGGATTTTGATGAAACCTTTGCACCTGTGGCCAGACTAGAGTCCATAAGACTACTGTTGGGTGTATCCTGCATTCTCAAGTTCAAGCTATTTCAGATGGATGTGAAGAGTGCATTTTTGAATGGATATCTGCAAGAGGAAGTGTATGTTGAACAACCTAAGGGTTTTGTGGATCCTAAATTTCCAGATCATGTTTACAAACTGAAGAAAGCTTTATATGGATTGAAACAAGCACCAAGAGCATGGTATGACAGACTGACTCAATTTCTTGTGGCTCAAGGTTACAGAAAAGGAGGTTCTGATAAGACTTTGTTTGTGAAAAATGAAAATGGGAGTCTGATGATTGCTCAGATTTATGTGGATGACATAGTTTTTGGTGGAATGTCTCAGAAGATGGTCAAATTGTTTGTTCAGCAAATGCAGTCAGAATTTAAAATGAGCCTAGTTGGTGAGCTGACATACTTTCTTGGTTTACAAGTCAAGCAAATGGAAGATACAATCTTCATCTCTCAGAGTAAATATGCCAAGAACATAGTGAAGAAGTTTGGAATGGAATCAGCTGCTCATAAGAAGACACCAGCTGCTACTCATCTGAAGTTGACCAAAGATGAACATGGAGTATCAGTTGATCAAAGTCAGTACAGAAGCATGATAGGGAGCTTATTGTATTTAACTGCAGGCAGACCTGATATCACTTATGCTGTTGGAGTTTGTGCAAGATATCAAGCTGATCCTAAGATGAGTCATCTGACATAAGTTAAAAGGATCCTGAAGTATGTGAACAGCACAAGTGACTATGGAATCATGTACTCACATAGTTCAACTTCTGAACTGATGGGATATTGTGATGCTGACTGGGCTGGAAGTGCTGATGACAGGAAGAGCACCTCAGGAGGTTGTTTCTTTTTGGGAAATAACTTAATTTCATGGTTTAGCAAGAAGCAAAACTGTGTGTCATTGTCAACTGCTGAGGCTGAGTATATTGCTGCTGGAAGTAGTTGCTCACAATTGGTTTGGATGAAGCAGATGCTGGAGGAGTACAACATTGAACAAAGAACTATGACATTGTTTTGTGACAATTTGAGTGCCATCAACATCTCTAAGAATCCAATTCAGCACAGCAGAACCAAACACATAGACATCAGGCATCATTTTATCAGAAACCTTGTGGAGGACAAGATTGTTCAGCTGGAATATGTAGCTACTGAAGAACAAGTTGCTGACATTTTTACAAAGGCCTTGGATGCTAAGCAGTTTGAAAACTTAAGGAGCAAGTTAGGTGTGTGTTTGCATGAAGAGTTATAGCAATTACTGCAAACTGGATGTGAGGAAGATAGAGTACCTGCCAGTTGTGCCTATGCTAAGCGTGATCCTGGACCTGAGTCTGAATCTGATATGTTTTCAAGGATCTGTGTTACCTGTTTAGATTTTATTCCCTACTTGAAGTCTGAGTTTTGTCAGAATTTTGTGGCTAAAAAGGGGGAGAAAATCTTATGTAATGTGTTGGCTCTGATACCAAGTGTTGCTGCTCAGAGAATTAATTCAAATTCAGCTTTCAGTGTGGTTCAGAAGTTATTTGTGAAGCTCAGAGTTCAGAACAAATATAACAAGAGTTGTCAAGATGTTATTGAGGGGGAGTATGTGTCTCAGGGGGAGTACAAGACTGTTATGGTCCTGAGTGTTTCTGTGATCCTGAGGTATAGTCCTGAAGAACAATTGTGTGCAGCTCCTGAAGTGTTGGCTCTGATACCATACATTCAGAAGTAAGGGGGAGTTTGGTGTATGCTGAGTGTATGATGAGTTGCAAGGGGAGTGTGTGTGATGATCAGGAGTTGATCAGTAGCTCTGATACCTTGGAGTAGCTCTGATACCATGATTGTGATGATCAGGAGTTGATCTGTACTTGGTTTATGTGTGCTTCAGGAGTCAGAAGCTGAAGCTGTTGTTTAACATAGCTGAATCCGCTGCCTATGATGTATTATTGTGGAGTTCTTCATTGCTGAGCTGATTATAATGAAGATTGAAGGACTTGGATGGTTTTAGCCAAAAATTTGCCAAAGGGGGAGATTGTTGAGTCTTTAAGTGTTGGCTGCATTGTTTGGCAAAACCAAAGTATGGAATAGAAGCATTTCCTTATGTTGAACATTTCTTCAGTTACAAGTTTTCTCATTTGAAGCCATTCAGAAGCTGAAATCTACTTCAGAAGCTGAAATGCTCATCAGAAGCACTGTAGCACTTCAGAAGCAGTTTCAGGTTCTGAAGCCAGCGTTGACTTCTGTTGACCACATCAGAAGCTGGGTTTACTGGATTGTTTTTTGCACGTATCTTGGGAGATTTAGCAAGGAATTATGTTTGTATAATTGCTTCTAGAAGGTTGGTTTAATTGGAGAAGATATCTTTGAAGATTTTGTTCAAAGTCATGAAAATTCGTATTTTCTGTTTTAAATCTTTCAAAGATTTAATGCAGTTTTATTTGTTACATTATTGGATCAATCTTATTTCTGTAACAAATCAATTCAGAAGATTTGGAGCATAATTAAGAGACTTGCTGAAGACTATATAAGGAGGAGTGCTGCTGCTATTCAATACACGATTTTAGAGAGTTTTAATTCAGAAAAAGAGTCTGTGTTAGTTTTAAGCTTGTTAGCTTTGTTTTGTGCACCACTCATATGCTTTGAGTTGGTTTAGAGTTTTATAGAGTTGTAATTCATTCTAAGCCTTTAGGTACGAATGATGTCTTTGTGTTTTGAAGTTTTCTCAAAAACAGGGTAGTTGTGTTTCAGAACTGGTTAAGTTCAAAGGGTAGTTCAAGTGGCTGGGTTGTAGTTACTTGAATAGGAAGTTAGAGGTTTTTCTAATACTCAACGTGTTGGGTAGAATTCAAGACTAGGTGGAGATTAATTGCTTGGGATAGGAGCTGGGAGTCAGTGTCTGAGTCTTAAGGGTTAATTCCAATAGTGGAATTCCTTCCTGGATTGGTATCCCCCAGAGTAGGAGGTGTTTACTCCGAACTGGGTTAACAAACCTCTGTGCCTTTTTACTTTCCTGCACTTTATTTTGCTGCTCCTGTATTGTGTTTACTTGTGCTCTGTTTTGCGATTTATTGTGCCCTGCATATTGTTCAGAACCTGTCGGGTTCAGAACCTAGTATTCTCTTAGTTTTGCCTGGCCAGAATTTCACATGGTCATATCAAGATATGCCAGGATTGGATCCTGAGATTGTGGAGCACCACTTACCTCTAAAACCGGAATGTTCGCCAGTCAAGCAGAAGTTGAGAAGAACTCGCCCTGACATGGCTCTTAAGATCAAAGAGGAAGTGCAAAAGCAGATTAATGCTGGATTTCTCGTTACCTCGGAGTAACCTCAATGGTTGGCCAACATAGTGCCAGTTCCCAAGAAGGATGGTAAAGTCAGAATGTGTGTCGACTATTGAGATTTAAACAAGGCTAGTCCGAAGGACGACTTCCCTTTACCTCACATTGACGTATTGGTTGACAATACCGCCAAATCCAAGGTTTTCTCCTTCATGGACGGCTTCTCGGGGTATAATCAGATTAAAATGGCTGTTGAGGATAGAGAAAAAAACGTCTTTCATTACACCTTGGGGCACCTTCTGCTATCAAGTGATGCCTTTTGGCCTAACAAATGCGGGTGCTACCTACCAAAGGGGCATGACTACTCTCTTCCACGACATGATACACAAAGAAATCGAAGTGTATGTTGACGACATGATTGTCAAATCAAGAACGGAAGAAGAGCATGTCGAGTATTTGTCAAAGATGTTTCAACGCTTGAGAAAATATCGGCTTCGCCTGAACCCCAACAAATGTACATTCGGCGTGAGATCAGGAAAACTCCTAGGTTTCATTGTCAGTCAAAAGGGTATCGAGGTAGATCCCGATAAGGTCAAAGCTATCAGAGAAATGCCTGCTCCTCAAACTGAGAAGCAAGTAAGGGGATTTCTAGGACGTTTAAACTACATCTCTAGATTCATATCCCATATGACAGCCACTTGTGGACCTATCTTCAAACTGCTCCGCAAAAATCAAGAAGTGATATGGACAGAAAATTGCCAAAAAGCTTTTGAAAGCATCAAGGAGTACCTGCTAGAACCTCCAATACTCATTCCTCCAGTCGAAGGAAGACCGTTGATCATGTACTTAACCGTATTGGAGGACTCCATGGGTTGTGTGCTCGGACAACAAGATGAGACCGGTTGAAAAGAGCACGCCGTCTACTACCTAAGCAAAAAGTTTACGGACTGTGAGTCCCGGTACTCTCTACTCGAAAAGACTTGTTGTGCATTAGCCTGGGCTGCTAGGCGTCTTCGCCACTACATGCTTAATCATACTACTTGGTTGATATCCAAGATGGATCCAATCAAGTACATATTTGAAAAAACCAGCCTTAACCGGAAGGATCGCCCGTTGGCAGATGTTGTTGTCAGAATACAACATCGAATACCACACTCAGAAAGCCATCAAGGCCAGCATTCTCGCTGACCATTTGGCTCATCAACCAATTGAGGATTATCAACCAATCAAGTTTGACTTCCCCGATGAAGAAATCATGTATCTAAAGATGAAGGATTGTGACGAACCACTACCCGGCGAAGGTCCAGATCCCGAATCTAAATGAAAGTTAATCTTTGATGGAGCAGTAAATGTCTATGGCAACGGAATTGGAGCAGTCATCGTCACCCCTGAGGGCAAGCATCTCCCTTTTTCTGCAAGACTATCATTCGACTGTACAAACAATATGGCAGAGTATGAGGCTTGTATCTTAGGAATTGAGGAAGCCATCGACCTAAGGATCAAGAACCTCGACATTTACGGAGACTCAGCTCTTGTGATTAATCAAATCAATGGAGATTGGGAAACTCGCCACACTGGCTTGATCCCTTACAAAGATTACGCAAGACGCTTGCTAACCTTTTTCAACAAAGTCAGGCTGTATCACATTCCTCGAGACGAGAATCAAATGGCAGATGCTTTAGCAACCTTGTCCTCTATGTATGAGGTCAGTCGCCGGAATGAAATTCCAACAATCAAGGTTCAACACCTAGAAAGGCCCGCACATGTATTTGCAGCCGAAGCAGTCGTAGATGACAAACCATGGTTCCATGACATCAAATGTTTCCTCCAAAAGCAAGAGTACCCGCATGGGGCATCCAACAAGGATAAGAAAACTCTGCGAAGATTAGCCGGCAACTTCTTTCTAAACGGAGAAGTTTTATACAAGAGGAATTTTGATATGGTGCTGCTCAGATATGTTGATGAGCAGGAAGCGGACCTCATAATGCATGAAATACATGAAGGCTCCTTCGGAACCCATTCCAGTGGGCACACAATGGCTAGGAAAATCTTAAGAGCCGGATATTACTGGATGACCTTGGAAAGCGATTGCTACAAGCATGCCAAGAAATGCCACAAATGTCAAATCCATGCGGACAAGATCCACATGCCACCAACGGCTCTGAATGTCCTCTCATCACCATGGCCTTTCTCCATGTGGGGCATTGACATGATTGGTAGGATCGAACCCA
Source organism: Medicago ruthenica (assembly GCA_018208015.1). NCBI lineage: Eukaryota > Viridiplantae > Streptophyta > Magnoliopsida > Fabales > Fabaceae > Medicago > Medicago ruthenica. The sequence continues at coordinate 61,483,360 of CM031376.1, read as the reverse complement.
AAGCTTCAAATGGACATCGCTTCATCTTAGTAGCAATCGACTACTTCACCAAATGGGTTGAGGCGGCATCATATGCTAACGTCACCAAACAAGTGGTGGTCCGATTTATTAAGAATCATATCATCTGTCGATATGGTATTCCCAACAAGATCATCACGGACAATGGGACCAACCTGAATAATAAAATGATGAAGGAGCTGTGCAAAGAGTTTAAGATCGAGCATCATAACTCTTCTCCTTATAGACCTCAGATGAATGGTGCGGTTGAAGCTGCAAACAAAAACATCAAGAAAATAGTGCAAAAGATGGTAGTCTCATACAAGGATTGGCATGAGATGCTACCATATGCCTTGCACGGGTACCGTACTTCAGTACGTACGTCGACAGGAGCAACCCCTTTCTCTTTAGTATATGGCATGGAAGCAGTGCTCCCCGTAGAAGTCGAAATCCCGTCATTGAGAATCTTGCTGGAAGCTAAGTTGTCAGAGGCTGAATGGTGTCAAAACAGATACGATCAGTTGAATTTAATCGAGGAGAAACGCATGACAGCCTTATGTCATGGACAACTGTACCAACAAAGGATGAAACAAGCTTTTGACAAGAAAGTTCGTCCTCGGGAAATCCAAGAAGGAGACCTCGTGCTCAAAAGGATCCTATCCTTTCAACCCCACTCTAGGGGCAAATGGACACCTAACTACGAAGGCCCGTATGTCGTCAAGAGAGTATTCTCCAGAGGAGCCTTGATTCTCACGACAATGGACGGCGAGGATTTTCCGCGTCCTGTGAACTCCGATGTAGTCAAGAAATACTTTGTCTAAAAACAAAAGAACAGCTCGGTAAGTCGAAAACCTGAAAGGGCGGCTTAAGCAAAAAAATAGCGTCTCGGTGGACTGAAAACCTGAAAAGGCGGTCCAGGCAAAAATTAGAGACATAAAACAGAAACAGCTATCCTGATAGGTCAAACATCTGAAAGGACGACCCATGCAAAAATTAAGGATCAAAAGACAAAGTAACTACATTGGATTAGTCGTAATTTGTTAGGGGCACATCAATTGTCTGAAGACTCCGAATTGGAAGCATCCAAACAAGGAATTCAAAGTTATTAGGGATACTAGTGGCCATCGCGTTCAATGTACCCTTCCCTTTTATATTTACCTTTTTTAGACTTTGTAAGATTCGTGGAGCCACGCCTTTGGCAGGCTATCACCCCTTTAATAAATTTCATTTCCCAACATAACATTCTTTACCTTTTGTCAAATCCCTTTCATTCATTTTTATTCTTGATGATAGTATTTCAAAAAACAAAAAAAAAAAACTTTTTCAAAATTTATTTCATGAGTTTTTTATTTTTATCAATAACAAACACATTCCTTTTCGAACTCGTGAATATTCGGAGTGTACATCGATATCTGTCCTTAAAGCAGATAAAGCTTCATGGGCCGAGCATGGTCAATCGCAAAAAAGGAATTCCCCAACAGAATCCTCGGTGAATTAATCGGAAATTCCCCAGTGAGTTAAGAGCCCGAATGGACAATTCAGGCAAGGACTTGCCAACCAAAGCGTAAGCATTCCCAGCGGAATCGCCAGTTCTTCTCTCCAGCGGATTAGCACAATCCCCAGTGGATTAACAAACTCCCCAGGAAGTCAATCTTTGTCCTACTCTCAAAAGCCCAATTATCATTGGCATCGAAGGCTGGATATCGATCATGCTCCCAAAATGATCCTTATATCCCCAGCGAATTCACAAGCGAAGCCCAATCTTATTGGCATATCCCCCAGTGGAGTCTTACATCATCCAAGCCCGACTTTACTCGGCATTCAAATCATAATCCCCAGCGTCCCACGTGACGTCTGTCATCCCCCAGGTCAGCATAATTCATGCATCTTATCATAGTCATTCATTAACATGCATCTCATATTCATATCATGCATTTCCCACTACAAATAGTCGAATGGCATCCCCAGTCTATCTGGTCTAGGGATATCATCCTCCTTTTCGCCAAGCGGTAGTTCTTTAACGAACAGCTTGTGCAAGTTTTTCATCGTATCAAGGGGCAAATCCTTAACAAACATGTTGGGTATCCCCAGTACAAGTCCATCTCTCACACGACGTCCTCAGTGACAGTCATGCATTCATACATTCATACATATGCATACAACATACTACATATCATACATGGTTATTTCTAACCATCATGAGTCTCACCAATCAATCGCGAGCAATTCGTGAATTCTTTTTCCCCAAGTGTCATCCCCAGTCTGTCTGTTTCAGAGATGTCACCCTTTTACTCCAAGTGGCAGTTCAAACGAACAGCTTGCGCGTCTTTTTGTCATGTCCTTACGCCAAGTGGCAGTTCTTTAATGAACAGCTTGTGCGTACTCCCCAGTGTTGTTCCAAGTGACAAGTTCTTCAATGAACAGCTTGTGCATTCTTTCTCCCCGATTGAAGGGGCATTTCTGTAAGGAACGGCTTGTCAGCCGCATCCCGAGTATCGTCAGTGGCAAGTTCGGCAACCATCCGAACAGCTGACATCTTTTATTTTCCTGTCGTCAATGGCAAGTTCGGCAACAATCCGAACAGTTGACATTTTATTTTTTCCTGTCGTCAATGGCAAGTTCGGCAACAATCCGAACAGTTGACATTTTATTTTCCTGTCGTCAATGGCAAGTTCGGCAACAATCCGAACAGTTGACATTTTATTTTCCTGTCGTCAATGGCAAGTTCGGCAACAATCCGAACAGTTGACATTTTATTTTCCTGTCGTCAATGGCAAGTTCGGCAACAACCCGAACAGTTGACATTCTTTTCATTCTTTTGTCGTCAGTGGCCAGTTCGGCAACAACCCGAACAGCTGGCATTTACCTTTTCATTCTTTGTTGTCAGTGGCAGTTCGGCGACAACCCGAACAGCTAACACTTACCCCCAGTGTGGTCATTCTTATCATCTTTGCATCCATGTTTACATTACAACCATTCATAACATTTGCATGCATGCATTTATAGCATTTATAACTCAGAAAAATATTTAGTCAAAAAATGGCGTACTCTATATTTAAGTCTCTTCGGCCCGTCCATTTCAAATCACACTTTCAATCTCCGGGACGAAGAAACTTAAATAGGGGCATCTGTCATACCCCATTTTTTGACTTATATTTATTTCTTTATTTATTTGTTTTATTTGTTTTATCTTTTATTATCTCATTACTTATTTTTACCTTTTATTATTTCATTCTTGTTATAGTATTTTATTTGCATTTTATCATTATCATTATTAGCATTTCTATTATCATTAATATTATTAGTATTAATATTATTCTATTTTTCTTTAATAATATCATTATTATTTATTATTATTAAGATTTTATTTATTAATAATATTAAATTTTTCATTTATTATTATCATCATTCTCATTCTCATTACTCTTTATTTTTATTTTACATTTTTTGCATTGCCATTATCATTATTATTATTATTTATTATTATTCATTTTCCACCTTTTTATTTTTAATACAAAAAATCAAAAAAAAGGGGAGTTCGCAGTGCGAAATCACCTTCGCACTGCGACCTCTGCGAATTTTTCTGCAGAATTTTATATATTGAGTTATCCTTTTTGCTTTCAACTACAATTGTTATTATTAGTATTATTACTATTATTATTGCTATTTTGTGACTGATTTGGTGCAGCAAGGCAAGAATTAATGTGTGACATTAAAGGTAAAAGGAAAGAAGGATTTTCTTCCAACCTATCATGTGATCAAACAAATTGGCTGCCCTTGGTCAGCTCTTGTCCCTCCAAATTGACCCATCACCCAACCTAAGCTTGCCAGCCAGCTGCTTGATCTCTTTCCTTCCCTTTTTCTCTGCCAAAACCAGTCCAAACACAAGTGGTTTTCTTGCCCAAAAAGCTGTTTGGTGTGCCCTGTTTTGAGCTGGATTTCTCCTCCCACACACCAGCCCACATGCTCATTTTGCTTCCCCCAATCTCCCTGTACATGGCAGTACACGTTTTCATTGCTTGACCTTCCAAGATTGCAAGGATTGATCCCAAGAATCACCCCTTTTGCAGCTGCCCTGTTTTACAGTTTTTTCTCATCATTACCTTCTAGAATTAATGGCATTTGTGGCTGAGATCAGTCAAGATCTTGCCCCTTGGCACAAGGCAAAGTAACCTCTATCCATTAGCATTAAATGCAAAGTGTTCTAGCCTGAATTTAGCCCAAATCAGCTAGTGTTTTAGGATATTGTTCATCATTACATAGATTTGCATTTTGGCCTATAAAAGGAATGCCAAGGCCCAAGGATTAGAGAGAGCCATTACACATTGAAAAAACCTGAAATACACAGCCTTACTCACACGAAATTCATACCAAAATCCCTTGCATTGCAGCACAAAATCAGTCCATCACAAACCAATTAGAACATTGTTCATAACCTCTCACCAAGCAAGCAAACCACTTCCAATCTATTGCTCAAGCACAGCTAGGAGTTCTGTAAGTCTCCTATAATCTTTCTTTTTCATTGTGTTTGCTGCTTTCATCACTTGCTTTGTTCAAATTTGTTTTGTGCACAAAAACCCCTTTTGAAACTCAAAAGGGACCTCAAAGGGGCCAAGCCTTGAAACTGAGTTTTTACACCCCATTTTCTTCCATTTTGTCAAGCTTTTTAACCCCCTTTAGGTTCTGAAGCTTGCTTAGAAGCAGTTTCTGAACTTCTGTTCAGAAACAGCTTCTGAGTTTGAAAATTCGCATACTTCGCAGAGCAAAGTATTGCTCGCACTGCGAACACACCAGAACCTGACTTCGCAGAGCCAAGTTCTGGCCGCTCTGCGAAGTATGTGAAACTCAGAGCATGAATCAGGCATTCAAATGTCAAATTTTTGGGGTTCCAGCCCTTGATTCAGAACCTAAAGAGGGTTAAAACCATTTTTGTCCAAACCCAATTCATAATCATGCACAACTTTGAAAATTTCACAAGTTCGTGCGACAAATTTTGAGTAACTTGTGAAACAAGTTATGTTCTTTAATGTTTTCAAAACCAAGTTTGAGCAACAAGCAAAGTTCGTCTATTTCAATACAAACTTGAATAACCATGTTGTTCATGATTTTCAATCCAAACGCGAACTTAAGCCGAGCTTGCTCACTCTTTTAAAACCAAGCTCGAATTGAGCCGAACTTGTGGACTTTCCAATTTTGTGCATGTCTTATGAATTTGTTCGTCATTCAAACTTGAACTATACTCGTTCTTGAGTTTCAATAACTTAAGTAACGAGTAATGTTCATGATTTTTAATAAACTCGAACAACAAATTTATTCGTGTCTTCTTTTCTTTTCTTTAAGTTTCCTTTTAAAATGTTTTGGTTCCCTTTGAGATTCCTTAGAGTCCCAACAAAACCAAACTTGAATGAAACGGGAATGGCTTGACGTATGTCTCCCCAAACCTCGGTTGCACGAATGCGTGACGTATGTCTCGTCGCTCCGGCAACCGTCATTCCACCCTTGATGCGTCTCGCACGCTCAACCTCCCCTTGGCCCCCTTGTGGCCATTTTTTACCCTTTTCTTGGCCCTCGTGGTCAATCCGAACCTCTCGCGCCTTTGCGCGTTTATTTTTTCAACCATTTACGCCTTGCGCGAATTTTTCGCCTCTGTGCGTTTGTCTTTTTATTTTTAAAAAACATTCACGCCTTGCGCGAGTTTATCGCCCAGCGTCCATCTTTCACCATTTAAAGCTTTGTACGCCTTCAGTGCGTTTTAAAACCTTTGTTCAAGTCCGAGTGCAAAATCCTTTTATCAAATCATTTACTTTTATGCATTGTCGTCAATGGCCAGTTCGGCAGCAACCCGAACAGTTGACATTTACTTTCATTACTTTCTCTTTTTCAAACTTTTTTCGCTCGGACGCGATCAAATCTTTTTTTAACTAAAACGAACCAACATACAAACTTTTTCTACCAAAGAACTACGTACGCTTTGAATTCTCCGACTACCGGGAGATACGTAGGAGCAAGATCGACATCTTGTCAAGCCCATTAATAAAAAACCTTCTCTTTTTCCCTTTCGTTCGTTTTTATCTCTTTCTTCGTCTCGCATTATGTTTTTATATTTTCTTTTATATATGTTTAAACACGCAAGTAAAACATCGAAGCATTTTAAGCCTAAGCCGACTAAGAGGTTCCCGTTGAGTACAACGGATGTGAGGGGTGCTAATACCTTCCCCTCGCATAATCGACTTTCGAACCTAAAATCTTTTCTCAAGGTAATTTAGAACTTTTTTCCTTTTTCCCCGAAAAATTAAAAGTTCAGTCGTAATTTAGAATTAGTGATTCAATGCTTCCCAATAGCTTGACATCCGAAATTCGACGCGACAGGGGCTTACAAACCTCTCCTACAAGTCAGATTGTTAATTAAACTTAACAACAATTCTGAAATTTTCACATTTGTGTTTTTAACTGAACTTAATTAACTTGGATCAGACTCAGGAGGAGCTTACAAACCTCACACCCTGCAGTCAACTTGTTAATAAAGTTAACAACAATTTTCTGTTTTAATACTTATGTTTGTCATCATCAAAAAGGGGGAGATTGTTGGAACAAAATGTGTTTAACAAGTCTCTTACAAATAAGGGGGAGATTGTTGAAACATTTATGTGTAAACATATCTCTCTTTATGGTTTTGATGATAACAAAGTATTAAAGAGAAAATTGGTTATTTGCTAATGCTTTGTTCAAGTGTTTCAGAACCACATGCTTAATAAGTATTGATTGATAATGGTTATGAAGAACAAGCTAAAGAGCAAGAAGGAAAGCCAAGAAGCAAGGTTACAAAGCTAGAAAGTAACTGGTCCTGAAGAAGTACTCCTGAAGAAGTGCTCCTGAAGTAAGAGCTTCTGAAGAGGTCCTGAAGAAGTGCTCCTGAAGTGAAGCTTCTGAAGTGGTCCTGAAGTGGTGCTCCTGAAGTGCAGCTTCTGAATCTGAAGACAGCTTCTGAAGTCTGAGTGCTTCTGATGAAGTCAACGCAACAGTCAACTCCTGAAGCCAGCTTCTGATCCGTACAACTGAAGCAGCTTCTGATCACTGTTCACTGAGAAGCTTCTGAAGCTGATGTGGCATGGATATTGACCAGTACTGTGCGCATTTAATGCCTGGATGTGTCAGAACAACTCAATGGAACAGTTGTCTCCCTGACCCAAACATTCTCCAGTTTTTAAGGTGGGCCAATTCAAAAATGGCACCTGCTCTGTTCTGACTGATAAAGTGCAGCACACAATTGCAGTAACCTAGTCCAATTGCAACGGCTAAATTCCTTAATTCAAGCAAATCTTCAACAGCTCTATTTTCATCTATAAAAGGAGGAAGATTTGAAGAAGAAAAATGTCTAAGACTTTTTGATGCACAAGTGGATTTAGAAAAGGTCAAAAATTCTTCATGTAATAAATGTAAAGAACATGAAACAAAAATTATTAAATTAAATCAAGTAATAAAAAATTTTGAAAAAGGTCACAATATTTTGGAAGATGTTCTTAGCAAACAAAGAGATTTAAAAAATAAAACCGGTCTTGGATTTTCAAATTTTGATAAACCAAGTACAAGTAAAACAATCTTTGTTAAAGCAAGCACAACTTCCAACAACTTGGAACCAAAGAAAATGAATGTTGTAATTCCTCTTAAAAGTATGAATACTAGAAATAATTCTTTTGGAAGAAATTATTCTAACAAGTCTTATAAGAAAACAAATTCTAAGGTTAGAAATAATGTCTCCAATGGAAGTAATTCTAGTGTATATCATGTTCAAAATTTATCATGTTTCTATTGCAACATGAAAGGCCATACTCCAAATACATGCTACATAAGAAACTTTGGTGTTCCTTATGGTGAATATATTTGGGTAAGGAAAGGTATTAACCCACAAGGACCCAAATCACAATGGGTACCTAACAAGACTTAAACTTTCTGTTTTGTAGGGAGGGTTGAAATCTTCAACCAACATGTGGTACCTTGATAGTGGTTGTTCAAAACATATGACGGGAGACAAATCAAGATTCTCAAGTTTGACCCTAAAATCAAAAGGATATGTCACCTATGGAGACAACAATAAAGGAAAGATTCTTGGTATCGGTAAAGTTGGTATGCCTCCCTATACTACTATTGATAATGTGCTATATGTTGAAGGTCTAAAACATAATTTACTAAGTATTAGTCAATTATGTGATAAAGGCTTTAGAGTAAATTTCAATAAAGATTCTTGTTTTGTTGAAGATGTAGCATCACATGAAATCAAACTTGTTGGAAAAAGAATAAATAATATTTTCATGATTTCATTAGATGATTTGTCTTTAAAGCTTAAATGTCTTGTGGTAAACAACAACAATGATGCATGGTTATGGCATAAAAGAATTGCACACATTCACATGGATCATTTGAATAAATTAATAAAGCATGACCTTGTTGTTGGGTTGCCTAAGATTAAGTTTATTAAAGACAAATTATGTGATGCTTGTCAAAAAGGTAAACAAACAAAAGTTTCTTTCAAACCAAAGCATATAGTCTCAACTTCTAGGCCTCTTCAATTAATTCATATGGATCTTTTTGGTCCTTCAAGAACTAGAAGTTTTGGAGGAAACTATTATGCCTTGGTTATAGTTGATGATTACTCTAGATATACGTGGACTTTATTTCTTGCAAATAAAAGTGATGCTTTTAAAGCTTTCAAGAAGTATGCAAAATTGGTTCAAAATGAAAAATCCTTGAAGATTGTATCTATTAGAAGTGATCATGGTGGAGAGTTTCAAAATACATTTTTTGAAGAGTTTTGTGATGAACATGGAATTTCACACAACTTCTCGGCACCTAGAACACCACAACAAAATGGTGTTGTTGAAAGGAAGAACAGGTCTCTTGAAGAACTTGCAAGAACCATGTTGAGTGAAACAAATTTGCCTAAGTACTTTTGGGCAGATGCGGTAAGTACAACATGCTATGTAAGTAACCGTGTTTTGGTAAGACCTATCTTAAAGAAAACTCCATATGAACTTTATAAGGGTAGAAAACCCAATATTGCTTATTTTCATATTTTTGGCTGTAAATGTTTTGTTTTGAACAATGGGAAAGATAACCTTGGTAAATTTGATGAAAAATCTGATGAGGGTATCTTTCTTGGTTATTCTCTCACTAGTAAGGCATATAGAATTTTCAATAAAAGAACCCTTACTATTGAAGAATCTGTTCATGTCTCTTTTGATGAAACTAACCCCTCCAAGGAGGAAAAAGTTATTCTTTCTGATGAAGATGATGAAGATAGTTCACCAAAAGAAGTCAACATTGAAGATGAACAGAACAAACAAAACAATGCACACCAAGAAGAAGAAATGCCACAACAAGAGCAAACAAATAATGATCTACCACAAGAATGGAGAATTCATAGAGACCATCCAATTGACAACATCATTGGTGACATAAATAAGGGAGTATCTACTAGACTTAATCTTCAAGATGCATGTTTAAATATGGCTTTTGTTTCACAAATCGAACCTTCTAAAATTGATGAAGCCTTAAGTGATGATCAATGGATTTTAGCCATGCAAGAAGAACTAAATCAATTTGAAAGAAATCAAGTTTGGGAATTAGTACCTAGGCCTTTGGATAAACATATCATTGGTACAAAATGGGTTTTCAAAAATAAATTAGATGAAAATGGTATTATTGTAAGAAATAAGGCCAGATTAGTTGCTCAAGGCTATAATCAAGAAGAAGGGATCGATTTTGATGAAACATTTGCACCTGTGGCAAGATTAGAAGCCATAAGATTACTTTTAGCATATGCATGTTCCTTAGATTTTCAATTATATCAAATGGATGTCAAAAGTGCATTTTTAAATGGTTATATACATGAAGAAGTTTATGTTAAACAACCTCCAGGTTTTGAAGATTTTAAAAATCCTTCTCATGTATATAAGCTTAAGAAAGCACTTTATGGTCTAAAGCAAGCACCAAGAGCATGGTATGATAGATTAAGCAATTTTCTTTGTGAAAAAGGTTTTGAAAAAGGAAAAGTTGATACTACTCTTTTTATAAAAAGAATTAATCATCATACCTTGCTTGTGCAAATCTATGTTGATGATATCATTTTTGGTGCTACTAATGAATCGTTGTGTAAAGAATTTTCTAACATGATGCAAGGAGAATTTGAAATGTCTATGATGGGAAAACTTAATTACTTCCTTGGTCTACAAATAAAGCAATCAAAGGATGGAATATTCATCAATCAATCAAAATATTGCAAAGAACTTCTTAAAAGATTTGATATGGATAATTGCAAGGAGATTGCAACACCTATGAGTTCTAGCACTTATGTAGATCAAGATGAATCTGGTAAGCCAATAGACATTACAAAATATAGAGGTATGATTGGCTCTCTCCTTTATCTTACTGCAAGTAGACCAGATATTATGTTTAGTGTTTGTTTATGTGCTAGATTTCAATCTTGTCCAAAAGAATCTCATCTCTCTTCTGTTAAAAGAATTATGAAATATTTAAAAGGCACTCCCAATGTTGGTTTGTGGTATCCCAAAGGGAGTCTATGTGAATTGGTTGGTTATTCTGATTCTGATTATGCTGGATGTAAGACTGATAGAAAAAGTACTAGTGGTACATGTCACATTTTGGGAAATGCATTAGTTTCTTGGTCTTGTAAAAAGCAAGCTTGTGTAGCCTTGAGTACTGCAGAAGCAGAATATATTGCTGCAGGAAATTGTTGTGCACAAGTTCTTTGGTTGAAACAACAATTACGTGATTTTGGTTTAAATTTAGAATGCATTCCCTTAAGATGTGACAACACCAGTGCAATTAATTTAACTAAAAATCCAGTCATGCATTCCAGGACCAAACACATAGACATTAGACATCATTTCCTAAGAGATCATGTTCTCAAAGGAGATGTTGAAGTTACTTTTGTGGATACTCATTCTCAATTAGCGGATATTTTTACAAAACCTTTGGCAAAAGAACAATTTTTTAAAATAAGAAGAGAATTGGGAATCTTGGATGAGAATGATATTTAACATATGTACATGCAAAAAAATGTTATTTTTATTTTAGGTGTCTATTTCTTCAAATTATATGATTTTTTATATATAGGATTATATGCATTTTTATGATTAAGCATGATGCTCAAGTGAACCGTATTTTTCATGTTGTTTTTATCTGTTCTATTTTGTTTCTCATGACTTTTTAGTTGATTTTCATTCCTAGTTGTTTTTTTTTTTTTTCTAAATTGCTTCTGGTACTTGATAAGTTTGGATTCGGATAACTTTGTTTTAAGTTTTATATTATTATTACTTGTCTTGTATGCATATTTTTGGTTGGATATCTGTTTTGCCGATCTTTCTTCTTTTTGATGATGTCAAAAGGGGGAGAAAGTGTAGGTATGTGCTTGTACTTTGACATTTTACAGGTTATCCAATTGCAAATCAAAGGGGGAGATATACAAGACAGGGGGAGCTTTCTTTGCACATCAATGTCAACATGATATGGTTTGTCATCATCAAAAAGGGGGAGATTGTGAAGAAGATTTCCTTCTAACTTTGGCTGGGTTTTGATGATAACAAACTCACATCACAAAAGAAGAAAAACTATGGAGGCACAAGATGAAGATTAAGAATGAAGATTAGTGTCTAGGCTTCTTGGTTATACACTTTGTAAGTATGGCACTTCTTTTGATTTATCATTCTTAACTTATGGAACAACTTAGAATGCTCAGAAAATAATTACAATCATTTTTCTAAGTCAACATATGAAGCAATGCCTAAACCTCTCATTAAAATAAATCACACACTCACAATGATTTTCATATAAATGTGATTTTGCATGAAAATATTTTTTGCATGAAAAGCCACATTTATTTAGGAATTTGCATAATTAGCATGCATATGTTTTTAGCTCTAGAGCGTAAATCTTCATGATGTAATTGGTTATGACTTTTAAACTATACTTTAACTAATTTGCATTAATTTTAATACCGTTGGCAAATAGTTCATGAGATAAGTCATTTCCAAATTGTCTTTGATTTATATCCGTTGGCAGTTAATTTCATTTCTGTTGGCATACCTTTTTCTTAAGAGAAAATTTATTTGCCAACGGCCAAAATGATTTTTATTCAAATTTTATGAATGGGTGCCATTTCAAATTTGTGACTTTTCATTTTAAACCATTTTTGAAATGTAGTATTGCTTCACAAACATTTTTTTAGCCTCTATAAATAATTGAGAATCAAAGCAATAAACAAGACAATAACTTTCAAATTCTCAATTGTGAATTTTTTCAATTGCACTTGCTTTCAAACTTTCATTCAAATTGTTTGGAAAACTTTGCCCACACTTTAACATTTATTAAAAAGTTTTCTGAGCATTAAGTCCATTTGTTTAAGAGTGATATTGATAAAAATATACAGCCATACATTTGTTATTCTTCAATTACATTGTTGTAAAGTTTTCTTGCCATTGTTGGTGAGAATTGTTGAAAGATAGTGGGGTGCTATCTTGTGTATGTTAGAAAGATTGTTAGGGGGTGTTGGGGAGAGATTGCTTGTAACAAAGATTCTAACATAGTGAATTCCTCACAGGGTTGTGGGGGAGTGGAGTACCAGTAGGGGAACCACTATAAATTCCTTGTGTCCATCTTCTTCTTCCCTACACTCTTTATTTTTCCAAGCATTCGTTCATACATTCATACAAAATTCCGGAAAAATTTACAAGAACACAATAAACCAGAAAAATTATCCATTAAAAGTCATACAACCTAATTCACCCCCCCCCCCCCCCCCTCTTAGGTTGCACTCTGAAATTACAATTGGCATCAGAGCAAGTTAAGGTAATTTGCTCCTTGATCCAGAAAAATGGCTTCCGCTTCAAATTCAAACATTGTGTTAAAAGATGGTGGTAGTAGCAACAAACCTCCATGCTTTGTTTGTGAATACTATGATTTCTGGAAAATTCGCATGCGTGCATACTTGGAAGCACAAGGGGAAGAAATATGGAATGCCGTTGAGAATGGTCCATTCATTCCTACAACGGTTGTGAATGATGTTGTCCAAGTAAAAATAAAAACATCTTGGACTGATGATGATAAGAAAAAATTGTTGTTTGACAAGAAGGCAATCAACATGCTTCATTCAGCCCTTGGCATGGATGAGTTCTTCCGAATTTCTCAATGCAAAACTGCAAAAGAAATTTGGGACACTCTAGAAGTAACCCATGAAGGCACAGAAGAAGTGAAGAGATCAAAACTGAACACTTTATCACAAGAATATGAATTGTTCAGAATGCAGCCCGGTGAATCAATTCTTGATTTACAAAAGAGATTCTCTAACTTAACAAACCACTTGATGGCTCTTGGAAAGACTTTCACAAATGATGAATTAAATCTCAAAGTCCTTAGATCATTAACAAGGGCTTGGCAACCAAAGGTGACTGCAATATCAGAAAAGAAAAGTCTTTCTAAAATGACTTCTGCCGCTTTGTTTGGTAAACTCCAAGAACATGAAATGGAACTTGGAAGATTGGAAAAGCATGAAGGGCAAGAGAAGAAGAACAAAAGCATTGCTCTAAGAGTTGAGTCAAAACAACAAAATGAAGGAGAAAGTTCTGATGAAGGTGAGACCATCAATCTTCTTGCAAAAAGTTTTAAAAAATTTCTTAAAAAGGACAAGTCCTTCAAGTTTGGTAATAAAAGAAAATCTTTCAAGAAGAATGAGGGCTCTACGTCAAACCAAAACATTACATGTTTTGGATGTGGGAAAGAAGGTCACATGAAAGCAGATTGTCCATCTTTTGCAAACAAAAATGGTGACAAAGGAAAGAAAGAATTCAAGCAAAGGAGGGCCTACATTGCATGGGAAGAAAATGACATAAGTTCATCTTCTGAATCAGAGGATGAAGAGTATGCAAATCTTGCACTAATGGCATCTCATCACTCTGATGATGAACAAGAGGTTAGTGATTCTGAACTTGATAGTAAACCTTCATATGATGAATTACAAAATGCATTTGATGAATTATATGAAGAATGTAGTAAACTTTCTAAAACTTGTGTAAAACAGAAGAAATTAATTGTTTCACTTGAAAGAAAAGTTTTTGATGCACAAGTGGATTTAGAAAAGGTCAAAAATTCTTCATGTAATAAATGTAAAGAACATGAAACAAAAATTATTAAATTAAATCAAGTAATAAAAAATTTTGAAAAAGGTCACAATATTTTGGAAGATGTTCTTAGCAAACAAAGAGATTTAAAAAATAAAACCGGTCTTGGATTTTCAAATTTTGATTAACCAAGTACAAGTAAAACAATCTTTGTTAAAGCAAGCACAACTTCCAACAACTTGGAACCAAAGAAAATGCATGTTGTAATTCCTCTTAAAAGTATGAATACTAGAAATAATTCTTATGGAAGAAATTATTCTAACAAGTCTTATAAGAAAACAAATTCTAAGGTTAGAAATAATGTCTCCAATGGAAGTAATTCTAGTGTATATCATGTTCAAAATTTATCATGTTTCTATTGCAACATGAAAGGCCATACTCCAAATACATGCTACATAAGAAACTTTGGTGTTCCTTATGGTGACTATATTTGGGTAAGGAAAGGTATTAACCCACAAGGACCCAAATCACAATGGGTACCTAACAAGACTTAAACTTTCTGTTTTGTAGGGAGGGTTGAAATCTTCAACCAACATGTGGTACCTGTAATATCCCGCTTAAGCGTGACTTTTAACAGTGTTACAGAACTTAAACGAAAGGCAATGGCATTATCGTAATTTATGAGAGGAAGGGTTTTTAAAGGGGATAAACATGAAAATCTTCATGTTTATCATTTCATTCTCTCTCTAGGAGCTGATTTCCTCCTCCCTCTCTCTAGAAATCGTCCCTCATCATCATCTTCTCCATAATCCATCAAACTTCTTCCTTTAATCTTGTACTTCAAGCAAGCATGGTTTTGGGAAAAGTTGGAACAAGAGAAAGGTTAAAGAAAAGCAAGAAAAGAGCAAGAGATGAGTTAGGGTTTCGATGTAAAGCTTAGTGAAGATCAGAAGCAAGTTTGAGGTGAGCTCCTAGGGGTTTTAGAACCCACCTTGTGAATGTTTGATGAGTTTTGTTCATTTTGTTCATAGTTGGTAATTGTTACCCTAATCTCTATTGCTTGCAAATTCCTTGTTCATACTTGTTTTAATCAATTAATTTATAGTTGTAAATCATTCCTCATGATGTTATAGTGCTTGGGTATGCCTTATTGTGTCAAAAATGGTGAAAAAAAAGTAAGTTTTGAGCCATTCCTGTACTGACAAGTTCGCAGTGCGAACTCAGGGTTACTGTTTGGCGAGGCCTCACTGCCTACCTTCGCAAAGCGAAGTAGACTTCGCAGAGCGAAGTTGAACAGACATTTCAAGGTTGTTCTGCTTCGTTCTGTGCACTGTTTACGCGTTAGGCAAGGCTTTTAATAACCTTTTTCAATGAAAACCTTATTTTATGAGAAAAACACCATTGTGGGCATATCCGAGGGCATATAACGTATACGGAATAAAATGAACACGGGATTAGCAACGCATGGTGAGTATAAGGGTTAATTGTATAGATAATCTTAAGACGGCATATAATAACGATATGTCGAACCCTTGATAGGATAACAGGAGTTCAGAGTATGAGAATAGGAATTTAATGGAATGATTCCATTACGTGGGAGTTGTTAACTCTTAAGGAAAAGTATATGACTTGGATAAGTCTAGAACCTACTTTAGGTATAAAAGATTATAGATGAATTCAATCTAGAATATAAGGATAATAGGAATGCTTTAGCAATCATAGTCACAGATAAGGGTGATAGTGTTGGTACTCCAACGATTATAGGTGGCTTATGAGAACGATAAGCCAAGAATCATAAGTTATAGATTATAGTTACAGGAATGTTATATGTTTATAGTAACAGATTATATGTTCATACGTTAAAGTTAAAGAATTAAAGAATTAAAGATCAAAGTTATTGGCGTGCTTGCACGTTTCACAGTCATAGGCATGTTCAGCAGACTCCGGGATACGCCGGATGGGATTTCTCCGAGAGGATTATCCACATGCAATTTCATAGGGAGTCCGGTGATAGCCTGATATGATAGGAGTTTCACCGGTTCATAGGGAGACGTATCTCGGGGTTGCTCCACCCGGGGTGCCCTCCGTAAAATTGAACTCAGATAATTGTTTGTTCAACGCTAACAGCTAACATAAAACTGCTATCGAACTGTTTAGATGTTTTATGTTTTATAGTTATAGTCAAAGTTACAGTTACAGTTATAGTCACAGGAAACTCATAGTTATAGTTATAGACAGTCATCAGAAAGTGATCCTAGGTTTCCCCTCGATCACCAAGTTCAAGTTATAGGCAGATTACAGTCATGATCATAGATAGTCACAGCAAAGGTTATAGGCAGTTCAAGTTATAGTTACAGGAGGACTAATAGTCATAGGCAGCTAAAAGACTTGGCGATCATAGGAAATCCCCAAGATTGCCAAGGTAGGCATGGCGACCCTAGGTTCCCTGAGGTTGCCAAACAGTAGGTTGGGTAGAGCTCACTGAGACATTATGTCTCATCCCATTCCTTCTGGTGCAGGTTTACAGGTCAGTCAGAGGTACGTGACGAAGATCTTCATAGAGGTACTGGATGGAATGCAATTGCTCGTTGTGTACCAGCTCGGAAGCTTATTGGACATTTGTATAAGCATTGTATAAATATTGGATTATTTGTACAACGAGTAATATGTATTCTTTCATTTGTGATGTATGAGTATTATTATTGAAATTTTTAAATGTATCCAGTATCAGTTTAACGCACATGCTAATATACTAGTTAAAATTAGTATGGGTGTTACAGTACCTTGATAGTGGTTGTTCAAAACATATGACGGGAGACAAATCAAGATTCTCAAGTTTGACCCTAAAATCAAAAGGATATGTCACCTATGGAGACAACAATAAAGGAAAGATTCTTGGTATCGGTAAAGTTGGTATGCCTCCCTATACTACTATTGATAATGTGCTATATGTTGAAGGTCTAAAACATAATTTACTAAGTATTAGTCAATTATGTGATAAAGGCTTTAGAGTAAATTTCAATAAAGATTCTTGTTTTGTTGAAGATGTAGCATCACATGAAATCAAACTTGTTGGAAAAAGAATAAATAATATTTTCATGATTTCATTAGATGATTTGTCTTTAAAGCTTAAATGTCTTGTGGTAAACAACAACAATGATGCATGGTTATGGCATAAAAGAATTGCACACATTCACATGGATCATTTGAATAAATTAATAAAGCATGACCTTGTTGTTGGGTTGCCTAAGATTAAGTTTATTAAAGACAAATTATGTGATGCTTGTCAAAAAGGTAAACAAACAAAAGTTTCTTTCAAACCATAGCATATAGTCTCAACTTCTAGGCCTCTTCAATTAATTCATATGGATCTTTTTGGTCCTTCAAGAACTAGAAGTTTTGGAGGAAACTATTATGCCTTGGTTATAGTTGATGATTACTCTAGATATACGTGGACTTTATTTCTTGCAAATAAAAGTGATGCTTTTAAAGCTTTCAAGAAGTATGCAAAATTGGTTCAAAATGAAAAATCCTTGAAGATTGTATCTATTAGAAGTGATCATGGTGGAGAGTTTCAAAATACATTTTTTGAAGAGTTTTGTGATGAACACGGAATTTCACACAACTTCTCGGCACCTAGAACACCACAACAAAATGGTGTTGTTGAAAGGAAGAACAGGTCTCTTGAAGAACTTGCAAGAACCATGTTGAGTGAAACAAATTTGCCTAAGTACTTTTGGGCAGATGCGGTAAGTACAGCATGCTATGTAAGTAACCGTGTTTTGGTAAGACCTATCTTAAAGAAAACTCCATATGAACTTTATAAGGGTAGAAAACCCAATATTGCTTATTTTCATATTTTTGGCTGTAAATGTTTTGTTTTGAACAATGGGAAAGATAACCTTGGTAAATTTGATGAAAAATCTGATGAGGGTATCTTTCTTGGTTATTCTCTCACTAGTAAGGCATATAGAATTTTCAATAAAAGAACCCTTACTATTGAAGAATCTGTTCATGTCTCTTTTGATGAAACTAACCCCTCCAAGGAGGAAAAAGTTATTCTTTCTGATGAAGATGATGAAGATAGTTCACCAAAAGAAGTCAACATTGAAGATGAACAGAACAAACAAAACAATGCACACCAAGAAGAAGAAATGCCACAACAAGAGCAAACAAATAATGATCTACCACAAGAATGGAGAATTCATAGAGACCATCCAATTGACAACATCATTGGTGACATAAATAAGGGAGTATCTACTAGACTTAATCTTCAAGATGCATGTTTAAATATGGCTTTTGTTTCACAAATCGAACCTTCTAAAATTGATGAAGCCTTAAGTGATGATCAATGGATTTTAGCCATGCAAGAAGAACTAAATCAATTTGAAAGAAATCAAGTTTGGGAATTAGTACCTAGGCCTTTGGATAAACATATCATTGGTACAAAATGGGTTTTCAAAAATAAATTAGATGAAAATGGTATTATTGTAAGAAATAAGGCCAGATTAGTTGCTCAAGGCTATAATCAAGAAGAAGGGATCGATTTTGATGAAACATTTGCAACTGTGGCAAGATTAGAAGCCATAAGATTACTTTTAGCATATGCATGTTCCTTAGATTTTCAATTATATCAAATGGATGTCAAAAGTGCATTTTTAAATGGTTATATACATGAAGAAGTTTATGTTAAACAACCTCCAGGTTTTGAAGATTTTAAAAATCCTTCTCATGTATATAAGCTTAAGAAAGCACTTTATGGTCTAAAGCAAGCACCAAGAGCATGGTATGATAGATTAAGCAATTTTCTTTGTGAAAAAGGTTTTGAAAAAGGAAAAGTTGATACTACTCTTTTTATAAAAAGAATTAATCATCATACCTTGCTTGTGCAAATCTATGTTGATGATATCATTTTTGGTGCTACTAATGAATCGTTGTGTAAAGAATTTTCTAACATGATGCAAGGAGAATTTGAAATGTCTATGATGGGAAAACTTAATTACTTCCTTGGTCTACAAATAAAGCAATCAAAGGATGGAATATTCATCAATCAATCAAAATATTGCAAAGAACTTCTTAAAAGATTTGATATGGATAATTGCAAGGAGATTGCAACACCTATGAGTTCTAGCACTTATGTAGATCAAGATGAATCTGGTAAGCCAATAGAAATTACAAAATATAGAGGTATGATTGGCTCTCTCCTTTATCTTACTGCAAGTAGACCAGATATTATGTTTAGTGTTTGTTTATGTGCTAGATTTCAATCTTGTCCAAAAGAATCTCATCTCTCTTCTGTTAAAAGAATTATGAAATATTTAAAAGGCACTCCCAATGTTGGTTTGTGGTATCCCAAAGGGAGTCTATGTGAATTGGTTGGTTATTCTGATTCTGATTATGCTGGATGTAAGACTGATAGAAAAAGTACTAGTGGTACATGTCACATTTTGGGAAATGCATTAGTTTCTTGGTCTTGTAAAAAGCAAGCTTGTGTAGCCTTGAGTACTGCAGAAGCAGAATATATTGCTGCAGGAAATTGTTGTGCACAAGTTCTTTGGTTGAAACAACAATTACGTGATTTTGGTTTAAATTTAGAATGCATTCCCTTAAGATGTGACAACACCAGTGCAATTAATTTAACTAAAAATCCAGTCATGCATTCCAGGACCAAACACATAGACATTAGACATCATTTCCTAAGAGATCATGTTCTCAAAGGAGATGTTGAAGTTACTTTTGTGGATACTCATTCTCAATTAGCGGATATTTTTACAAAACCTTTGGCAAAAGAACAATTTTTTAAAATAAGAAGAGAATTGGGAATCTTGGATGAGAATGATATTTAACATATGTACATGCAAAAAAATGTTATTTTTATTTTAGGTGTCTATTTCTTCAAATTATATGATTTTTTATATATAGGATTATATGCATTTTTATGATTAAGCATGATGCTCAAGTGAACCGTATTTTTCATGTTGTTTTTATCTGTTCTATTTTGTTTCTCATGACTTTTTAGTTGATTTTCATTCCTAGTTGTTTTTTTTTTTTTTTTTTTTTCTAAATTGCTTCTGGTACTTGATAAGTTTGGATTCGGATAACTTTGTTTTAAGTTTTATATTATTATTACTTGTCTTGTATGCATATTTTTGGTTGGATATCTGTTTTGCCGATCTTTCTTCTTTTTGATGATGTCAAAAGGGGGAGAAAGTGTAGGTATGTGCTTGTACTTTGACATTTTACAGGTTATCCAATTGCAAATCAAAGGGGGAGATATACAAGACAGGGGGAGCTTTCTTTGCACATCAATGTCAACATGATATGGTTTGTCATCATCAAAAAGGGGGAGATTGTGAAGAAGATTTCCTTCTAACTTTGGCTGGGTTTTGATGATAACAAACTCACATCACAAAAGAAGAAAAACTATGGAGGCACAAGATGAAGATTAAGAATGAAGATTAGTGTCTAGGCTTCTTGGTTATACACTTTGTAAGTATGGCACTTCTTTTGATTTATCATTCTTAACTTATGGAACAACTTAGAATGCTCAGAAAATAATTACAATCATTTTTCTAAGTCAACATATGAAGCAATGCCTAAACCTCTCATTAAAATAAATCACACACTCACAATGATTTTCATATAAATGTGATTTTGCATGAAAATATTTTTTGTATGAAAAGCCACATTTATTTAGGAATTTGCATAATTAGCATGCATATGTTTTTAGCTCTAGAGCGTAAATCTTCATGATGTAATTGGTTATGACTTTTAAACTATACTTTAACTAATTTGCATTAATTTTAATACCGTTGGCAAATAGTTCATGAGATAAGTCATTTCCAAATTGTCTTTGATTTATATCCGTTGGCAGTTAATTTCATTTCTGTTGGCATACCTTTTTCTTAAGAGAAAATTTATTTGCCAACGGCCAAAATGATTTTTATTCAAATTTTATGAATGGGTGCCATTTCAAATTTGTGACTTTTCATTTTAAACCATTTTTGAAATGTAGTATTGCTTCACAAACATTTTTTTAGCCTCTATAAATAATTGAGAATCAAAGCAATAAACAAGACAATAACTTTCAAATTCTCAATTGTGAATTTTTTCAATTGCACTTGCTTTCAAACTTTCATTCAAATTGTTTGGAAAACTTTGCCCACACTTTAACATTTATTAAAAAGTTTTCTGAGCATTAAGTCCATTTGTTTAAGAGTGATATTGATAAAAATATACAGCCATACATTTGTTATTCTTCAATTACATTGTTGTAAAGTTTTCTTGCCATTGTTGGTGAGAATTGTTGAAAGATAGTGGGGTGCTATCTTGTGTATGTTAGAAAGATTGTTAGGGGGTGTTGGGGAGAGATTGCTTGTAACAAAGATTCTAACATAGTGAATTCCTCACAGGGTTGTGGGGGAGTGGAGTACCAGTAGGGGAACCACTATAAATTCCTTGTGTCCATCTTCTTCTTCCCTACACTCTTTATTTTTCCAAGCATTCGTTCATACATTCATACAAAATTCCGGAAAAATTTACAAGAACACAATAAACCAGAAAAATTATCCATTAAAAGTCATACAACCTAATTCACCCCCCCCCCCCCCCTCTTAGGTTGCACTCTGAAATTACAATTGGCATCAGAGCAAGTTAAGGTAATTTGCTCCTTGATCCAGAAAAATGGCTTCCGCTTCAAATTCAAACATTGTGTTAAAAGATGGTGGTAGTAGCAACAAACCTCCATGCTTTGTTGGTGAATACTATGATTTCTGGAAAATTCGCATGCGTGCATACTTGGAAGCACAAGGGGAAGAAATATGGAATGCCGTTGAGAATGGTCCATTCATTCCTACAACGGTTGTGAATGATGTTGTCCAAGTAAAAATAAAAACATCTTGGACTGATGATGATAAGAAAAAATTGTTGTTTGACAAGAAGGCAATCAACATGCTTCATTCAGCCCTTGGCATGGATGAGTTCTTCCGAATTTCTCAATGCAAAACTGCAAAAGAAATTTGGGACACTCTAGAAGTAACCCATGAAGGCACAGAAGAAGTGAAGAGATCAAAACTGAACACTTTATCACAAGAATATGAATTGTTCAGAATGCAGCCCGGTGAATCAATTCTTGATTTACAAAAGAGATTCTCTCACTTAACAAACCACTTGATGGCTCTTGGAAAGACTTTCACAAATGATGAATTAAATCTCAAAGTCCTTAGATCATTAACAAGGGCTTGGCAACCAAAGGTGACTGCAATATCAGAAAAGAAAAGTCTTTCTAAAATGACTTCTGCCGCTTTGTTTGGTAAACTCCAAGAACATGAAATGGAACTTGGAAGATTGGAAAAGCATGAAGGGCAAGAGAAGAAGAACAAAAGCATTGCTCTAAGAGTTGAGTCAAAACAACAAAATGAAGGAGAAAGTTCTGATGAAGGTGAGACCATCAATCTTCTTGCAAAAAGTTTTAAAAAATTTCTTAAAAAGGACAAGTCCTTCAAGTTTGGTAATAAAAGAAAATCTTTCAAGAAGAATGAGGGCTCTACGTCAAACCAAAACATTACATGTTTTGGATGTGGGAAAGAAGGTCACATGAAAGCAGATTGTCCATCTTTTGCAAACAAAAATGGTGACAAAGGAAAGAAAGAATTCAAGCAAAGGAGGGCCTACATTGCATGGGAAGAAAATGACATAAGTTCATCTTCTGAATCAGAGGATGAAGAGTATGCAAATCTTGCACTAATGGCATCTCATCACTCTGATGATGAACAAGAGGTTAGTGATTCTGAACTTGATAGTAAACCTTCATATGATGAATTACAAAATGCATTTGATGAATTATATGAAGAATGTAGTAAACTTTCTAAAACTTGTGTAAAACAGAAGAAATTAATTGTTTCACTTGAAAGAAAAGTTTTTGATGCACAAGTGGATTTAGAAAAGGTCAAAAATTCTTCATGTAATAAATGTAAAGAACATGAAACAAAAATTATTAAATTAAATCAAGTAATAAAAAATTTTGAAAAAGGTCACAATATTTTGGAAGATGTTCTTAGCAAACAAAGAGATTTAAAAAATAAAACCGGTCTTGGATTTTCAAATTTTGATAAACCAAGTACAAGTAAAACAATCTTTGTTAAAGCAAGCACAACTTCCAACAACTTGGAACCAAAGAAAATGCATGTTGTAATTCCTCTTAAAAGTATGAATACTAGAAATAATTCTTATGGAAGAAATTATTCTAACAAGTCTTATAAGAAAACAAATTCTAAGGTTAGAAATAATGTCTCCAATGGAAGTAATTTTAGTGTATATCATGTTCAAAATTTATCATGTTTCTATTGCAACATGAAAGGCCATACTCCAAATACATGCTACATAAGAAACTTTGGTGTTCCTTATGGTGAATATATTTGGGTAAGGAAAGGTATTAACCCACAAGGACCCAAATCACAATGGGTACCTAACAAGACTTAAACTTTCTGTTTTGTAGGGAGGGTTGAAATCTTCAACCAACATGTGGTACCTTGATAGTGGTTGTTCAAAACATATGACGGGAGACAAATCAAGATTCTCAAGTTTGACCCTAAAATCAAAAGGATATGTCACCTATGGAGACAACAATAAAGGAAAGATTCTTGGTATCGGTAAAGTTGGTATGCCTCCCTATACTACTATTGATAATGTGCTATATGTTGAAGGTCTAAAACATAATTTACTAAGTATTAGTCAATTATGTGATAAAGGCTTTAGAGTAAATTTCAATAAAGATTCTTGTTTTGTTGAAGATGTAGCATCACATGAAATCAAACTTGTTGGAAAAAGAATAAATAATATTTTCATGATTTCATTAGATGATTTGTCTTTAAAGCTTAAATGTCTTGTGGTAAACAACAACAATGATGCATGGTTATGGCATAAAGGAATTGCACACATTCACATGGATCATTTGAATAAATTAATAAAGCATGACCTTGTTGTTGGGTTGCCTAAGATTAAGTTTATTAAAGACAAATTATGTGATGCTTGTCAAAAAGGTAAACAAACAAAAGTTTCTTTCAAACCAAAGCATATAGTCTCAACTTCTAGGCCTCTTCAATTAATTCATATGGATCTTTTTGGTCCTTCAAGAACTAGAAGTTTTGGAGGAAACTATTATGCCTTGGTTATAGTTGATGATTACTCTAGATATACGTGGACTTTATTTCTTGCAAATAAAAGTGATGCTTTTAAAGCTTTCAAGAAGTATGCAAAATTGGTTCAAAATGAAAAATCCTTGAAGATTGTATCTATTAGAAGTGATCATGGTGGAGAGTTTCAAAATACATTTTTTGAAGAGTTTTGTGATGAACATGGAATTTCACACAACTTCTCGGCACCTAGAACACCACAACAAAATGGTGTTGTTGAAAGGAAGAACAGGTCTCTTGAAGAACTTGCAAGAACCATGTTGAGTGAAACAAATTTGCCTAAGTACTTTTGGGCAGATGCGGTAAGTACAGCATGCTATGTAAGTAACCGTGTTTTGGTA
The DNA here is from genome assembly GCA_018208015.1 of Medicago ruthenica. Classification (NCBI taxonomy): domain Eukaryota; kingdom Viridiplantae; phylum Streptophyta; class Magnoliopsida; order Fabales; family Fabaceae; genus Medicago; species Medicago ruthenica. The sequence continues at coordinate 61,458,697 of CM031376.1, read as the reverse complement.
AGACCTATCTTAAAGAAAACTCCATATGAACTTTATAAGGGTAGAAAACCCAATATTGCTTATTTTCATATTTTTGGCTGTAAATGTTTTGTTTTGAACAATGGGAAAGATAACCTTGGTAAATTTGATGAAAAATCTGATGAGGGTATCTTTCTTGGTTATTCTCTCACTAGTAAGGCATATAGAATTTTCAATAAAAGAACCCTTACTATTGAAGAATCTGTTCATGTCTCTTTTGATGAAACTAACCCCTCCAAGGAGGAAAAAGTTATTCTTTCTGATGAAGATGATGAAGATAGTTCACCAAAAGAAGTCAACATTGAAGATGAACAGAACAAACAAAACAATGCACACCAAGAAGAAGAAATGCCACAACAAGAGCAAACAAATAATGATCTACAACAAGAATGGAGAATTCATAGAGACCATCCAATTGACAACATCATTGGTGACATAAATAAGGGAGTATCTACTAGACTTAATCTTCAAGATGCATGTTTAAATATGGCTTTTGTTTCACAAATCGAACCTTCTAAAATTGATGAAGCCTTAAGTGATGATCAATGGATTTTAGCCATGCAAGAAGAACTAAATCAATTTGAAAGAAATCAAGTTTGGGAATTAGTACCTAGGCCTTTGGATAAACATATCATTGGTACAAAATGGGTTTTCAAAAATAAATTAGATGAAAATGGTATTATTGTAAGAAATAAGGCCAGATTAGTTGCTCAAGGCTATAATCAAGAAGAAGGGATCGATTTTGATGAAACATTTGCACCTGTGGCAAGATTAGAAGCCATAAGATTACTTTTAGCATATGCATGTTCCTTAGATTTTCAATTATATCAAATGGATGTCAAAAGTGCATTTTTAAATGGTTATATACATGAAGAAGTTTATGTTAAACAACCTCCAGGTTTTGAAGATTTTAAAAATCCTTCTCATGTATATAAGCTTAAGAAAGCACTTTATGGTCTAAAGCAAGCACCAAGAGCATGGTATGATAGATTAAGCAATTTTCTTTGTGAAAAAGGTTTTGAAAAAGGAAAAGTTGATACTACTCTTTTTATAAAAAGAATTAATCATCATACCTTGCTTGTGCAAATCTATGTTGATGATATCATTTTTGGTGCTACTAATGAATCGTTGTGTAAAGAATTTTCTAACATGATGCAAGGAGAATTTGAAATGTCTATGATGGGAAAACTTAATTACTTCCTTGGTCTACAAATAAAGCAATCAAAGGATGGAATATTCATCAATCAATCAAAATATTGCAAAGAACTTCTTAAAATATTTGATATGGATAATTGCAAGGAGATTGCAACACCTATGAGTTCTAGCACTTATGTAGATCAAGATGAATCTGGTAAGCCAATAGACATTACAAAATATAGAGGTATGATTGGCTCTCTCCTTTATCTTACTGCAAGTAGACCAGATATTATGTTTAGTGTTTGTTTATGTGCTAGATTTCAATCTTGTCCAAAAGAATCTCATCTCTCTTCTGTTAAAAGAATTATGAAATATTTAAAAGGCACTCCCAATGTTGGTTTGTGGTATCCCAAAGGGAGTCTATGTGAATTGGTTGGTTATTCTGATTCTGATTATGCTGGATGTAAGACTGATAGAAAAAGTACTAGTGGTACATGTCACATTTTGGGAAATGCATTAGTTTCTTGGTCTTGTAAAAAGCAAGCTTGTGTAGCCTTGAGTACTGCAGAAGCAGAATATATTGCTGCAGGAAATTGTTGTGCACAAGTTCTTTGGTTGAAACAACAATTACGTGATTTTGGTTTAAATTTAGAATGCATTCCCTTAAGATGTGACAACACCAGTGCAATTAATTTAACTAAAAATCCAGTCATGCATTCCAGGACCAAACACATAGACATTAGACATCATTTCCTAAGAGATCATGTTCTCAAAGGAGATGTTGAAGTTACTTTTGTGGATACTCATTCTCAATTAGCGGATATTTTTACAAAACCTTTGGCAAAAGAACAATTTTTTAAAATAAGAAGAGAATTGGGAATCTTGGATGAGAATGATATTTAACATATGTACATGCAAAAAAATGTTATTTTTATTTTAGGTGTCTATTTCTTCAAATTATATGATTTTTTATATATAGGATTATATGCATTTTTATGATTAAGCATGATGCTCAAGTGAACCATATTTTTCATGTTGTTTTTATCTGTTCTATTTTGTTTCTCATGACTTTTTAGTTGATTTTCATTCCTAGTTGTTTTTTTTTTTTTTTTCTAAATTGCTTCTGGTACTTGATAAGTTTGGATTCGGATAACTTTGTTTTAAGTTTTATATTATTATTACTTGTCTTGTATGCATATTTTTGGTTGGATATCTGTTTTGCCGATCTTTCTTCTTTTTGATGATGTCAAAAGGGGGAGAAAGTGTAGGTATGTGCTTGTACTTTGACATTTTACAGGTTATCCAATTGCAAATCAAAGGGGGAGATATACAAGACAGGGGGAGCTTTCTTTGCACATCAATGTCAACATGATATGGTTTGTCATCATCAAAAAGGGGGAGATTGTGAAGAAGATTTCCTTCTAACTTTGGCTGGGTTTTGATGATAACAAACTCACATCACAAAAGAAGAAAAACTATGGAGGCACAAGATGAAGATTAAGAATGAAGATTAGTGTCTAGGCTTCTTGGTTATACACTTTGTAAGTATGACACTTCTTTTGATTTATCATTCTTAACTTATGGAACAACTTAGAATGCTCAGAAAATAATTACAATCATTTTTCTAAGTCAACATATGAAGCAATGCCTAAACCTCTCATTAAAATAAATCACACACTCACAATGATTTTCATATAAATGTGATTTTGCATGAAAATATTTTTTGCATGAAAAGCCTACATTTATTTAGGAATTTGCATAATTAGCATGCATATGTTTTTAGCTCTAGAGCGTAAATCTTCATGATGTAATTGGTTATGACTTTTAAACTATATTTTAACTAATTTGCATTAATTTTAATACCGTTGGCAAATAGTTCATGAGATAAGTCATTTCCAAATTGTCTTTGATTTATATCCGTTGGCAGTTAATTTCATTTCTGTTGGCATACCTTTTTCTTAAGAGAAAATTTATTTGCCAACGGCCAAAATGATTTTTATTCAAATTTTATGAATGGGTGCCATTTCAAATTAGTGACTTTTCATTTTAAACCATTTTTGAAATGTAGTATTGCTTCACAAACATTTTTTTAGCCTCTATAAATAATTGAGAATCAAAGCAATAAACAAGACAATAACTTTCAAATTCTCAATTGTGAATTTTTTTTTCAATTGCACTTGCTTTCAAACTTTCATTCAAATTGTTTGGAAAACTTTGCCCACACTTTAACATTTATTAAAAAGTTTTCTGAGCATTAAGTCCATTTGTTTAAGAGTGATATTGATAAAAATATACAGCCATACATTTGTTATTCTTCAATTACATTGTTGTAAAGTTTTCTTGCCATTGTTGGTGAGAATTGTTGAAAGATAGTGGGGTGCTATCTTGTGTATGTTAGAAAGATTGTTAGGGGGTCTTGGGGAGAGATTGCTTGTAACAAAGATTCTAACATAGTGAATTCCTCACAGGGTTGTGGGGGAGTGGAGTACCAGTAGGGGAACCACTATAAATTCCTTGTGTCCATCTTCTTCTTCCCTACACTCTTTATTTTTCCAAGCATTCGTTCATACATTCATACAAAATTCCGGAAAAATTTACAAGAACACAATAAACCAGAAAAATTATCCATTAAAAGTCATACAACCTAATTCACCCCCCCCCTCTTAGGTTGCACTCTGAAATTACACTTCTCACATTGAGAAGGAACCTGTATAATTTGCTGTGTCTCTCTCTTTACCCTTCTCTTTTCATTATTGAATCCACTGCATAACTCCTGATAACAGTTCAGAACTGATTCATATCAGCTTCTGAACTTAACCTTAATTTTGAAAATAAAAGATAACAAGTTTTAAGTGTCACACAATTCAACCCCCCCTTCTTGTGTGTGTGTTTTTCTCACCTTCAGAAGTCCCATCCGGCGAATCCCGGAGTCTGCTGAACACGCCCTGTAACTGTAACTGTAAAACGTGCAAGCACGCCATTATCTTTGATCTTTAATTCTTTAACTTTGACATATAAATATACATAACTGTTACTTTAAACATATAATAGCAATCCTGTAACTCTTAACCTATAACTTATGAATTCCTGGCTTATCATTCTCATAAGCCACCTATGATTGTTGGAGAACCAACACTATGATCCTATCTGTAACTTCAAATGCCGAAGCATTCATATTACACTGGTATTCTAATCCGAATACATTTATAACCTTGTTCACCTAAAAATAGGTTCTTGACTTAGCAAAGTCGTCTGCATTTCCTAAGAGTTATCAACTCATAAGCAAGGGGTCAATCCATTAAATCCTTGCACTCTTACTATAATTCTTGTTCTCCTATCAAAGGATTCGACACATCGTTGTCATGTGCCGCTATTAGGGTTTACACATTCCTATAACCTTAGTTCTTACATTTCCCAAGCCTTGCCTAATCCTTGCTCCTACACTTTCACAACTTTTGGAAGCCTTTAGAATGAGTTAAAATGGTGGTTAAAGTTTCTAAAAAGTATTAGGAGAAAACATTTGCAATAAGCCATGCTCGCGCGCACCAGAACCCCCAGAACAGCTCAACTAGGTTGTGCTGTCCTGGCTTGGTCGCTACAAGCGCCCAGCTGGTCGCTACAAGCGCCACTGGTCGCTACAAGCGCCAGTCTGGTCGCTACAAGCGCAGGTAGGCAGGGAAAAATCCTGCCTGGTCGCTAAAAGCGACAGCTCGTCGCTACAACGACCATGACAGCACAGTCATGTGTAAAAATGTGTTTTTCCACCATTTTTGCCCAATCAAAGGTACCCAAGCATCCAAAACATGCTAGGGATGATTTTCTATTACAAATTGATAGTTTAAAACATGTATGAGCAAGGAATTTGCAAGTATAGGAAATTAGGGTAAAAACCATAAAACTTGACATATGAAGAAAATCACTATAAATCTCTCAAAGAGGGGTTCTAAAACCCCAAGGGAGCTCACCTCAATCTTGCTTGGTGCTGGCTTAGCTTGCTTGCCCTTTTCCTCAAAACCCTAGCTTGAGCTTCCTTGCTTTTCTTTAATTTCTTCATGTTCTAACCTTTTCCCCAACCAAGCTTGCTTGAAATACATGATTCTAGGTTGAAGTTTGATGAATTGGAGCTTGATGATGGCAAAGGAGAGGGAGGCGTGTGCCTAGAGAGAGAGGGAGAAGAGTTATGGACTTAAGAGAGAGAAGGAAATGATAAATATGACAATTTTCATATTTATCTCCTTTTATAACCTCTTCCTCTCATAATTACTATAATGCCATTGCGTTCGTATAATTTCTGTGATACTGTTAAAAGTCATGTTTAAGCGGGATATTACAACTTCTCATTATACTCTATCAATTATATTTTTTTAAATGATATAAAAAATTACCTTCTTTGTGAGAGAGATTACCTAAACTACTACTTTGATAAACAATCAATTATTAAGGATAAATCCATGACCCAGTTTCATCTTTCCTTACTTCTAAGTAGTACAGGGTACATATAGGATAAATCAATGTCAACATATTCCTCAATATTTGTAACTAAACTTACTATTAAATTTATACATACATACATATATATATATATATATATATATATATATATATATATATATATATATATATATATATTTTAAATGTCGACCATCTGCATACAAATAGAGCCATAGCAAAACAGATTAACATCAAATCATTTGAGAACTTGAATGAACTATTTCCCACATAAATCTATCAAAATATATTATTATTCCACAAACAAAAAAGCCAGAAAACATAATGACATTTATCTACATAGAGGATGATCACCACACCCACACATAGTTTTAAAACTCTTCTCTGAAGACCCAGTGGCGTATCCAGGACCCCGAGTCAGCGGGTGCGAAATTTTTAACTTAATTAATTATTATTAAAAGTATAAATTCTAATATAATTATATATATATATATATATATATATATATATATATATATATATATATTTATCTACTCATTTTACTTGGGATTTAATTAGTATGCACCAATAATATAACATGATTTTTCTTTGGATACATGTGCAAAATAACTTTATAGTCTGTGCATAGAAATTAAACTCTTTAATATATAATTTAAACTACTAAATTTACTTTTTTGCAACTTTTACCCAATAAAAATTGAAAATTTACAGTCTTTTTACTAACTAATCACATTAAATTTTATAATTTTATAATTTTTGAAAAATTTTAAATTCAAGTATTTATCACAAGAACCTTTTAAAAAAAGTATTTATCACTACAAATTCAAAAGAGTATCATTTACATTATATAGAATGAGTCATAATCATAGTCATTATACGCAAAAGAAAATGAATAAAAATATGACCCGAAATTAGATAGTAAAAAGATTTTTTTTAGCAATTTACATTAAGTTATTTATTTGCAAGTGATATCAAATGCATTTGATTTGGTATAGAGGATGCATTTACATAAAATATTTTATTTGCAAGTAAAATCAAAAGCATTTGATTTGGTGTAGTGGAAGTCCAAATGAAGAATTGAAGTATAAACAATTAGGACATGGTTCTCATGTTTATCCTTTTTGGCTTTTATGGGAATATAAGTCAATAAAACACCTGCATTTAACAACATTAAAGCTCATTTATAGGAGAATTAATAACAATTAACAACATTAAAAGTCCTGGTCATACGCATCAGTCAGGTTCAGTAATGGGTTGGGTGCAAAACAAAATTCTCAGGGTGTGCAAATAGTAATAAAAGTGAGAACATTGGTTTAAATAGCAAAAATCCAGGGTGTGCAGGTGCACACCCTCATGAGTACCTGGACCCGCCCCTGTGAAGACCAACAGGTATTAATTTATCCAGACCAACATTCTATACATAATCTTTCCCTCCTCTCTTTCTGAAAAAACATAATCAGGAATTATATTATAGATAGATAGATAGATGAGCATTGTCCAAAAGTGAGTATTGCAAAGAAAACATTTAACAAAATTCAAATAACATACGCACCCATCGGTCAATGACAAGCCCTTCCCCAATAATTTTAGGCCCTGCGTCTTCTGCAATTTTTCCAAAATCTTAATGAAGAAATATAGAATCCCATAAGTAATATACAATCAATTAATGTATTATATACAGACAACTTATAGACAAAAATAAAGATAGCTGATATTGAATGTCTCGACCACAATAGTGTAACAGATATTTAAATGAATTAGTGCAGAAAGAAAAAAGAAGTCATGTAATAATAACCACAAAAAATGGCTCAAATACAACAGTACACCGAAAATCTCAATACTCACTGGACTTGGACGCTCTGGATCTAGAAAAACAACTCGCAAAATCTGCTCAACAGCTACCTGGTCCTTCTGCTCATCAAACTGTTTTTGGGTAGAAAAAATGAATTTGCTTTAAAAAAAAATATATATAAACAAGATCTCACAGTGAAGAATATATTGTAACACCCATAATAAGATTGCCTAGGATCTTATACGAGTATTAAAATTTCGTACTGGATACATTAATTTACAATATAAAAGTTCATACAAATATTACATCACATTGTAATATTACATCCAAGGTTAATACCATTCTCTTAATACATGTACATCAAGTACCACAACAACATATAATACAATCAACTGTAAACAGATAACAACAGCACGATCAGTCCGTAGCCTTCTCCTTACCCTTGTTGCGTGCTGATTGCGATCCTGCCTGTGAACCTGCACCAGAAGGAATGGGATGAGACATAATGTCTCAGTGAGCTCTACCCAACCTACTGTTTGGCAACCACAGGGAACCTAGGGTCGCCATGCCTACCTTGGCAATTTAGGGAAATTCTAGAATCGCCAAGTCTTTAACCTGCCTATGACTTTAACTATAATCTATCTTTAACTGTGAACTTTCTATAACTGTAACTATAACTATGAATCATAAAACAAATAAAGTGTTTTATGTTAGCTGTTAGCGTTGGACAAGCAATTAATCTGAGTTCATTTTACGGAGGGCACCCCGGGTGGAGCAACCCCGAGATACGTCTCCCTATGACCCGATGAAATTCCTGACAATCAGGCTAACACCGGACTCCCTATGAAAATTGCATGTGGATGACCCTCTCGGAGAAATCCCATCCGGCGTATCCCGGAGTCTGCTGAACATGCCTATGACTTTGAGTTATTATTATTCTTTGACTTTGATCTATGAGAGTATAAATACATATACATAACTATTACTTTGAACATATAACATATTCTTAACCTATGACATATAACCTGTGATTAATTGGCTCATCGTTCTCATGAGTCGCCTGTGATTGTTGGAGAACCAACTCTATAACCATATCTCTTACAATGATGGCTAAACATTCCCATGCCTATGCATTTCAAAGGAACATTTCTATAACTTTGTTCACCTCTTTAGGCTCTCTAACAATCAAACTATAAGCCTTCCCTAATGATCTAATCATGCTCTAAGGGATAGGTTCTTTAACGTTTAAAAGAAGTGCATAGCCTTTACACATCGCTTAATGAGTTTGGGATAGCATTGGATGGCTAAAATGGTGCATTAAAAGTTAGAAAATTTTTACATTCTGTCCCCTTCAAAATCGTGACACGATTTTGGAATCGTGTCACGATTCCATGCCCAGAATTCGTGTTTTGCACTGCCTATAAAATCGTGACACGGTTGTAAAATCGTGACACGATTTTACCTGCAGTTGGACAGCTTAGGGCAATTACAAAGCATAATTTTCACCATTTTTGGCACAATTCAATACACCCAAACATCATACAGCTTATGGCTTATTTCTAAGTCCTAATATCAACTTATAACATGTGAAATCAAGGAAAACCATCAAAAGGAAAAACTAGGGTTCTATGATTCACAAAAGGATCAAATAACTATAAAACTTAGAACTTAAGCAAGGAGGGTTCTAAACCCACTAGGAGCTCACCTTAATCCCAAAAGATGCTTGCTAAGCTTAAAATCCAAGTCCTAGCTTCAAGTCCCAAAATCTCTTCTCAAGAAAAACTCTATTCCTTGGCTTTCTATTACTTCTTCTTGCTCCAAATTCTCCAACCAAAGCTTGCTTACCACAAGAGAGTTTGGGGAGGAATTTTCTAGGTTAAGAGATGATGATTGATGATGGTAATGAAGTGAGAAGGAGGGACGAAAATGAGGAGAAAAGGAAGGGAAAATTTCAGATTTGGAAATGAGACAAAATGAGTAGAAAACCTTTGAAAATTTCATATAAATCCATTAAGCCTTTTTCCATTTATTTACAACTATGCCACTTCCCTTATTACTACTTTGCCCTTGCTTGCAAACGAAGTTTCTAACGATTATAACTGATACTTTTAAGCGGGATATTACACTCTACCCCCCTTAAAGAAATTTCGTCCTCGAAATTTAGAAATTACCTGTAAAAAGATGCGGGTAGCTCTCCATCATCTCTGATTCCAATTCCCATGTAGCTTCACCATAGGGAGAACCTTTCCATATGACTTTAACAATTGGAATCTCTTTGTTCCTCAATGCTTTAACATCACGTTCAACAATCCGTTCCGGTTCGGGTTGAAAGGTCAAATCCGATCTCAAATCGATAGATTCCAACTCTACTGGCTGGTGAGGATCAGGAATGAACTTCCTTAACTGTGAAACATGGAAAACATCATGTAATCCTGACATCGCCGGTGGCAGAGCCAATTGGTAAGCCGCTGGTCCGACACGTTTAAGTATCTCAAATGGCCCAATAAATCTTGGACTCAATTTCTTTGTTCTGAAAACACCTCGTAATCCCAACTTAGGGGTAACTTTCAGGAAAACATGATCTCCCACTTCAAACTCTAGAGGTCTTCGCCTCTTGTCCGCATAACTCTTCTGTCGACTTTGAGCAGTTCTAATCTTATCCTGGATGGATTTAATCTTCAAAGTGGTTTCCTGTATAATCTCAGGTCCCAATATGCTTTTATCTCCAACCTCTGACCAACAAAGCGGTGTTCTACACCTCCTGCCATACAGTGCCTCATAGGGTGCCATTCCGATGCTAGAATGGTAACTGTTATTATACGAAAACTCAATCAAAGGCAGATGATTATTCCAACTTCCTCCCTCCTCTAAAATGCATGCACGTAACATATCCTCCAATGTCTGTATAGTTCTCTCTGATTGTCCATCTGTTTGAGGATGATGAGACGTACTCAACTTTAACCTTGTTCCCAAAGCCTTTTGAAAAGCCTTCCAAAAGTGAGAAGTAAAGATAGGATCTCTATCTGACACAATGCTGGTCGGAACACCATGTAGTTTCACAATCTCCGCTATGAATAATTCTGCGTACTGAGCAGCCCTGTAAGTAGTCCTAACCGGTAAAAAGTGAGCAGACTTTGTTAACCGATCAACAATTACCCAAATTGAATCATGTCCCCGTTGAGTCCGGGGTAACCCTGTCACAAAATCCATAGAGATTTCTTCCCATTTCCACTGAGGGATCTCCAATGGTACAAGCATCCCTGCCGGCCTCTGATGTTCAATTTTCACTTGTTGACACACAATACAACGTGATACAAACTCCGCAATATCAGTCTTCATCCCTGGCCACCAATAATCTTTCTTTAAATCTTGATACATTTTAGTGGTACCCGGATGAATACTGAAACTACTCTTGTGTGCCTCTTCTAAAATCAATCTTTTTAAACTAGCGTCATTTGGAACACAAACTCTACCTTCAAACAGCAGAATACCATCCGAAGCCCTTGAAAACTCTGACTGACCAATCCTCCTCTGAAGATCCACATCTGATTCTTGAGCTTGCGCGATTCGGGACCGCAAATCACAAGTAACCTCTAATCTTTGTAACAAGACGCCATCATCCAATTCTGTAACGCTGAGATTAAGATCTCGAAATTTCTCATACAATCCACAGGTATGCATCAGTACTTCTGCTTTAATCAATGATTTCCTGCTCAAGGCGTCAGCAACTACATTCGCCTTTCCAGGGTGATACTTTAACTCGAAATCAAAATCCTTTAAATATTCCATCCATCTTCTCTGTCTCATGTTCAGCTCCCGTTGATCAAACAAATACTTTAAACTTTTATGGTCACTAAACAAGTCAAATTGTGCTCCATATAAATGGTGCCTCCACACTTTCAAAGCAAAAACTATTGCCGCCAACTCAAGGTCATGAGTGGGGTAATTCTCCTCATGAGATTTAAGCTGTCTAGAAGCATAAGCTATAACATTACCTTCTTGCATGAGCACACAGCCTAGTCCTTTAGAGGACGCATCACAATAAACCACGTATTTCTTCTCAGGGTCTGGTATTGCCAATACTGGAGCCTTGGATAATTTCTTCCTCAAAGTCCGGAAGCTTTTCTCACAATCTTCGTTCCAGACGAACGGCACATCTTTCCTTGTGAGGCGTGTCAATGGCAAAGCAATCTGTGAAAATCTCATAATAAATCTCCGGTAGTAACCTGCTAAACCGAGGAAACTCCGAACCTCTGTTACATTCGTTGGTCTGGCCCAATTAAGGACAGCTTCAACCTTTGATGAGTCAACTGACACTCCTCCTTTAGAAATAACATGCCCCAGAAACTGGATTTCCGATAACCAAAATTCGCATTTGCTGAATTTTGCATATAACTGATTTTCTCTAAGGATGTCCAAAACAATCCTCAGATGTTGAGCATGTTCCTGTGAGTCCTTCGAATAAATCAAAATATCATCTATGAAGATTACCACAAACTGATCCAGGTAAGGCTGGAAAATCCTATTCATGTAATCCATAAACACAGCTGGAGCATTAGTCACTCCGAATGGCATAACCAAAAATTCATAATGTCCGTAACGTGTTCTGAACGCCGTCTTGGACACATCTGATGATTTGATACGAATCTGGTGGTATCCTGATCTGAGATCAATCTTTGAAAACACTGCAGCTCCTTTGAGTTGATCTAGAAGATCATCAATCCTTGGTAACGGATACTTGTTCTTAATTGTTACTTTATTCAACCGACGGTAATCAATGCACAATCTCATGCTACCATCCTTCTTTTTAACCAACAACACTGGCGCACCCCAAGGTGACACACTGGGCCTGATGAAATGTTTCTGAATCAAGTCTTCCAACTGAGACTTCAATTCCTTTAACTCTGATGGTGACATTCTATAAGGCGCCACTGATACTGGCTCTGATCCTGGGATGAGATCAATAGAAAATTCCACTTCCCGTTCCGGGGGTAAATTGCTTATCTCTGAAGGGAAAACATCCAAATAGTCACTGACAACAGGAATGTCACTGGGACTCAGTTCTGATTCTGAAGTCACAGTAACCATCACATAAAAACCATTATCCTGGGCACACATAAGCTGAGTAAGCTGATGCGTGCGATTGATTAATTCTGATAAAGCCACACCTTCGGTCGTATCATCTGTAGGCATAAAGATACACTTCTCCGCACATCCAATATAAACATGATTAGCAGATAGTCAATCCATTCCTAGAATCACATCAAGTTGTATCATAGGAAGACACACCAAGTCTATATAGTATGTCTTGCTAGATACAGTGATCGGGCAATTTTCACATATAAAGTTAGCTACAACTCCGCCCTCAGTAGCGGTAGATACCGTCATAGGAGGTATCAACGGTGACAAAGACAATTGTAAAGCTTCAACACACTTGTAAGAAATAAAGGAACATGTTGCACCACAATCAAATAACACTTTAACTGGAGTTTGGCCTAAGTAACACATACCGGCAATTAAGTCTTCATTTGCCAAAGCCTTCTGGCCATCAAGGGAGTACACTCTACCCTTACTTGTTGTAGTACCTTCAGCTCCACTTTTACCTCTTCTTTCTGGACAATTTGCTAAAAAGTGCCCCGGCTGTCTACACCCGAAACACACACCTGTTTGCTTCATGCATTCACCGTGATGCATCTTTCCACAATATTTACAAGCAGGACTCGCCTGGTATTGAAACGTCTGCTTACCCCTCTTAGGGGAACCCTTTGGCTTGTTCTCTTGATACCTATCTGGAAATTTGCCTTTTCTCTTTTCAAAAAGTGCAACTTTCTCTCTTGCAGTTTTAGCAAAACCCGCTTCCGCAACCAAGCTATCATGAACCATCTCGTCGTAACTGGTGTTCCTTTGAAGACTCACTACTGTATCAATATCACCTCTCAGCCCACGCCTATACTGATTCATCTTCCAATTTTCATTAGCGGCATACTCGTTGTGAGAGGAGTAGTACGACAATTCTTCAAACTTCTTTGTAAACTCGGTGACTGACATGCCACCCTGCTTCAGCTCAAGAAATTCCTGTTCTTTCTTTACTTTATAAGACATCGGGATATACTTCTCTATCATAGCTTCCTTGAAGTTATCCCAGTTGATTTCAACATCGTTTGCTAACATTCGGCGTTGAGCAGATTCCCACCAATCTTCTGCTGCGCCTCTGAACTGGTTAGTGGCCAACAATACTTTACTTTCCTCAGGGCAATCCACCATCCGGAACACTTTCTCTATCTGTTTCAACCATCTCTTGGCCTCTGGAGGTTCACCTTCTCCATTGAACTCAGGAGGGTGATTTCTATTAAATTCCCGGTAGGACGGATTCGCCACTGCTGGTGGTGGTGTCTGTTGCTGAGCACCTTGTCCATGGTGCATCATTCCCATCCATTCTTGCTGAGCCTGAGCCTGCTGTTGGGCTTGCTGCTGCATCATAAGCATCATCTCCTGATGCTGTAACGCAGCCTGAGCTTGCTGCTCTTGGTATTGTTGCTGCAAAGCCTGTTGCTGTTGCATCATCTGAGCCCAAAATTGCATATTAGGGTCTCCTCCGGCTTCCTCAGCATTAGCCTGATTTGATCTAGGCCTGCCAGGACCTCTTCTCCTCCCAGACATATTATCCTAACTGTCATACACAAGTCAAAGTGATCAGTTTCAACAAGATATAACATTTAGAATAATGTCCCGGATCCAAGAGATCCACAAACTTGAATTGTATTTTAATGACCCAAGGCACGGTCTGAATCGACCTGCTCTGATACCAAATTGTAACACCCATAATAAGATTGCCTAGGATCTTATACGAGTATTAAAATTTCGTACTGGATACATTAATTTACAATATAAAAGTTCATACAAATATTACATCACATTGTAATATTACATCCAAGGTTAATACCATTCTCTTAATACATGTACATCAAGTACCACAACAACATATAATACAATCAACTGTAAACAGATAACAACAGCACGATCAGTCCGTAGCCTTCTCCTTACCCTTGTTGCGTGCTGATTGCGATCCTGCCTGTGAACCTGCACCAGAAGGAATGGGATGAGACATAATGTCTCAGTGAGCTCTACCCAACCTACTGTTTGGCAACCACAGGGAACCTAGGGTCGCCATGCCTACCTTGGCAATTTAGGGAAATTCTAGAATCGCCAAGTCTTTAACCTGCCTATGACTTTAACTATAATCTATCTTTAACTGTGAACTTTCTATAACTGTAACTATAACTATGAATCATAAAACAAATAAAGTGTTTTATGTTAGCTGTTAGCGTTGGACAAGCAATTAATCTGAGTTCATTTTACGGAGGGCACCCCGGGTGGAGCAACCCCGAGATACGTCTCCCTATGACCCGATGAAACTCCTGACAATCAGGCTAACACCGGACTCCCTATGAAAATTGCATGTGGATGACCCTCTCGGAGAAATCCCATCCGGCGTATCCCGGAGTCTGCTGAACATGCCTATGACTTTGAGTTATTATTATTCTTTGACTTTGATCTATGAGAGTATAAATACATATACATAACTATTACTTTGAACATATAACATATTCTTAACCTATGACATATAACCTGTGATTAATTGGCTCATCGTTCTCATGAGTCGCCTGTGATTGTTGGAGAACCAACTCTATAACCATATCTCTTACAATGATGGCTAAACATTCCCATGCCTATGCATTTCAAAGGAACATTTCTATAACTTTGTTCACCTCTTTAGGCTCTCTAACAATCAAACTATAAGCCTTCCCTAATGATCTAATCATGCTCTAAGGGATAGGTTCTTTAACGTTTAAAAGAAGTGCATAGCCTTTACACATCGCTTAATGAGTTTGGGATAGCATTGGATGGCTAAAATGGTGCATTAAAAGTTAGAAAATTTTTACATTCTGTCCCCTTCAAAATCGTGACACGATTTTGGAATCGTGTCACGATTCCATGCCCAGAATTCGTGTTTTGCACTGCCTATAAAATCGTGACACGGTTGTAAAATCGTGACACGATTTTACCTGCAGTTGGACAGCTTAGGGCAATTACAAAGCATAATTTTCACCATTTTTGGCACAATTCAATACACCCAAACATCATACAGCTTATGGCTTATTTCTAAGTCCTAATATCAACTTATAACATGTGAAATCAAGGAAAACCATCAAAAGGAAAAACTAGGGTTCTATGATTCACAAAAGGATCAAATAACTATAAAACTTAGAACTTAAGCAAGGAGGGTTCTAAACCCACTAGGAGCTCACCTTAATCCCAAAAGATGCTTGCTAAGCTTAAAATCCAAGTCCTAGCTTCAAGTCCCAAAATCTCTTCTCAAGAAAAACTCTATTCCTTGGCTTTCTATTACTTCTTCTTGCTCCAAATTCTCCAACCAAAGCTTGCTTACCACAAGAGAGTTTGGGGAGGAATTTTCTAGGTTAAGAGATGATGATTGATGATGGTAATGAAGTGAGAAGGAGGGACGAAAATGAGGAGAAAAGGAAGGGAAAATTTCAGATTTGGAAATGAGACAAAATGAGTAGAAAACCTTTGAAAATTTCATATAAATCCATTAAGCCTTTTTCCATTTATTTACAACTATGCCACTTCCCTTATTACTACTTTGCCCTTGCTTGCAAACGAAGTTTCTAACGATTATAACTGATACTTTTAAGCGGGATATTACATATATCATCATATATTCATATCAAGGAGTGAATTGAAGACAGTTGAGTGGCTGAATTGAAACGTAAAAAACAATAATATACATGAGCAAAACGAAAACTTTCATTGTAGGCACACATTTTGTGATGCAAAGGAAAAAGAGTATTAATCATCTTCTTTCAAAAGAAAGTGAACCTTGAAATCGCCAATCCTCACGTACTATGCCCGTAAGTTCACTATAAGGCTTATAGTTCTCAATGGTTAAAAATATGAAATCTATATGTATGGAGTAATTTATCAAAACCAAATAATATACATCCTTTTCGGTCAATTATAACAAAACCAAAGAACAAAATATTCAATCAAAATTATTAATAAGCCCTTTTGTGTGAGTTGTGACTTGTGAGATAGGTAACACGGCCCTTTTTGAATAAATAAAGTACTACTAATTAATTTAAATTTTAAACAACTCCAAGTCCACATACAGTGGCATGACCAACTATGTTGGTAAATTGATCAATTCATGTTTCTCTAAAGGCTTTGTTTACGTGTTTGGAGGGGAAGGGAGGAGAGGGTTTTGGAAAAAAGGAAAGAGCAAGTGGAAGAAATAAAGGATATTGGGAGGGGAGGGATTTGGGGGTTAATATTTCTTCATAATACAAAACACTTATCGTTTGGGGAACTAAAAGGTTTATTGGATGAGGGTTTTGGGGGGTTATATGTGTTCTTCAAATTTATTTTCTAATTTGTTTTTTATGATCAGTGTTATGTGCGGTTTTGAATTTGTAGATTGTTGTGATTAGTGTTTGGTGTTTTTGTCTGTGCATGAATCGGATTTGAAGATGAATACTGACAATCCTTTGGAACCATCAAACTGACCTGCTATCATCTTATCTGATTTCTACAACAAGGTTGGGATTTTTTGTTTTTATGTTGTTGTTTTTTGTTAGATCCTTAAATATCTTTTTACAGTAACCCATAATTTATAAGTATTTTAACACTTGATTCTGCTTATTTTGTACGGACGTTTTTTCAACTTTTTTCAACTAAGTATATAATTTCTTTATAGCCATTGAAACATTAATGGTTTCATAGATTGTGGAATTGGTTTTGAATTTGTCTTATTTTTGTGTTTAGATTAACAAGAGTGTGTATGTTTTATTCAATTTGTCTTATTTTGACATGATTTTGTATTTGATTTTTTTATGTGAAATTGAGCACTCACAAAGTATTTGAGAAAATGTCTCAATAAGAAAATGGATGATATTGTTAGTTTTGATATTGATATGGAACAATTTTTGTTTTTTTTTTGCAGTAAAAGTTGAACAAATTTTGAAGATACCAAGAGTTGAAGCAATTGCAATTGCAATATGAGACTAGCTTTTTTACCCTATTAAGTTTTTTGTGAAGTGCGTCAAGGACAAAATCAGCTTCTTATAAGCATTAATCAATATAAGGGTGTCATACCCCATTTTTTGACTCATATTTTTCTTTGTTTATTATTCTTTTTATCTTTTATTATTTCATTATAATTTTTAATTTCTTACCTTTTATTATCTTTATTATTTCATCTTCATTTTTAGATTTTTATTTATTAATATTTATTACCATTATTACTTTTATTATTACCATTACTATTATTATTATTTGTTTTATTGTTTTATTTTAAAAGAAAATAAAAAAAAGGGAAAAAAGGGAGTTCGCAGAGCAAAGTCCCCATCGCTCTGCGAACTCTGCGATTTTTTGCAGATTTTAATTTCTTTGATTTTATCTTTCTTTTGTTTTCATTATAGTTATTGTTATTATCATCTATTGTTATTATTGTCATTATTATTACCAATTTTGGTTGTTTGGATCCAACAAGGAGAGATTTGAAGCATGTGCCATTAAAGCTTGAGGTGAGAAGGTTTTTGTGCCAAGCCAAGCAAGTTGGCTGCCCTTGGGCAGCTCTCATCCCTCCCAATTGACCTGCTACTGACTCTGAGCTTGCCAGCCAGCAGCTTGCTCGTTTTTCTTCCTTCTTTCTCCCCCTAAACCAGTCAAACACAGCTGCTTTTGCTTGCCCAAAGACCATGAGTACTGCCCTGTTTCAGCAGCTTTTCCTCCCTTCTCACACCAGCCCACATGTTCCTTTTGTTTCCCCCAACCTCTGCACATCACAGTGCACGTTTTCCTTGCTTGACTCCTCAAGATTGCAAGGATTAATCCCAAGGAGTGGCTCAAGTGCAAGCTGCCCTGTTTTTCCACTTTTCATCATTTTTCTGTCATAAATCAGCTTCATTAACGGCTGGTTTTGGCCAAAGTCTTGACCAAGATTGCAAGGCAATGTCACCTCTTCTCTTTTGCATTAAAAGCAAAGCAAAATAGCCTGATCATAGCACACAAAGCAGCTGGATTCTAGAGATTTTCCATCATTACATTTGATCTCATTTTTGCCTATTTAAGGGATGCAAGGCATAAGGATTGAAAAGAGACTTCAAAGACAGCAATTACAGAATTTTTAGAGCAGAAACACACTACTCTCAGCAAGAAAAAACCAATTCTTAGATAGAAATTCAGAGAGAAACACTAGTGTCATTGTTCTCATTCATCAACACTTCCAACTTTTGCAAAATCACAATCAACCAAGTCCTTTCCTATCTCTTGCCACACAAGCATTGGTAGGAGTTCTGTAAGTATTCTAAATTCTTTATCTTTCATTTTACATTGCTGCTTGCATCATTAACTTTGTTTAAACTCATTTTGTACAAAAAAATCACTTTTGAAACTTCAAAGGAATCTCAAATTTGCAAAACACTAAACTGAGTTGTTGTACTCCTTTTCTTGCTAAATTCCAAAGCTTTTTAATCCCCTTGAGGATCTGAGGGTTATTCAGAAGCAGCTTCTAAACAGAAGTTCAGAAGCAGCTTCTGAGTTTCGTTTTTTCGCAGAGTTCGCAGATCAAAGTCATGGTCGCTCTGACAAAACTTGGGTTCGCAGAGCCAAGTTCAGGTTGCTCTGCGAAAATGGCAGAACTCAGAATCTGAGTTCAGGCTTCTAAAAAGCCAATTTTTGAGGTTCTCACCTAAAAACTCAGAACCTAAGAGGGTTAAAACTCATTTTGTTCAAAACATAACAAGAGTTTTGCATATGTTTGAAAATTTCACAAGTTTGAGCAATATTTTTTGGATAACTTGAGAAACAAGTTATGTTCACTAATTTCCCAAAGTCAAATTCGAGCAATAAGCCATGTTCATTATTTTCAAAACTAAACTCGAACAGCAACCTCGTTCATGAATTTCAATCAAACGTGAACTTGAGCCGAACTTGTTCATTTTTCAAAATCAAGCTTAAACTTTGAGCCGAACTTGTGCATTTTCCAAACTTGTGCATCTTTTCGTGAACTTGTTCATTTTCAAACTTAAACAACGCTCATTCTTGAGTTCCAATAACTTGAGCAACAAGCTATGTTCACATTTTTTTTAACAAACTTGAACAACAAATTTGTTCATGATTTTCAACAATTTTGTCCTTAAAGTTCCAACACACTTGAACAAAGCTTGTTCATTCTTGCATCATAAGCTTGAAACAAACTTGTTCATCCTTTCAAAATTTGAACAACATTTGCTCAAGGTTGCAACAACTAATTTGAGCAACAAATTTTCCTTAGGTTTTTTTAACCAAGTGTTTTGTTCCTTTTTTGAGATTTCTTTGAGTTTCAACAAAAACTTGAATGAAAAAGGAATGGTTGGACGTATGTCTTGTAACACCCCGTTTTCCCAACTTGAAAATTTCATTTAAAATAAATCAGAGTTTCAACCTTGACGGGATGTCGCACTTCGTTTACAATTTATAAATAGGATAATTTGCTATTTATTTCAAAACAGACTTTTCAATAACGTCAAAACCATCGCAGCGGAAATTCAACTTCATAATTAAATCTAAACATCATTAGGCACAAGGCCACATCAAAAACAACGTAGTTTAAAACTCCACTAAATGTGGTTCAACATCGGTTTGAAATTAAAATACATAGCACATGAATTCATCAAAAAGTTTCCCATCCCGTTACATATCAGAGCGACTCCTAATGACACGAGGAATCAACTCACTTCAGCGATTACTCCTGGTTATCTGCACGTTACCCACGTAGAGGCAACATTCAAACAGAAGGGGTGAGATTCACATTCAATAAACATAAGTACATAATTCATAAAGATGAATTTAACATTTCACATAAACATCATCAAACAACACCATCAGATCTTATACATACATCACACATACACATCATAATCTCACCTCTCAATGCAACATCAAATACAATAACATCGACCGACTCAACAATGCAACATCACTGACTCAAGTATGCAACATGCATGTGGTACCAATTCATCGCAAAATATGTCATAATAGGACATGTCGGGCATACACCCCCATCGTAAATGTCATATAGACATGTCGGGCATACACCCCCATCACTTAATTCATAATGTCATAATAGACATGTCGGGCATACACCCCCATCACTTAATGCATATGTACTGGACTCGACAATGCAACATTTACAACAAATACAACGTCAACAACAACTTCATTATCATATACATCATCATCGTTATCATCATCATCGTTTAACATCATCATCGTGTATTATCATCATCACAATTATCAACAACTTTCATGTTTATACCAAAGACCAATTTAAAACAGAGACGTGTGAAAAAGACGCAAAACATGAAACAGAGAATGTTGTCACCGTACAATTTCACTAAGACCTCCTTGGAGTATTTTCATCATAACTCAAAAACTAAAAGTCATTTTCACGTCAAACCAAAGCCACTGGAAAGCTAACAAAATTATCTAAAACCTTCATGTTTACACCCAAGGCCAATTCTGTACCGATCAATACCAGTTTTCGTTTCAAATTCGGAAAAGTTGTGCAGAAAGTCCATAAAAATTCACTGTGACCTACGTGCAGTAATTTGACCATAACTCAAGTTCTATATATCGTTTTGACGTCAGACCAACGGCATTAGAAAACTAACATCCATACCTACAACTTTTGTGTTTACACCTAAGGCCAATTCTGTACCGATCAATACCAGTTTTCGTTTCAAATTCAGGGCAGAGATAAGAAAACTCAGGAAAAGCAACTTATATTATTCAAACTTCTCATTCATCTGACACATGTTTATGAACATTCAAAACTTCATCAATTTATGCATAAGCATGGCACCAATCAGTAACAACACCATAGAATCACAACAAAATCAACATCTCAACATAGAAATCATCAATTTAACATTCCATCATTAGTTTATCATAATCAAACAACCCTAATTCCCAAATTCACCAACATCAACATGTTAAATCAAAATTTAGGGATTATGAAACTTAGATTTATAGAAGCTAGTCCCACCCTTACCTTGTCATGAAGAAATCGCCCCCTTTAGCTTTTCCTCTTCTCAAGTTCTTCACCTTCTTCCTTGGCTCTGCTTCTCCTCTTTTCTCTTCTCTGTTTCACGTGAAAACACAACAAAAAATGAAACCTCTTCACGCGTATACCTCTTTTTCTATTCCACTTCCCTCTTTCTTAATTTCCCATAATGCCCTTAATGCCATTTTAATTCTATTTAATCTATTAAATTATATTAATTCATTATAATTCAATAAAATAATAAAATTAAATTCTAGGCGTTACATGTCTCTCCATTCCCCGATTGCACGAATGCTTGACGTATGTCTCGTTGTTCGGGCAATCGTCATTCTATTTTCAACGCGTCCAACGCACTTAACCCTTTTATTGGTCCTTCGTGACCAATCCAACCTTCCTTTGATCCCTCGTGGTCAATTTAAACTTTTCTTGGCCCCTCGTGGTCAATTCAACCTTTTTACGCCTTTGCGCGTTTTCCAACGGATACCATCGCTCTAGCGCGAGTCCGTCCTTTTTTTTATTTAAACTTTTTTACGCCCGTGTGCGTTTTCAAACGGATACCATCGCCCGAGCGCGAGTTCGTTCCTCTTTTTTTATCAAACCCTTTTTACCTTCATTAAGCTACCCTCATAACGGTAGTAGGTAAAAGGCTTTTTTTTTATCGATCTTCATTAAGCTATCCATACAACGATAGTAGACCACATTTCTTTTTCAACCAAACTCTTTCGCTCGGGCGCGATCAAATCTTTTTCAATTAAAATCAACCAACAAACAAACTTTTTCTAACAAAGAACTACGTAAGCTTTGAATTCTCCATCGCACCGGGAGATACGTAGGAGCAGGATTTACATCTTGTCAAGCCCATTAATAAAAAACTTTCTTTTTCCCCTTCATCATATTTTTTTCTTTTTTCCTTTTAATGTATTCAAGCATGCAAGCAAAACGTTAAAAACATTCTAGCCTTAGCTAACTAGGAGGTTCCCGTTGAGTACAATGGATGTGAGGGGTGCTAATACCTTCCCCTCGCATAATCGACTCCCGAACCCAAAATCTCTAACATTAAGGTAATTTCGAACTTTTTTCCTTTTTCCCTGAAAAATTAAAAGTTCAGTCGTGATTTAAAATTAGTGATTCAATGCTTCTCAATAGCTTGATATCCGAAATTCGACGCGACAGAAATGGCGACTTCACTGGGGAATATGTGTTGTTTAACACTGCTTTCTCAAATAGCGAGTCAAGCCTATCCTAGTTAGCTTTTAGGCTAAATGTTTTTATTTTTGCTTGCGCACTTATGTTTTATTGTCTATATCTTTCTTTTCTTCCCTTGCTTTAAATTTATATATTTCATTATGCTATGTTCATATATCAATTGTGGGGTTGTCACATGAGCGATGTTACTCCACATTGTTCGGGTTAATGTCGAACGTGTGAGGCTCTCTACCCGAGCTTTGAGAAAAAATTAAGATAGGCTTGGGGTTTGTGTAGTATTGGCCCTCTTGACGTATGTCTCGGAGGAATCGATATGAGAAACCCGCCTAGAGTAGATTCTCTTGGAAGTATGGTTGTATTGCGAGTATTTGCAACAGCAATTATAAGTCCTTGTAGAATCCGTGACTCTAGGGACCTTTTAGAAAATTTCATCTCTAGAGCCTACATGTGAGGATGGGGGGAAGTTTTGAACATTCATATACCAAACCCCTGCATACCATAAACATTTGCATTCATGAAATTTTTTTTTTGCATAAACGAAAAAAGACGCATGTTTTTCATATACATCGCATACATGCATTAACATCATCCACAACATGCATACATTTGTTTTCGAGTCCAAAACTCATTCCCCTTCATATCAAGAGGATTTCTTACAATCTGAATTGAGTCATCGGTGTTCGCATTTCATCCGCAACACTACGCGTCATCCCGTCAAGGATAGTGGCTCGTCGTCCCAAAACAACCTCACCAAGAGAACCCTCAAGAGATTGGCATCACAGTTTTCCTCTGCGGGGGCACACTCTACAAGATGAAATTATGACCTAGTCTTATTCAGATGTGTGGATAAACGTGAAGCATAATTTTCATACAAAAAGCCCGACCATGCTCGGTACACAATCATTCAAAAAGCCCAATTGTCATTGGTACTCCCAAAGCAATTCAAAAAGCCCAACCATGCTTGGCACCCGATCATAACAAAAGCCCAATTTTCATTGGCACATACAAATACAATTTCCATCCAAAGCCCAATTTTCATTGGCATTCCCACTCACAATTCACAATCAAAGCCCGACCTTGATCGGCATCCAATCACATTGTAACACCCATACTAAATTATCTAGAATATTTAGCATGTGTATTAACCTGATACTGGGTACATTAAAATTTACAATAATAATAATAAATACATCTGAATGAGTACAAGTTGTCTCGTTAATACATTTATCCAAACATCATCTAAAAATACATAAACATATCCTGATGACCTTCTGAGCTTCTCCGCGACGAGTAACTGCACTCCATCCAGCATCTTCCTGGTGAAAATCTTCATGAACATCACTAGCTTACCTGAAAACCTGCACCAGAAGGATAGGGATGAGACATAATGTCTCAGTGAGCTCCTACCCTACCTACTGTTGGCAACCACAGGGAACCTAGGGTCGCCGTGCCTACCTCGGCAATCTTGGGGATACCTATGATCGCCAAGTCTTAACCTTACCCATAGAGGGTTACCTGACTGATCCTGCTAAACTGTGTAGTCATAAACTGGACTACTTCCTACTAAACTAGTGATCAAGGGGAAACCTAGGATCACTGTCTGAATCTGATACTGAATAGTCCTGAGATCTAGACTATATCCTGATAACTGGGTGATCGAGGGGAATCCTAGGATCACCGCCTGATAACTGATACCTGAATCTGATACCTGTCTGATAACTACTCTCTGCCTGATAACATAATAATATAATTAACTGATAAATGTCTTTATGTTAGCTGTTAGCGTTGAACAAGCAATATTATCTGGGTTCATTTTACGGAATGCCCCCGGGTGGAGTAACCCCGAAGCACATTCCCCTGATAACCGGTGAAAATTCCTATCATATCAGGCTAATCACCGGACTCCTCTTGCCTGAGTGTGTGGTTATCCTCGCGGAAGATTCCTGCCCGTTCCATCTGGAACCCCCCGTCCTCTCTAACTGGTCGAGAGCACAGGAGACACACTGTAACTCTGTGTGGTTATCCTCACGGAAAGTTCCTGCCCGTTTCAGCAATGCTGAAACCCCCTGTTCTCTCTAACTGGTCGAGAGAACAGAAGACACAAAGTTTGTCCTGATTATTAATTATTATTCCTGTTATATAAATATTCATATCCTGATAAAACTGATACGTGTTTTCCCCCAATGTCACTCTGACGTGAACACTGAGGCACGTCCTGATAAAAATATGTAACTATGCCTGAATTGAGGGAACTAAGCCCTACTGACTAAGATATCCTGCAATCTGCCTGGTTAAGGGAATCCTGATAAATTACCCTAACTTATCTGAAACTAATTCTATTCCTGTTAACCTATTCAAGGTTCTAGACTTCATCATTATATCATAGGCTTATCGTTCTCATAAGCCATTGCTTGGTTATTGGAAGCATTCCATAACTTAAATAACCTTATTCTTGCATCTCTATTGCCTTACCAATTTCCTTATCCATTTATCCATTCATTCCTTAATTATTGAATAATCCTTTGGATATGTCAAGGATGGTGTTTACATTAGGAAAATACGGTTTTTCATTGAAAACGGTTATTAAAAACCTCGCCGAACGCATTTACAGCACCCAGAACGAACCAGAACAGACATAAGCTGTCTGTCTGATTTCGCTGGGCCACAGCTAGGCGAAATGCTTGATTTCGCTGAGCGAAAGCTTGGCGAAATCTAGGCGAAACAGGGCAGGGAAAATTGCTGAAAATCGCTGTTTTCTCGCCCCGAGTCCGCCAGGCGAAAATGACAGTTCAAAACCTTATGAAAATGTGATTTTTCCACCATTTTGACATATCAAAACACATCCAGGCATCCCAACAATATAAGGAATGAATTCTTAACACAAATTGATAGTTTTAAGCATGATTAATCAAGGAATTGGTAAGCATCAGAGATTAGGGTAAAAATTACTAAACTAGCTTAAAATTATAAATTGTTCTCAAACTTACTCATTGGGTTCTAAAACCCTGTGGAGCTCACCTTAATCCTCCTACTGGTGCTTGCTACTTCTGATTCTCCTAAGCCTTGGCTTCAAGTTACCAATTTCTCTCAATATCTCCCTTGTTTCTCCTAGTTCCTTGCTCTTGTTCTAGCTTTACTACCAAACTTGCTTGTGAAGGTTTCTCTCAAGAACTGAATTAGGAAATGATAGGTTTATGGAGAGGAAGTGTGGGCGTGTGAGTTGGGAAGGAAGGGGGAGAGGATGGGCTGAAAATTGGAAAGAAAATGAAATGGAAGAGTGTGGAATAATCTTTCCACTTCTTTCTTTTAAACTTTCCCCCCCCCCCCCCTTTCTAACTTAATTACTATTTTGCCATTCCAATTATGACCAAATTGCCCTGCTTCTTAAACTCGTCCAATACTGATAATAATCACATCTAGGCGGGATGTTACAATCTACCCCCCTTAAAGAAATTTCGTCCTCGAAATTTAGAATCCACTATCATACATGAAAGAATCTCTCACACTACTTCCTCTAATTGCCCGAAACTCTAGTTTGTCTTGCTTATCGGAATCCCTTGGATTTCCAATTCTATACGTCGAATATACCCGACAACTTTTCCTTTAACTAAAATGCTCATGGCGAAATTGTACAATTCTTATATAGTAAGATGTAAAGTTATCTGAATCCTTATATCCAATTCGCTTGACTTTGATCCTGGTGCAAATACTTCTTGCAAACCAACTTAAGGTCTCTAAATCTCAAATACTTTACCGGATAATCTTATCCTCCTCAAATATTCCCACTCTTCAGTGGATTTCTTGCACTGCATTTATTTCCCATGAATTATTATCTTTATCTTTCGTCTCCTACGACGACATCACTTACCTTAATAACTTAGAAATCATTCTTCATTACTTGGAGTTTACTAATCTCATATCTTTCTTGTCACTACTATTCTCGAATTCTGGCCGTAGCATAAATATTTTCTATATTGGTAGATCCAAACTCATAAAAGTTTAGCCTGAGTGGTGAGTAGTAATCATCTCACATAACACCACATAGTACATTTCATAACATATAATTTACATACATAATCGAACACGTGTACACTACTGATGGGTACACAATACATCATCTCATCCTTGTCCGACTGAAGGGACATCATTCATAATCTTAACATATTGGAGACATTATCACATCAATTGGGAATCTTTCTTACTCTTAACTTATCTTGTAACATCCGGGATTTGCCTTTCAACTGGCTTGCCAGGTTTGCCCCGCCAATGTTACTCGTGTTTATTTCTTAAGTGTACAACAACCCATAACATAGATTATGGTTACATTCTCTCAGCATCGTAAACTTATTTTCTCATTCTGAACGTCGAGTCCAAGATCCTTGTTTTCAAAAGAAGCTCTACTTGATTGCTACAAAAATAGCACACTTTAAATCCTTAAATCAAAACCTGAACTTACGTAGCTCTTTACTGTAGACTACGAGTGACTATTTAATCTGCATAAAAGTCCTTTTTCCTTTGCTGATGAACATTAAGTACGATAATTTCCGGACTCTTCTGCTAAGATATGATGATATCAACAGTTCTGTTCTGGTAAAAACCATCATACTTAAACATTCCTGATTGCGTACCACTATTACCAAAACATGTCACATAACTGAAAATCTGCTACACTACTATCTGAGTAGTTTAAGTATTGCCTGTTAAGTATATATATATATATACTAACATAACCTGATACAAGTGACATGTTGGCATAACGGGGTACAACACGGATTAGACTCACATGTCACTGCATTGTCACTTCTGACCAATGCTTCGATTTCAAATATTTACCGTCTTGCAAGTGCAATCTTTACGGATGCTGCCTCATGCTTACCCTTTTGATTAAACTTACTCTTCAAGTCCACTTGATGTTACTAAGCCAAAATAGCTAAATTACCGTATTAGTGATGACTTTCCTTGTTCTAGACTTTTGTGCTAGAAACATATTCTTCTCATTCTTATCACATAATCTTAAACTGCTTCGATTTCCATTTTTCTTGTATTTTGAGGTTTGAAATATCCCTCGACTTAACTTTTAAAATTTCCTTTTTGAACTTATAACAAGTTCAAGTCGTCACTGCTCACTGATATTCTGTGGTTCACCTGACAAGGACTACACAAGCATCCTTGAATTACTCTTTCGCTGCGCAACTCTGATCTAAGCAAAACACTTGGGAGTAGGAATAATACACCTTTATCAAATCCTCTGGCTAACTTGTTCTTTAATGACTCATAGTTACCACAGCAAAATCATCTTACATTCACTGATTCTCTTATGGCTTAAACCACCTGTTGAACTTACTGATTGGTCGTCATTTGACACTGTGTTTCCTTTTGGGCATAAACCATATACTTACCTTCACCTTCACGATAATACGCCAAAACTTGTAAACTGTTTTCGGCAACTGCTGCGAGCCTAACAAAGCTCCTATCAACGGCTCATACTCTGATTCTTACTTATTCTCCATGTCCTGATTCCTGTGACCATCTCATGGTCCATCCAACTTGTATTATCGTTTTAACAACATAGAAACCGACCTCAAGGTACACCTGGAGTAGTTTAAATTTCAAACTTAAATCACTTGTGGCAACTTCTAAAATGACTTATGGTTTCGGAAGGTTCACGTCTTTCATTCACTGAATCCACTGAGGATCTGAGTCCCATTACTAATCGTTCTATATCTATCCATAAGGATTTCATACCCATAATCTTTCCGAGACAGTTACGGTCTCTCTGGTTTTACCATACCTCTTAAATTACTTTCGAATCCCTCCGGTTAATTGATCTTGAACTCCAATACCTCATCATTACCTTTGTTTCATTCAACGACTCGTTACGGCATTCTCATTTCAGATCTTGATCTTAACATCTGAGTAATTCTGCATATAGCTGAACAATCCGAAATCTTTACCTTATTACCGCCCTCGGAACTTATCAACACGAGGTAACCTCTTTAAGCTTCTAGAATAACTGTGGAAGAAATCTCATCAGTTGAAAACTTAAAACTCACTAGCATTAACCACAATCTTAACCTTTCGTATTTAAGACGATCCTCCGTATAATACAGTCTCAATATAATTTCTCGGCTAAAATTTCCGATTATCCTTTAAAACTGGTCTACTATAATCTTGTGTCATCTTGAACTTGCCTTCTTCATCCAATCAAGGAAATTCAACTTTATTCGTCCATCAGTTCACTAAATCCCAATGGCTGACCATTTAATATACACCTTTCGTTGAATAAAATTTCAGTTAAGCTTAGCTTATTTCCAATCTTCTTACTAATAAAACACATATGAATATCTGATTCACGCCTCGATATGCAACGGGTCTTATTATCAACACTTATTCATCCATCTTAGTTCTTAAGTTGCATACCACTTCTTTTCTTAATTCTCAAATCTAGCATTTATGGTTCGGGAAATGCGGCTGATCTGCCGGGGTAAATCTTACTTGCGTTTCATGCTCAAAGACCACACTTGAGTGGTTAGCTTCATTGTCCAGATAATTCTCTTAATCCACAATTTATTCCCTTAACTGCCTGAACATTAAAATCTCATCCGATTGGAGTTTGGTTCTCAGCACTCTATCTTTACCGATAATTCCTCATTATGAGTCTCTAGGTTTGGTACCACAATTCCTTAACTCTGTACTCAAAATTGACACTTAAACCACACTTCACTTCAACTTCTCGAACTGCGGTTCCCGTTAAGATTCCATGTCATTCCTTAGAGTATTCCATAACTTCTTAATCCGTAAGTCTTCCGCAGACGAGGTATCATCCTACGACGCGTCCAACAAGGTTGAGGTGCTTCACCTTATTCTTAAATATCCTTTATGTTTCTGAACTTTGCCACTGACAGGCTTCGTTACTTATAGTCCATTCGGCATTAATACTTCTTCGCCAAATCCGTCTTAAAATTCTGTCACCTTAATCTTCGCCCTTCATACACTTCATTCCTCCTTGGTCACATTCAGCTCTCGGACATATACCCTAACTCCCATATACTAGATTGAGTTGATCAGGCTCAAGTAGATGTGACATTTAGAACAACATCCGGAACCCAATGGTCCCACTACTTTTATTGAAACTTTAATGACCCAAGGCACGGTCTGAATCGACCTGCTCTGATACCAATTGTAACACCCATACTAAATTATCTAGAATATTTAGCATGTGTATTAACCTGATACTGGGTACATTAAAATTTACAATAATAATAATAAATACATCTGAATGAGTACAAGTTGTCTCGTTAATACATTTATCCAAACATCATCTAAAAATACATAAACATATCCTAATGACCTTCTGAGCTTCTCCGCGACGAGTAACTGCACTCCATCCAGCATCTTCCTGGTGAAAATCTTCATGAACATCACTAGCTTACCTGAAAACCTGCACCAGAAGGATAGGGATGAGACATAATGTCTCAGTGAGCTCCTACCCTACCTACTTTTGGCAACCACAGGGAACCTAGGGTCGCCGTGCCTACCTCGGCAATCTTGGGGATACCTATGATCGCCAAGTCTTAACCTTACCCATAGAGGGTTACCTGACTGATCCTGCTAAACTGTGTAGTCATAAACTGGACTACTTCCTACTAAACTAGTGATCAAGGGGAAACCTAGGATCACTGTCTGAATCTGATACTGAATAGTCCTGAGATCTAGACTATATCCTGATAACTGGGTGATCGAGGGGAATCCTAGGATCACCGCCTGATAACTGATACCTGAATCTGATACCTGTCTGATAACTACTCTCTGCCTGATAACATAATAATATAATTAACTGATAAATGTCTTTATGTTAGCTGTTAGCGTTGAACAAGCAATATTATCTGGGTTCATTTTACGGAATGCCCCCGGGTGGAGTAACCCCGAAGCACATTCCCCTGATAACCGGTGAAAATTCCTATCATATCAGGCTAATCACCGGACTCCTCTTGCCTGAGTGTGTGGTTATCCTCGCGGAAGATTCCTGCCCGTTCCATCTGGAACCCCCGTCCTCTCTAACTGGTCGAGAGCACAGGAGACACACTGTAACTCTGTGTGGTTATCCTCACGGAAAGTTCCTGCCCGTTTCAGCAATGCTGAAACCCCCTGTTCTCTCTAACTGGTCGAGAGAACAGAAGACACAAAGTTTGTCCTGATTATTAATTATTATTCCTGTTATATAAATATTCATATCCTGATAAAACTGATACGTGTTTTCCCCCAATGTCACTCTGACGTGAACACTGAGGCACGTCCTGATAAAAATATGTAACTATGCCTGAATTGAGGGAACTAAGCCCTACTGACTAAGATATCCTGCAATCTGCCTGGTTAAGGGAATCCTGATAAATTACCCTAACTTATCTGAAACTAATTCTATTCCTGTTAACCTATTCAAGGTTCTAGACTTCATCATTATATCATAGGCTTATCGTTCTCATAAGCCATTGCTTGGTTATTGGAAGCATTCCATAACTTAAATAACCTTATTCTTGCATCTCTATTGCCTTACCAATTTCCTTATCCATTTATCCATTCATTCCTTAATTATTGAATAATCCTTTGGATATGTCAAGGATGGTGTTTACATTAGGAAAATACGGTTTTTTCATTGAAAACGGTTATTAAAAACCTCGCCGAACGCATTTACAGCACCCAGAACGAACCAGAACAGACATAAGCTGTCTGTCTGATTTCGCTGGGCCACAGCTAGGCGAAATGCTTGATTTCGCTGAGCGAAAGCTTGGCGAAAGCTAGGCGAAACAGGGCAGGGAAAATTGCTGAAAATCACTGTTTTCTCGCCCCGAGTCCGCCAGGCGAAAATGACAGTTCAAAACCTTATGAAAATGTGATTTTTCCACCATTTTGACATATCAAAACACATCCAGGCATCCCAACAATATAAGGAATGAATTCTTAACACAAATTGATAGTTTTAAGCATGATTAATCAAGGAATTGGTAAGCATCAGAGATTAGGGTAAAAATTACTAAACTAGCTTAAAATTGTAAATTGTTCTCAAACTTACTCATTGGGTTCTAAAACCCTGTGGAGCTCACCTTAATCCTCCTACTGGTGCTTGCTACTTCTGATTCTCCTAAGCCTTGGCTTCAAGTTACCAATTTCTCTCAATATCTCCCTTGTTTCTCCTAGTTCCTTGCTCTTGTTCTAGCTTTACTACCAAACTTGCTTGTGAAGGTTTCTCTCAAGAATTGAATTAGGAAATGATAGGTTTATGGAGAGGAAGTGTGGGCGTGTGAGTTGGGAAGGAAGGGGGAGAGGATGGGCTGAAAATTGGAAAGAAAATGAAATGGAAGAGTGTGGAATAATCTTTCCACTTCTTTCTTTTAAACTTTTCCCCCCTTTCTAACTTAATTACTATTTTGCCATTCCAATCATGACCAAATTGCCCTGCTTCTTAAACTCGTCCAATACTGATAATAATCACATCTAGGCGGGATGTTACACACATCATAAGGATTGATCCAAAGCATTCAGCCACAGATGTATGGTAATGATAAGATTTGTTTTGCGCAAAGCTAAGGTACACGTTTCCTGTTTTTCTAGGATTAAACTTGGATTGAGAATATGTACTTAGTACAAAAGTTACACCATACAGTTTGCGTTGTTAATATGTTTATTCTGTGAATCATTTAGAACTAGCCAAAATGTGAGGAATCCTCAAAATCATTATATATATGCAGGAGACCGGCATTTTTTTGTTTAACTCGATTCTTTTATGTTAAATCTGAATGTTGTTTTAAATTGCATGAAAGCACTGATATGATCAAGGCATTTTTTGAATATGAGTAGAAACACTTGACCAAAAAGCCTACCCTGTGAGAAGTGAGTATTTGTTAACCCCTTTGAGCCTAATGAATCAGAGTCGTTAACTATGAACTGCCAATTTTCATAAGCACAATTGCTTTTTGAAATTGCCGGAGTTTGTAAAAAAATTCAGTTCATAGTTAAATCATTATCGAATTCTGATATTTTTACTTTCGTTTTGAACCCTTATCCATCATGATTATTGTCCTTTGCCAAAAGAAAAAGGAACATTCAATTAGGGTATCATCTTGAACTAAGTTGGGGAGAAAAGGGAGGTTATGTGTATCAAGTAAATGGTGAATTTCTTAAATTGATCTTGACAACAAGAAAAAGAAAAAGAAAAGAAAAAAAGAAAGAAAAACAAACCAAGAAAAAGAAAAGAGAAAAAAAAAATCAATAAATCAAAAAAGTTGTCAAAATCAAAGAAAAATATTTGTAAATCACCAAGAGTTGTGTGTGAAATCAGGAGGAAGTGTGTAATTAGAAAGAATGTTCCTCTTGCTTGGCCATTTGAATTCAATATTTCCCACATATGACAATTCTTTTGTAACCAAGCCAAATTACAACCCTCAAAGACCTTGTGATCGATGCTTTTGTGCTTTTAGAAACGATGATTAGATGGACACATAACTTGATCGGAATGTTAGCAAACTTGCCGGATGAGTGTTCAATACCCTCACAATTGATATTCAATTTGTTCATCTACTTAATAAAGAAGTATGTTAGGTGTGGTTCATTGATAAATATGTTATTAACTTGAGCTGTATGATATAAATTTTGTGCTTGGTATTATTTCAAAATTTTTGGTGCAATCTTGGATAAATGGGAATGTAATATCCCGCTTATGAGTATCAGTTATTAGTGTTGGAAACTTATTTAGCAAGCATGGCAATTTAGTAATTATGTGGCAATGGCAAAATGGAAATTATTTGAAATGGGAGGATTTGTTTAAAATAGGGAACCAAAATATTTTTCACCATTTTTCTTCTCATCTTTCTCCTCTCTCCCAAAACCGGTTCCTCCCCCTCTCTTCCTCTATCACACGCCCTCACCCCTCTTGCCCTCACCTATCATAAGTTCATCCAATTCTTGGGAGAAATCTTGCAAAGCAAGCTTGGTTTGGAAAGCTAGAACAAGAGAAAGAAAAGAAGGATTAAGGAAGAAATCAAGAGAAGAGGTAGTTTGAAGCTAGGGTTGGTGATTGGAAGCTTGGCAAGGATCAGAGCTAGCAATCAAGGTGAGCTCCCTAGGGGTTGTAGAACCTACTTTGTTGAGTTTCATGAGTATTTAGTACTTGAGCAAAGTTTGAAATTTTAGTGCCCTAATTCCATGTTGCTTGTGATTCCTTGACCATACATGTTGTAATCTATTATTATGCATTAGAAATTCTTCCCTTAAGATGTTATGATGTCTGGGTATGATTAGATTAGCCAAAAGGGTGAAAATCACGTTTTGAACTTGCCCTATGCTGTCCATCTGCACGCAAAATCGTGTCACGATTTCACAAGTAGAACCAACCACCATTTCTGGGTAGAAAATCGTGCCACGATTTCCAAATCGTGTCACGATGGCACAGTGGGCAGGGCTATATTTGTTTTCATCACTTCTTGCACCATTCTGGCTATCTAATACTACTTCAGACTCAATTAACAACATGTACTGGCTAAGTGTTGCTAATAAGCATTAGAAGATCTATCCTTAGAGAATGTATAGATAATATAGAATGAGGATAGGTACAACATTGAGAGATGGATGCTCAACTCTTAGGTTATGTATTGGGAGATCAGTTCCCTCAAGAAATGCATTAAGTATGCAAAAGCATTTATATGCAAGGGCTTATAGTGAGGTATTAGACGTACTTACAAGTACCTAAGATAAGAGTTATGAGAATGAGAATGCACCCAATAAAGTGTGCATATGCATAAGAAATGATTTAAAGTTCAAAGTTAAGAACCTATTTATAGGTTAAGCTTTTAAGAATGAATACTCAAAGAATGCATTAGATATGCATAAATTATAATTATAAGTTATATGTATATATACACAGAATAAGAACAAAGTAATTAAGTGGGCTTGATGTGTCTCTTGTATGCTCGTTAGTTAGTATACAAGGGGTTCCTGTGAAGTTACCGCCTTAAATGGCAGCCGGAACGGTGAAGTTACCGCTCGTGAGGGCAGCTGCACATCCAAGTCTAAAAAGTTAATGTGTCTCCTGTCTGCTCGTTAGTTAGTATACAGGGGGTCCCCGTGAAGTTACCGCCTTAATTGGCAGCTGGGACGGTGAAGTTACCGCTCGCGAGGGCAGCCACACAAAAGAAAAGAGGAGTCCGGTGTTAGCCTGATATGATAGGAATTTTCACCGGTAAGAAGAGAGATGTACTTCGGGGTTACTCCACCCGGATGCACTCCGTAAAATGAACCAAGATAATGTAATGTTTGTTCAACGCTAACTCCTAACTTAACTTTATGTTATGAAAAGATGAAATGAATATGATTATGTGTATATATATTATATACCAAGAGATGAGACAAAGTAGTTAACAGAAAGAGAAAGTGATCCTAGACTTCCCCTCGATCACTAAGTATAAGATTAAGTATAAGATATGATTGAGACAAGTAGCGATCCTAGGTTTCCCCTTGATCGCGAAATATGTAGAGAACGACGGCGATCGTAGGTATCCCCAAGATTGCCAAGAGTAGGCACGGCGACCCTAGGTTTCCCCCCTGTGGTTGCCAATAGTAGGTTGGGTTGGAGCTCACTGAGACATTATGTCTCACCCCAATCCTTCTGGTGCAGGTTCATAGGTTAGCAAGAGATGTTCATGAAGATCTTCAGGAAGACGCTGGATGGAGTGCAGATGCTCGTCATGGACAAGCTCAGGAGGTCTACAGATTGCATAAGTATATTATAACAAACTTGTACTCCCCCTGAGACACATCTTCCCCTTCAATCATATCTGGACATATCTTGTTGCTGGTATCAGAGCAAAACTAGTCATCTTCTGAATAACACTGAAAGCTGAACATCTGAAATTTGAACTAATTCTGAGCAGCAACACATTGCTTAAGATGTTTGGTAACTGAGCCAACACAAAACTTAAGATTTTCTCCCCCTTTTTAGCCACAAAATTCTGACAAATCTCAGACTTCAAATAGGGAATAAAATCAAAACATGTAACACAGATCCTGGAAGACATATTAGACTCAACCTTAAGTTCAGGATCATATTTAGCACAGGCACAACTGGCAGGTACTCTATCTTCCTCACATCCAGTTTGCAGTAATTGCTATAAGTCTTCATGTAAGCACACTCCTAACTTTCTTCTTAAGTTTTCAAACTGTTTAGCATCCAAGGCCTTTGTGAATATGTCAGCAACTTGTTCTTCAGTAGCTACATGTTCCAGCTGAATGACTTTATCCTCCACAAGGTTTCTGATAAAATGGTGTCTGATATCAATGTGTTTAGTTCTGCTGTGCTGTATTGGATTCTTAGAGATGTTGATTGCACTCAAATTGTCACAGAACAATGTCATAACACCTTGTTTCAAGTTGTACTCCTCCAGCATCTGTTTCATCCAAACCAGTTGTGAACAACTACTCCCAGCAGCAATGTACTCAGCTTCAGCAGTTGACAATGACACACAGTTTTGCTTCTTGCTAAACCATGAAATTAAGTTATTTCCCAAAAAGAAACATCCTCCTGAGGTGCTCTTCCTGTTATCAGCACTTCCAGCCCAGTCAGCATCACAAAATCCCACCAATTCAGAACTTGAACTATGAGAATACATGATTCCATAGTCACTTGTGCTATTCACATACTTCAAGATCCTTTTAACTTGTGTCAGATGACTCATCTTAGGATCAGCTTGGTATCTTGCACATACTCCAACAGCATAAGTGATATCAGGTCTGCTTGCAGTTAAATACAATAGGCTCCCTATCATGCTCCTATATTGATTTTGATCTACTGATATTCCATGTTCATCCTTAGTTAACTTCAGGTGAGTAGCAGCTGGTGTCTTCTTATGAGCAGCAGACTCCATTCCAAACTTCTTCACTATGTTCTTGGCATACTTACTTTGAGAAATGAAGACTGTATCTTCGATTTGTTTGACTTGTAACCCAAGAAAGTATGTCAGCTCACCAACTAGGCTCATTTCAAATTATGACTGCATCTGCTGAACAAACAGTTTGACCATCTTCTGAGACATTCCTCCAAACACAATATCATCTACATAAATCTGAGCAATCATCAGACTCCCATTTTCATCTTTCACAAACAAAGTCTTATCAGAACCTCCTTTTCTGTAACCTTGAGCAACAAGAAACTGAGTCAGCCTGTCATACCATGCTCTTGGTGCTTGCTTCAATCCATATAAAGCCTTCTTTAACTTGTACACATGATCTGGAAACTTAGGATCCACAAAACCCTTAGGTTGTTCAACATATACTTCTTCTTGCAGATATCCATTCAGAAATGCACTCTTCACATCCATCTGAAATAGCTTAAACTTGAGAATGCAGGAAACACCCAACAGTAGTCTTATGGACTCTAGTCGGGCCACAGGTGCAAAGGTCTCATCAAAATCCAATCCCTCAACTTGAGTATAACCCTGAGCAACCAACCTTGCCTTGTTTCTGACTACAGTACCATTTTCATCTGTTTTATTCTTGAATATCCACTTAGTCCCAATCACATTCAGCCCTTCAGGTCTTGGAACAAGATCCCACACTTCACTCCTTTTGAATTGATTCAACTCATCTTGCATTGCTTCAATGCAAAATTCATCTGTTAGGGCTTCTTTCACATTTTTAGGCTCAACCTTTGACACAAAACATGAATCAGTAGTAGCATCTGATCTCCTGGTTCTGACACCTTGATCTAAGCTTCCAATGATTAAGTCTTTAGGATGATCCTTCTGAACTCTAATTGATGGCCCTTTACCATTTGGAACTTGATCTGGTTGCTCTTCTGCTTCTTCAGACTCTGAATGCTTTTCTGCTTCTGAAGTTTGATCTTCTGAGGCTTCAGATTCTGGAAAAACTTCAGGCTCATTCTTTTCATTCCCAGCAGACAAATCATCAATAACCACATTTATGGACTCCATCACAACCTTGGTTCTGGAATTAAACACCCTGTAAGCTCTGCTGTTCACTGAATAACCCAGGAATATGCCCTCATCAGACTTAGGATCCAGTTTTCTTCTATTCTCTCTGTCAGCCAAGATATAGCATCTGCTCCCAAAAACATGGAAATATTTCACAGTTGGCTTCCTCCCTTTCCATAATTCATACAGAGTTGATGCAGTACCCTTCTTTAAAGTGACTCTGTTGTGTATGTAACATGCAGTGTTCATTGCTTCAGCCCAGAACATATATGGCAGCTTCTTAGCATGCAGCATAACCCTTGCACATTCTGCTAATGTCCTATTTTTCCTCTCAACTACACCATTTTGCTGAGGTGTGATAGGTGCAGAAAACTCATGCTTTATACCATCAGAGGCACAGAATTCTGAAAAGCTCTTGTTTTCAAATTCTTTGCCATGATCACTTCTAATTCTGATAATCCCACTATCCTTCTCTCTTTGTAGTTGGATGCACATCTCTTTGAAAACTTCAAAAGTGTCAGACTTTTCTCTAACAAAGCTGACCCATGTATATCTTGAGTAGTCATCTACCATTACAAAAGCATATCTTTTTCCTCCAATACTTTCTACTTGCATAGGCCCCATCAAATCCATATGAACAAGTTCTAGTACTTTAGTAGTTACCTGGTGAACTAATCTGGGATGAGACTTTCTTGTTTGTTTACCAATCTGACAATCACCACAAACACTTTCCTCATTGATCTTCAGATTAGGCACACCTCTGATAGCTTCAGTACTTAGGATTTTCTTCATGCCTTTCAGATTCAGATGTCCCAATTTCTGGTGCCAGAGTTTGACTTCCTCTTCTGAGCTCATAAGACAAGAAGTCAAACTTCTTTCTTCTTCAGAAACCCACAAATAACAATTGTCTTTGGATCTGCAGCCTCTCATCTGAATTTTTCCATCCTGATCAGTAACAATACACTCTTGCTTGTTGAAATTAACTTTCAAATCCTGATCACACAGCTGGCTAATACTGATCAGATTAGAAGTTAATCCTTCCACCAGTAGCACATCATTAAGTCTGGGCAAACCTTCTCTGATCAAATCTCCAATACCCAGAATCTGACCTTTTACACCATCTCCAAATGTCACATAACTTCTGGAGTATGATCTGATATTGCTCAGCAGCTTCTTCACACCAGTCATGTGCCTTGAACATCCACTATCAAAATACCAGTCTTCTTTTGAAGTAGCTCTCAATGAGGTATGAGCAATCAGGCCTACATTCTGAACTTTGGGCTTCCACACCTTCTGAACATTGTGACTGATAGTAGCCGGTTCAACTCTTCTATACTGAAAATGTTCAGGATACCCATACAGTTTGAAGCAGAATGGTTTGATGTGCCCTTTCTTTCCACAATGATGACAGATCCATGTTTGATTCCTCTTCCTTCTGTTTCTGAAAAATTTCTGGGGTTGCTTCTGAGGTAGCATCTGAACATGCTTCTGACTTTGCATCTGAGGTCTCTTTTGAGCTTGCTTTTGAGGTCTCATCTGAATATGCTTCTGACCTTGCATCTGGGCTTGCTTCTGAGGTCTCCTTTTTGATGTTGCAGCCATAGAATCATGAGTTTGAGTAGCAGGAACAAAACTCATCTGTTTAGGAATCTGAGTCTGATCCACAAAACCTAGACCAGTTTTTCCTTGTTGCTGATTCCCTAGAATGTCTTCCAACTTATCAGTAGCAGAGTTCAACATCTTCACTTGCTTCTTCATTTGATCAAGTTGGGAGTTCAGTTGATTCACTTCTTCTTTCAAATCTGAATTCTGCACTAACAGTTCACCTTTTTCAGCCTCCAGTTGTAGAATAGTCTCCTTCTGATCCAAAACTTGTTTGCAAACCTCAGCACTTCTGGTATACAGCTTCTTGTAGTTATCAGCTAGTTCATCATATGAGGTTTTAGCAGCTTCAGACACAGATGAGGCTTCAGACTCTGAGTCAGACTCTGAAAAGGTCTCAGACTCTAAAACAGCTTCCTTCTTCAAGATAGCTCCTGACCTCACTACCAGACCAGTATCACACATATCAGATTCACTAACATCATCATCTTCAGAACCATCATCAGACCATGCAACAGCTAGGCTCTTCTTCTGTTTCTTAAGGAAAGTAGGACATTCAGATTTAATATGCCCATAGCCCTCACACTCATAGCACTGCACACCTTTGGCTTGATTACTTTTCTCCTCAAACTTGGTCTTCTTCTCATCAGTTTGTTGCTTTTTGTTATTGACTCTGAAATTCTGACCTTTGGCTTTGGCCTTTCTGTTAACATTCTTCAGAATCTTGTTGAATTGTTTTCCCAGCAACACTAGAGCTTCTGATAAGTCATTATCCTCCTCATCAGACTCAGGTTGATCATCAGCTCCTGAATTAACTGCAAATGCTATTCCTTTCCCTTTCTTATCAGGCTGTTTGTAGAATGCAGTCTCAAAATTAAGCAAAGACCCAATCAGTTCCTCAAGCTTCATAGTGGTGATATCATGAGCCTCTTCAATTGCTGTAACCTTCATGTCAAACCTTCTGGGCAGGGACCTGAGGATCTTTCTTACTAACTTCTCATCAGACATCTTTTCACCAAGAGAATCAAAAGAATTTGCCATATCAAGCACATTCATATAGAAATCCTGGATATTTTCATCCTCCTTCATCTTCAGGTTCTCAAACTTGGTGGTCAGCAGCTGCAATCTGGACATCTTTACCTTAGAAGTTCCTTCATGAGTGGTCTTCAGAATTTCCCAAGCATCCTTAGCCACAGTACATTGTTTGATGAGTCTGAACATGTTCTGATCAACACCATTAAAGATAGCATTCAAAGCTTTTGAATTTCCCAGAGACAGATCATCTTCAGCTTTGGTCCATTCCTCCTCAGGCTTCAAAATCTCAGTCTTATTACCATCTTTGTCTGTATACACAGGATGATCCCAGCCTTTTATCACAGCTTTCCACGTCATGCTGTCAATAGATTTTAAGAAGGCACACATCCTAGACTTCCAATACTCATAGTTTGTGCCATCTAATAGGGGTGGTCTATTGACATAGCCTCCTTCTCTATCCATGCTTGCCAGATATTAAGTCCTCTAGATCTCACCCAAAATACAAGCAGGGTGCCTGCTCTGATGCCAATTGAAATTCTGGCCAGGCAAAACTAAGAGAATACCAGGTTCTGAACCAGACAGGTTCTGAACAATATGCAGGGCACAATAGATCGCAAAACAGAGCACAAGTAAACACAATACAAGAGCAGCAAAATAAAGTGCAGGAAAGTAAAAGGCACAGAAGTTTGTTAACCCAGTTCGGAGTAAACACCTCCTATTCTGGGGGATACCAATCCAGGAAGGAATTCCACTTTTGGAATTAATCCTTAAGACTCAGACACTGACTCCCAGTTCCTATCCCAAGCAATCAATCTCCACCTAGTCTTGAATTCTACCCAACACGTTGAGTATTAGAAAAACCTCTAACTTCCTATTCAAGTAACTACAACCCAGTCACTTGAAATACCCTTTGAACTTAACCAGTTCTGAAACACAACTACCCTGTTTTTTCAGAAAACTTCAAAGACAAAACTTCATTCGTACCTAAAGGCTTAGAATGAATTACAACTCTATAAAAACACTAAACCAACTCAAACAATGAGTGGTGCACAATAAAAAACTCTAAGTAAAAACACAGACTCAATTCTCTGATTTTTTGACTCTCTAAATCGTAAGTCTTCAATAGCAAAGCTCCTCCTTTTATAATCTTCAGCAAGCCTCTTAATTATGCTCCAAATCTTCTGAATAGATTTGTTACTGGAATAAGATTGTTCCAAAAGAGTAACAAATAAAACTGTATCCAATCTTTGAAAGATTTAAAACAGAAAATACGAATTGTCATAACTTTGAACCAAATCTTCAAAGATATCTTCTCCAATTAAACCAGCCTTCTAGAAGCAAATATACAAGAATAATTCCTTGCTAAATCTCCCAAGATACGTGCAAAAACAATCCAGCAAACCCAGCTTCTGATGAGGTCAACAGAAGTCAACGCTAGCTTCAGAACCTGAAACTACTTCTGAAGTGCTACAGTGCTTCTGATGAGCATTTCAGCTTCTGATGTAGATTTCAGCTTCTGAATGGCTTTAACTGAGAAAACTTGTAACTGAAGAATTGTTCATCATAAGGAAAAGCTTCTATTTCATACTTTGGTTTTGCCAAACATTGCAGCCAACACTTAAAGACTCAACATATATGAAAATGTATTTTATGATATTTGGATAATTGTATAAACGAGCCAAATGTACTCATTCAGTAGTTCTGTATATATGTTTATTATTGAAAATTTTAATGTATCCGGTATCAGAATAATACACATGCTAAATATTCTAGATAATTTAGTATGGGTGTTACAATTGGTATCAGAGCAGGTCGATTCAGACCGTGCCTTGGGTCATTAAAGTTTCAATAAAAGTAGTGGGACCATTGGGTTCCGGGTATTGTTCTAAATGTCACATCCAGTTGAGCCTGATCAACTCAATCTAGTATATGACAGTTAGGATAAATGTCCGAGAGCTAAATGTGACCAAGGAGGAATGAAGTTTATGAAGGGCGAAGATTAGGGTGGCAGAATTTTAAGACGGATTTGGCGAAGAAGTATTCATGCCAAATGGTGGCCATCAACCATGAGTTAGCGAAGCCTGTTAGTGGTAAGATTTCAGAAACATAAGAGATATCTAAGAAGTAAGGTGAAGCACCTCAACTCAATTGGACGCGTCGTTGAACGATGCCTCGTCTTTAGAAGACATAAGGATTAAGGAATTAAGCGATACTCTAAAGAATGACTTGGAAACTCAGTTGCAGAAGTTAAAGTGAAGTGTGGATTAAGTAACCATTTTGAGCACAGAGTTAAGGAATTGCAGTACTAAATCTAGAGACTCGAAATGAGGAATTATCGGTCGGTTTTTGAAACCTCTAGACTACCAGCAAGGATAGAGTGTGTAAGGATCGGAGGACTCGCACACTCGAACCGGATAAGATTTTAGCCTCCAAACAGTTAAGAGAATTAATTATGGATTAAGCAAATTATTTGGACAAATGAAGCTAACCACTCAAGTGTGGTCTTTGAGCATGAATCACAGGTAAATTTAACCCCATCAGATCAGCCGCACCTCCCGAACCATAGATGCCGAATAAGTGGTGATAATAAGATCTGTTGCAAACCAAAGCGAGAATCAGATATTCAGATGTGTCCTAATAGTAAGAAGATTAGAAATAAGCTAAGCTTAGCTGGAATTTTACACAAT
The DNA here is from genome assembly GCA_018208015.1 of Medicago ruthenica. NCBI lineage: Eukaryota > Viridiplantae > Streptophyta > Magnoliopsida > Fabales > Fabaceae > Medicago > Medicago ruthenica. The sequence continues at coordinate 61,415,668 of CM031376.1, read as the reverse complement.
GAAAGATGGATATTGAATGATCAGTCATTGGAATATAGTGAACTGATGGACGAATAAAGTCGAATTTCCTCGATTGGATGAAGAAGGCAAGTTCAAGATAACACAAGATTAAAGTAGACCAGTTTTGAAGGATAATCGGAATCTTAGCCGAGAAATTATATGGAGATTTTATTATATGGCAAATCGTCTTATATATGAAAGGTTAAGATTGTGATTAATGTGAAGTCGTTATATGCTTTCAACCGAAGAGTTTCCTTCCACAAATATTCTAGAAGCTGAAAGAGATCACCCCGTGTGGATAAGTTTCGAGGGCGGTAATAAGGTATAGATTTCGGATTGTTTAACTATCGGCAGAATTATTCAGATGTTAAGAATAAGATTTGAATTGTGAATACGGTAACAAGTTACTGGAGGAATTCAACATATAATGATAAGTGCTGAAGTTTAAGATTGATTAATCGGGTACTCGATGAGACGTAGCCTATGTTTGGGCGTGTAAGAGAACCGGTAAGAGTTTGAATCTTTTCAAGATGGATTGTTCCGTAGAGACCCGAAGGGGTAACTTAAGGGACATGATAGAGTTATGGAGACCGAAGTTGTCTCGGAAAGATTATGGATATGAAACCCTTACGGGTAAAAATAGAATGACTAGTAACGGGACTCAAACCCTTAGTGGAATCAATATATAAAAGATGTGAACCTCCAGAAGCCATAAGTCATTTTTTTAGAAGTTGCCACAAGTGATTGTGTATGTATTTAAGTTGTCTCGAGCAAGCTTTCAATCGGGTTTCCACAATGTTATAATGATTATACATGAAGAGATGACCAAGAGATGGTTACAGAATTCAGGATATGGAAAGTAAAGTTAGAACCAGTGTTTAAGCCATTTGACAGGAGCATTGTTAGGCTCGTAACAGTTGCTGAAAACCGTTTACAGGTTCTGGCGTATTATCGTGAAAGTAAGTATATGGTTTAGGTCCGAAAGGAAACACAAAGTCAGGCGATGACCAATCCGTAAGTTAAGCAGATGGTTTAAGCCACAAGAGAGACAGTAATGTCAGATGATTTTGTTATGATAGCTATAAGTTATTAAGTAAAAAGATTGGTCGATGGAATTTTATGTGACAATAGTGGAGTATTGCTCCGATGCTAACTCGAGTGTTAATAATCAGAGTGGCGCAGCGGAGTGGTAATCCAAGAATGAATTAATGAACAATGCTAAGCTGAAGCTTAGAGAACGAGAAGATGTTAAGTGCTTAATTCTTATTATACGGAATAGCAGAGAGTATAGACGACTTGAACATATCACAAGTTCTAATAGAAATTTTTGGAAGTTATGTTGAGGGATACTTCAAACCTTGAAACCCATGAGAAATGGAATATTGGAATAGTTTAAGAATATATGGTAAGGAATAAGAAGGATGTGATTCTAGCACTAAGTCTGAATCAATGGAAGTTATCGCTAAACAACATCAAGTATACTTGAATAATAAGTTAGTCTAAAGAGAATTGAGCATGGGCCAACAACAATAAAGGAAGAAGAATATTTCTACGCAAGTCCAGAATATACGTAAAGGATGAAAGGATTGATGAGATTAAGTGTGCTATCTGAGTAGCGGCCAAAATAGAGTTTTCTTTTCGAAAACAAAAGGATGTCTTTGAACGAAATATGTTTATAACGTCAATAGAATGTAACCATAATTTATGTTATGGGTTGATGTATACTCAAGAAATAAACATGGGTAACATTGGCGGGGCAAACCTGGCAAGCCAGTTGAAAGGCAAATCCCGGATGTTACAAAATGAGTTAAGAGTAAGAAAAGAATTCCCAATTAATGTGGTAGTCTCTCAAATACGTTAAGATCAAGAATGATGTCCCGCTATGTAATATCCCGCTTAAACATGACTTTTAACAGTATCACAGAAATTAAACGTATAGAATGGCAAAGTTGTAATTTTGGAAGGAAGAATTATTTAAAAGGAGGAATTAAGATATTTTCCTCATTTTATTCTTCCACTTCTCTCTCAAAAATTCATAAACTCCTCTCCCTCTCTCTCTAGGCACACGCCTCCCTCTCCTTGCCATCATCAAGCTCCAATCCATCAATCCTCTCTCTAGATCATATGTATTTCAAACAAGCTTTGTTGGGGAAAAGTTGGAACATGAGAAAAGTTAAGAAAAATCAAGTAAGAGCAAGAGATATGAGCTAGGGTTTTGAGGAAACTTGGAAAGCAACCTAAACCAGCACCAAGTCAGTTTGAGGTGAGCTCCCTAGGGGTTTTAGAATCCCCTTTTGTGAGTTTTATAGTGTTTGAAATCATAGGAAAAGCTCAATTGGTAGTGGGAATGCATGGAACTTGTACTTAAGCCCCAGGTACAGGGTTCGATTCCCACGGAAGGCATGAAAGTCCACATGGGGGGTGGAGAAGTCCATGAGTACATCGCAGGGGATCACGGGGGCCCAGATGCCGAATCCCGGATCCGAATCCCGGATGTTACACGCTAGTTGGACAATGATGATGTGACGTACTATGTACCCGTTAGTAGTGTACATGTACTCTATCATATATGTAAATTAAGTGCTATGAAATGTACCATGTGATGATATGTGAGATAATTTATAACACTCATCACTTGGACTAAACTCCTATGAGTTTTGGATTTGTCAGTATAGAAAATATTTGTGCTACGACAAGAAAACGAGAATAAGTAGTGACAAGAACGATGGGAGATTAGCAAACTCCCAGTATGAAGAATGAATTCCTAAGTTAATAAGATGTGTGTTGATGCTGTAGACTAGCTGTAGTAGAGTACGAGTAATCTGTAAGAAATTCCGCAAATCTTTGAGAATTTCATAGGAGGGTAATGATTATGATTGTGATAAGTAGCACCTCTTGATGTCAAGAAGAAAGGAGCAGGTACTAGAGATGAAAAACTCATGCTTATACTTGGAATAGTCCTTGCATTTGCATGTACGTGCACAATATCAGATGTTTCGGAGTAAGAATGATTCCATATGGAAGGGTATGACATAGGTCTATAAGTAAGATGTAACACCCATACTAAATTATCTAGAATATTTAGCATGTGTATTAACCTGATACTGGGTACATTAAAATTTTCAATAATAATTATACATACATCTGAATGAGTACAAGTTGGCTCGTTTATACAGTTATCCAAATATCATAAAATACACTTTCATATACATAAATATATAATCTGACATCTTCCTGAGCTTGTCCACAACGAGCAACTGCACTCCATCCAGCGTCTTCTTGAAGAACTTCATCACGAACAACCTGCAACCTGCACCAGAAGGATTGGGATGAGACATAATGTCTCAGTGAGCTCCAGCCCAACCTACTGTTAGCAACCACGGGGAAACCTAGGGTCGCCGTGCCTACTCTCAGCAATCTTAGGGATACCTACGATCGCCAAGTCTTAACCTTACCCATAGAGGGCTACCTGACTGTCCTGCTAAACTGGGTAGTCGTAAACTGGACTACATCCTGCTAAACTAGTGATCAAGGGGAAACCTAGGATCACTGTCTGAGTCTGGTACTGAATATCCATGAGTTCTAGACTATAACCTGATAATTGGGTGATCGAGGGGAAACCTAGGATCACCGCCTGATAACTGATACCTGATATCTGATACTTGTCTGATAACTATTCTCTGTCTGATAACATAATAAAATATTAACTGATACATGTCTTTATGTTAGCTGTTAGCATTGAACAAACATTATTATCTGAGTTCATTTTACGGAATGCCCCCGGGTGGAGTAACCCTGAAGCACATTCCCCTGATAACCGGTGAAAATTCCTATCATATCAGGCTAACACCGGACTCCTCTTGTCGTCGTGCGGTCATCCTTGCGGAATAACACGTCCCACTGGCGTGAACCTCCTGTGTCCCACTGGCGTGAACAGCAGAAGACACGACTTAATAATAATCTTAACTTACGCGTATACCTCCCGTGTCCCACTCGCGTGAACGACGGAAGACGCGAATTAATATTCTTTAAACTTATGCATGAACCTTTCATGTCCCACTGGCGTGAACGATGAAAGTCACGACTTCATAATATTAATCTTAGTCTTTACTTTGCATGAACCATTCGTGTCCCACTGGCGTGAACGACGAAGGCCACGGCTTAATATCTTAATAACTCTTGTTCTTATTCTTCTTATATATATAACTTATGTCTATTGCATATCTGATGCATTCTTGAATAAATCATTCTTAAAGCTTTACCTATAAAGAGGTTCTTAACTTTGATCATTGGATCATTCATATCCCTCATTAATTCTTAACTATTGTACTTGAAAGTACGTCTAATAGTCTACCATAAGCTTTGCATATTAAATGCATTTCTGAGGGAACTAATCTTCCAAAAACATGACCTATAAGTATAGGATCATAGGCTTATCGTTATCATAAGCCACTACTTAGTTGCTAGAACATTTGCATATTCGTCTAGACTTTGCCCTCTTAATTCAAACTATTCTAAGTCAATGCACAATCCTTGTTCCATACAATTTTCATCCTTTTTGGGAACCTCTTGAATGTGTTAGAATGGTGGTTAATGTTTCTAAAATGTTTATGGAGAAAACGGATGCGGAAAACCATGCCTACGCACCCCAGAACACCCAAAACAGCTAAGCTGTCATGGCTGTTCTGGGCTTGGGCGCTTAGCAACTAGCCTGGGCTTGAAGCGACCAGTGGCGCTTGAAGCGACCAGCTGGGCACTTGTAGCGACAGTAGGCAGAATAAAATTCTGCCTGGTCGCTGTAGCGAGCTCCAGCTCGCTGTAGCGACCATGACAGGTCCAGAAATCTCAAAAATGGTATTTTTCATCATTCCAAGCCATCCCAACACACCCAAGCTTCCCCAAAGGTATAAAAAGGATTTTCTTAAGCTTATAAATCATGTAAACATGACTGGAACATGGAATTAGCATATAACATGATTTAGGGCATTTTCATAAAATTGCTCTAAGTATAAATTACTCTTAAACTTACTCAATACGGGTTCTAAAACCCTAGGGAGCTCACCTAAGCCTTGATTGGTGCTGGTTAGTTCCTGAACCTCAAACTCTAACTTGTCTCCTTGCTTTCCTTCTTACTTCTCTTGTTCTAAACCTCCAAAACTTGAACTTGCTTACTCAAAACTGACAAGAATTGGATGAAGCTTGATGGGTGAAAACTAGAGTGAGTGGGCGTGAGCTAGAGGGAGAGGGATAGTGAGAAATCTGATTTTGGGAAAGGATGAAGGGAAGAAGATAAATGAAAGAATAAATATCTTGTTCCTTTACTAATAAATCTTCCATTCCCACAATATTACAAATATGCCATTGCTATAATTACCATAATGCCTTGCTTGCAAAACAAGCTGCTAATACCAATAATAATTACCTCTAAGCGGGATATTACAATCTACCCCCCTTAAAGAAATTTCGTCCTCGAAATTTAGAATCCTCTCAAACTACTTCCTTTACTAGTCAAAACTTCTAGTTCGTCTTACTTACCGAAATCCCTTGGATTTCCAACTCTCTACATGACAAATATACTCGACAACTTTTCCTTTAACTAAAATGCTCGTGGTGAATTTGCATAACTCTTACGTAGTAGGATGTGAGGTTATCTGAACCATCGTATCCAACTCGCTTGTCCATGTTCTTGGTTCATACACTTTTGCAAATTCAATCTGAAGTTGTCCAACTCTGACACTTACACTGATTCTTATAAATACCTTCATAGTCCGTGCAAACTTACTCCGGCGACATTAGTTCGTTCTTATTATCCTCAAATATTCCCACTCTACAATGGGTTCATTGCACTGCATCTAATTCCAATGAATTTATCATCTTTATCTTTCGTCTCATACGACGACATCTTACTTATAGACCTATGTCATACCCTTTCATATAGAATCATCCTTACACCGAAAACATCGGATATTATATACACACATGCAAATGCAAGGATCATTCCAACTTCATTCAGTATTCTAAGTACATGCGGAGTTTCACCTCTAGCGCCTACTCCTTTCTTCCTGACATCACGATGTGCAACTTATCACCATCGCAATCATTATCGTCACTATGAAATTCTCAAAGATCTGCGAAATTCTTACAGATTACTCATACTCTGCTACAACTAGTCTATGGCGTCAACGTATACCTTAATAACTTAGGATTCATTCTTCATACTGGGAGTTTGCTAATCTCCCATCATTCTTGTCACTATTTATTCTCGAATTTTCATAGCATTTAATTTACATACATAAGCGAGCATGTGTACAATACTGACGGGTACACAATACATCATCTCATCCTTGTCCGACTGACGGGACATCATTCTTAATCTTAACATATTTGAGACACTACCACATCAATGGGGAATCTTTTCTTACTCTTAACTCATTTTTTTTGTAACATTCGGGATTTGCCTTTCGACTGGCTTGCCAGGTTTGCCCCGCCAATGTTACCCATGTTTAACTCTTGAGTATACAACAACCTATAACATAGATTATGGTTACATCACTCAGCATCGTAAACTTATTTCTCATTCTGGACGTCGAGTTCAAGATCCTTGTTTCCAATAGGAAACTCTACTTGATTTCTACCAAAAATAGCACACTAAATCTTTAATCCTTTAATCATGACCTGAACTCACGTAGCCCTTTTTACTGCAGGCTACGAGTGACTTTTAGTCTACTTAGAAAGTCCTTCTTTCTTTACTGGTGAACCTTAAGTTCAAGAATTTCTGAACACTTCAGCTAAGGTATGTTTGATATCAATAAATCTGTTCTGGTCAAAACCTTCCTACTTTAACATTCCTGACTGCGTACCACCATTGCCAAAACATGTCACAACACTGAAAATCTGCTACACTACTATCTGAGTAGTTTAAGCACTGCCTGATAAGTATATATAATACTAAACATAACCTGATACATGTGACATGTTGCCAGATTGTAGGTACATCATGGATTAAACTCATATGTCACCGCATTGTTGTTTCTGATCAACGCTTTAATTTCAAATATATTATCTTGCAAGCACAACCTGTACCGTTGTTGGCTCATGCTTAATTCTCTTTAGACTAACTTACTCTTCAAGCATACTTGATGTTGTTGAGCTAAAATAGCTAAACTACCGTTTTAGCGTTAACTCCCATTGATTCAGACTTATTATGCTGGAATCACATCCTTCTTATTCCTTACCATATATTCTTAAACTATTCCAATATCCCATTTCTCATGGGTTCGAAGTTTGAAGTATCCATCAACTTAATCTCCAAAAATTCTATTAGAACTTGTAATAAGTTCAAGTCGTCTATACTTACTGCTATTCCATATAATAAGAATTAAGGACTCATCACCTTCTCGTTCTTTAAGCTTCAGCTTAGTATTGTTCTTTAATTCACTCTTGGATTACTACTCCGCTGCGCAACTCTGATTCTTAACAACTTGAGTTAGAATTGGAGCAATACACCACTATTGTCACATAAAATTTCATCGACCAATCCTTTTACTTTATCACTTTGTAATTACCGTAACAAACCATCTGACGTTATCATTTCTCTTGTGGCTTAAACCATCTGCTTATCTTACTGATTGATCGTCATCTCCTGACTTTACATTTCCCTTCTTACATGGACCATATACTTACTTTCCATATTCTAAATTCTGTAACCATCTCTTGGTCAGCTCTTCGTGTATAATCATTATAACATTGCAGAAACCCGATTAAAAACTTGCTTGAGACAACTTAAATTCACACACAAACACTTGTGTCAACTTCTAAAACGACTTATGGTTTCTGGAGGTTCACATCTTTCATATACTGAATCTACTGAGGGTTTGAGTCCCATTACTAATCGTTCTATCTCTATCCATAAGAATTTCATACCCATAATCTTTTCGAAACAAGTACGGTCTCTATGGTTTTACCATACCTCTTAGGTTACCTTCGAATCCCTCTAGTTAATTGATCTTAAACTTCAATACCTCATCATTACCTTTTGTTTCATTCAACGACTCTTTACGGCATTCTTAATTCAAATCTTGATCTTAACACCTAAATATTTCTGCATATAGTTGAACAATCCGAAATCTATACCTTATTACCGCCCTCGGAACTTATCAACACGAGGTGATCTCTTTTAGCTTCTAGAATAACTGTGGAAGAAAACTCATCAGTTGAAAACTTAAAACTCATTTACATTAACCACAATCTTACCCTTTCGTATCTAAGACGATCCTCCGTATAACAAAGTCTCAACATAATTTCTCGGCAAAAATTCCGATTATCCTTCAAAACTGGTCCACTATAACCATGTGTCATCTTAAACTCGTCTTCTTCATCCTATCAAGGGACTTCAACTTATTATTCAATATCCTGTTCTGAGAAATCATTACTTGCGGCTGAGCTTGCGTTTCTCGTATAAAACATCTCGACGGCTCATCATAATGAAAATAATCTGATTCACTTCTCTTGGTATAAAACTTTCCATTGGACTTAGCTCATTTCAAATCTGCTTACCAGACAGAACATATCCTAAAACACGCTTCGATGTGCAACAGGTATTATCATTACTACTTACTCATCCATTTTGGGTCCTAGATTGCATACCATCTTTTCTTCTTAAGGAGTGCTCCACTGTCATTCTCGTGGCACGAGAAGCATGGGTCGTGGCACGATAATTCCAGCAAGTTCAGACTCTGCAGCTTCATCTGTCCCAATTGCCACTTCTCTACTACGGTTCCAGTTATGATTCCATAATTTCTTACTGTTCATGTCTCGTCCCATGAGACATCTCTTAAAGACGTGTCCAACTGTGTTAAGGTTCTTCACCTTACTCTTAAGTATCTCTTACGTTCCTGAAACTTCGTCATTAACAGACTTAGTTACCTCACGGTTGATGGCCACCATTGGCATTTAATACTTCTTCGCCAATTCCGTCTTAAAATTCTGTCACCTCAATCTTCGCCCTTCATACACTTCATTCCTCCTTGGTCACATTCAGCTCTCGGACATTTATCCTAACTGTCATATACTAGACTGAGTTGATCAGGCTCAACTAGATGTGACATTTAGAACAACATCCGGAACCCAATGGTCCCACTACTTTTATTGAAACTTTAATGACCCAAGGCACGGTCTGAATCGACCTGCTCTGATACCAATTGTAACACCCATACTAAATTATCTAGAATATTTAGCATGTGTATTAACCTGATACTGGGTACATTAAAATTTTCAATAATAATTATACATACATCTGAATGAGTACAAGTTGGCTCGTTTATACAGTTATCCAAATATCATAAAATACACTTTCATATACATAAATATATAATCTGACAACTTCCTGAGCTTGTTCACAACGAGCAACTGCACTCCATCAAGCGTCTTCTTGAAGAACTTCATCACGAACAACCTGCAACCTGCACCAAAAGGATTGGGATGAGACATAATGTCTCAGTGAGCTCCAGCCCAACCTACTGTTGGCCACCACGGGGAAACCTAGGGTCGCCGTGCCTACTCTCGGCAATCTTGGGGATACCTACGATCGCCAAGTCTTAACCTTACCCATAGAGGGCTACCTGACTGTCCTGCTAAACTGGGTAGTCGTAAACTGGACTACATCCTGCTAAACTAGTGATCAAGGGGAAACCTAGGATCACTGTCTGAGTCTGGTACTGAATATCCATGAGTTCTAGACTATAACCTGATAATTGGGTGATCGAGGGGAAACCTAGTATCACCGCCTGATAACTGATACCTGATATCTGATACTTGTCTGATAACTATTCTCTGTCTAATAACATAATAAAATATTAACTGATACATGTCTTTATGTTAGCTGTTAGCGTTGGACAAACATTATTATCTGAGTTCATTTTACAGAATGCCCCCGGGTGGAGTAACCCCGAAGCACATTCCCCTGATAACCGGTGAAAATTCCTATCATATCAGGCTAACACCGGACTCCTCTTGTCGTCGTGCGGTCATCCTTGCGGAATAACACGTCCCACTGGCGTGAACCTCCTGTGTCCCACTGGCGTGAACAGCAGAAGACACGACTTAATAATAATCTTAACTTACGCGTATACCTCCCGTGTCCCACTCGCGTGAACGACGGAAGACGCGAATTAATATTCTTTAAACTTATGCATGAACCTTTCATGTCCCACTGGCGTGAACGATGAAAGTCACGACTTCATAATATTAATCTTAGTCTTTACTTTGCATGAACCATTCGTGTCCCACTGGCGTGAACGACGAAGGCCACGGCTTAATATCTTAATAACTCTTGTTCTTATTCTTCTTATATATATAACTTATGTCTATTGCATATCTGATGCATTCTTGAATAAATCATTCTTAAAGCTTTACCTATAAAGAGGTTCTTAACTTTGATCATTGGATCATTCATATCCCTCATTAATTCTTAACTATTGTACTTGAAAGTACGTCTAATAGTCTACCATAAGCTTTGCATATTACATGCATTTCTGAGGGAACTAATCTTCCAAAAACATGACCTATAAGTATAGGATCATAGGCTTATCGTTATCATAAGCCACTACTTAGTTGCTAGAACATTTGCATATTCGTCTAGACTTTGCCCTCTTAATTCAAACTATTCTAAGTCAATGCACAATCCTTGTTCCATACAATTTTCATCCTTTTTGGGAACCTCTTGAATGTGTTAGAATGGTGGTTAATGTTTCTAAAATGTTTATGGAGAAAACGGATGCGGAAAACCATGCCTACGCGCCCCAGAACACCCAAAACAGCTAAGCTGTCATGGCTGTTCTGGGCTTGGGCGCTTGTAGCGACCAGCCTGGGCTTGAAGCGACCAGTGGCGCTTGAAGCGACCAGCTGCGCGCTTGTAGCGACAGTAGGCAGAATAAAATTCTGCCTGGTCGCTGTAGCGAGCTCCAGCTCGCTGTAGCGACCATGACAGGTCCAGAAATCTCAAAAATGGTATTTTTCATCATTCCAAGCCATCCCAACACACCCAAGCTTCCCTAAAGGTATAAAAAGGATTTTCTTAAGCTTATAAATCATTTAAACATGACTGGAACATGGAATTAGCATATAACATGATTTAGGGCATTTTCATAAAATTGCTCTAAGTATAAATTACTCTTAAACTTACTCAATACGGGTTCTAAAACCCTAGGGAGCTCACCTAAGCCTTGATTGGTGCTAGTTAGTTCCTGAACCTCAAGCTCTAACTTGTCTCCTTGCTTTCCTTCTTACTTCTCTTGTTCTAAACCTCCAAAACTTGAACTTGCTTACTCAAAACTCACAAGAATTGGATGAAGCTTGATGGGTGAAAACTAGAGTGAGTGGGCGTGAGCTAGAGGGAGAGAGAGAGTGAGAAATCTGATTTTGGGAAAGGATGAAGGGAAGAAGATAAATGAAAGAATAAATATCTTGTTCCTTTACTAATAAATCTTCCATTCCCACAATATTACAAATATGCCATTGCTATAATTACCATAATGCCTTGCTTGCAAAACAAGCTGCTAATACCAATAATAATTACCTCTAAGCGGGATATTACATAAGATGTCGTCGTATGAGACGAAAGATAAAGATAATAACTCATGGGAAATAAATGCAGTGCAAGAAACCCATTGAAGAGTAGGAATACTTGAGAATAATAAGAACGACCCAACGTCGTCAAATTAAGATTACGCGGACTATGAAGAAAATTTATGAAGTTCAGTATGAATTTTTAGGACTTAATAACTTCAATTGTTTTTGCAAAAAGTGCATGTACAAGAAACATAGCTAAGTGAGTCGGGTAGATTACTTCAGACAACCGTACACCCCGCTACGTAAGAATTATGTAATGTATATCAGGCCTTTCTATTGAGGGAAAGATTGTCGAGCATAATCGACTTATATAGAGTTGGAAAACTAAGGAATTATGATAAGTAAGACGAACTGGAGTGTTGACTAGTAGAGGAAGTAATATGAGAGGATTCTAAATTTCGAGGACGAAATTTCTTTAAGGGGGGTAGATTGTAATATCCCGCTTATGAGTATCAGTTATTAGTGTTGGAAACTTATTTAGCAAGCATGGCAATTTAGTAATTATGTGGCAATGGCAAAATGGAAATTATTTGAAATGGGAGGATTTGTTTAAAATAGGGAACCAAGATATTTTTCACCATTTTTCTTCTCATCTTTCTCCTCTCTCCCAAAACCGGTTCCTCCCCCTCTCTTCCTCTATCACACGCCCTCACCCCTCTTGCCCTCACCTATCATAAGTTCATCCAAATCTTGGGAGAAATCTTGCAAAGCAAGCTTGGTTTGGAAAGCTAGAACAAGAGAAAGAAAAGAAGGATTAAGGAAGAAATCAAGAGAAGAGGTAGTTTGAAGCTAGGGTTGGTGATTGGAAGCTTGGCAAGGATCAGAGCTAGCAATCAAGGTGAGCTCCCTAGGGGTTATAGAACCCACTTTGTTGAGTTTCATGAGTATTTAGTACTTGAGCAAAGTTTGCAATTTTAGTGCCCTAATTCCATGTTGCTTGTGATTCCTTGACCATACATGTTGTAATCTATTATTATGCATTAGAAATTCTTCCCTTAAGATGTTATGATGTCTGGGTATGATTAGATTAGCCAAAAGGGTGAAAATCATGTTTTGAACTTGCCCTATGTTGTCCATCTGCACGCAAAATCGTGTCACGATTTCACAAGCAGAACCAACCACCATTTCTGGGTAGAAAATCGTGACACGATTTCCAAATCGTGTCACGATGGCACAGTGGGCAGGGCTATATTGTTTTTCATCAGTTCTTGCACCATTCTGGCTATCTAATACTGCTTCAGACTCAATTAACAACATGTAATGGCTAAGTGTTGCTAATAAGCATTAGAAGATCTATCCTTAGAGAATGTATAGATAATATAGAATGAGGATAGGTACAACATTGAGAGATGGATGCTCAACTCTTAGGTTATGTATTGGGAGATCAGTTCCCTCAAGAAATGCATTAAGTATGCAAAAGCATTTATATGCAAGGGATTATAGTGAGGTATTAGACGTACTTACAAGTACCTAAGATAAGAGTTATGAGAATGAGAATGCACCCAATAAAGTGTGCGTATGCATAAGAAATGATTTAAAGTTCAAAGTTAAGAACCTATTTATAGGTTAAGCTTTTAAGAATGATGTCGCGTCGAATTTCGGATGTCAAGCTTTTGGGAAGCTTTGAATCACTAATGTTAAACCACGACTGAACTTTTAATTTTCCGGGGAAAAAAAGGAAAAAAGTTCGAAATTACCTTGAAAAAGATTTCAGGTTCGAAAGTCGATTATGCGAGGGGAAGGTATTAGCACCCCTCACATCCGTTGTACTCAACGGGAACCTCTTAGTCGGCTTAGGCTTAAAATGTTTCGATGTTTTACTTGCGTGTTTAAACATATAAAAGAAAATATAAAAACATAATGCAAAATGAAGAAAGAGATAAAAACGAACGAAAGGGAAAAAAAGTTTTTTATTAATGGGCTTGACAAGATGTCGATCTTGCTCCTATGTATCTCCCGGTAGTCGGAGAATTCAAAGCGTACGTAGTTCTTTGGGTAGAAAAAAAATTTGTATGTTGGTTCGTTTTAGTTAAAAAAGATTTGATCGCGTCCGAGCGAAAAAAGTTTGGAAAAAGAGAAAGTAATGAAAGTAAATGTCAACTGTTCGGGTTGTTGCCGAACTGGCCATTGACGACAATGCATAAAGGTAAATGATTTGATAAAAAGATTTGCACTCGGACTTGAACAAAGGTTTTAAAATGCGCGAAAACGTACAAAGTTTTAAGTGGTGAAAGATGGACCTTAAGGCGATAAACTCGCGCAAGGCGTAAATGTTTTTTTTAAAAAATAAAGACAGACGCACAGGGGCGTAAAAGCTTGAAAATAAAGGACAAACGCGCGGAGGCGATAAACTCGCGCAAGGCGTAAATGGTTAAAAATAAACGCGCAAAGGCGCGAAAGGTTCGGATTGACCACGAGGGCCAAGAAAAGGGTAAAAATGGCCACAAGGGGGCCAAGGGAAGGTTGAGCGTGCGAGACGCGTCAAGGGTGGAATGACGGTTTCCCGAGCGACGAGACATACGTCACGCATTCGTGCAACCGAGGTTTGGGGAGACATACGTCAAGCCATTCCCGTTTCATTCAAGTTTGGTTTTGTCGGGACTCTAAGGAATCTCAAAGGGAACCAAAAATGCCTTAAAAGGAAAAGTAAAAAGAAGGGGATCACGAACAAGTTTGTTGTTCGAGTTTATTAAAATCATGAACATTGCTCGTTACTTAAGCTATCGAAACTCAAGAACAAGTGTAGTTCAAGTTTGAATGATGAACAAAATCATAGGACATGCACAAAATTGGAAAGTTCACAAGTTCGGCTCAATTCGAGCTTGGTTTTAAAAGGATGAGCAAGTTCGACTTAAGTTCGCGTTTGGATTGAAAATCATGAACAACATGGTTGTTCAAGTTTGTTTTGAAATAGACGAACTTAGCTTGTTGCTCAAACTTGGTGTTGAAAATATTAAAGAACATAACTTGTTTCACAAGTTACTCGAAATTTATCGCACGAACTTGTGAAATTTTCAAAGTTGTGCATGATTATGAATTGGGTTTGGACCAAAAAGGTTTTAACCCTCTTTAGGTTCTGAATCAAGGGCTGGAACCCCAAAAATTTGACATTTGGATGCCGAGCAACCAGAACTTGGCTCTGCGAAGTCAGGTTCTGGTGTGTTCGCAGTGCGAGCAATACTTTGCTCTGCGAAGTATGCGAATTTTCAAACTCAGAAGCTGTTTCTGAACAGAAGTTCAGAAACTGCTTCTAAGCAAGCTTCAGAACCTAAAGGGGGTTAAAAAGCTTTGCAAAATTGAAGAAAAAGGAGGGTAAAAACTTAGTTTCAAGGCTTGGCCCCTTTGAGGTCCCTTTTTGAGTTTCAAAAGGGGTTTTTGTGCACAAAACAAAATTGAACAAAGCAAATGATGAAAACAGCAAACACAATGCAAAATAAAGATTAAAGGAGACTTACAGAACTCCTAGCAATGTTTGAGCAATAGTTTGGAAGTGGCTTGCTTGCTTGGTTAGGGGTTAAGAACAATGTTCTAGTTGGTTTTTGCTTTGTGTATGAAATGACTTGGTGCTGCAATGTGGGGGATTTTGGTATGAATTTCGTGTGTGTAAGGCTGTTTGATTGTGTGTGCAACTGGTTTTTTCAATGTGTTTTATCCTTGGGCCTTGCCATTCCTTTTATAGGCAAAAAATGCAATCTTTGCAATGATGAACCATATCCTAGAACACTAGCTGATTTGGGCTAAGTTCAGGCTAGAACCCTTTGCATTTAATGATAATGGATAGAAGTTGCTTTGCCTTGTGCCAAAGGGCAAGATCTTGACTGATCTCAGCCACAAACCCAGCTGATTCTAGAAGGTAATGATGAGAAAAACTGCAAAACAGGGCAGCTGCAAAAGGGGTGATTCTTGGGATCAATCCTTGCAATCTTGGAAGGTCAAGCAATGAAAACGTGTACTGCCATGTACAGGGAGATTGGGGGAAGCAAAATGAGCATGTGGGCTGGTGTGTGGGAGGAGAAATCCAGCTCAAAACAGGGCAGCACAAACAGCTTTTTGCAAGCAAAAACCACTTGTGTTTGGCTGGTTTTGGTAGAGAAAAAGGGAAGGAAAGGGATCAAGTAGCTGGCTGGCAAGCTCAGGTTGGATGATGGGTCAATTTGGAGGGACAAGAGCTGACCAAGGGCAGCCAATTTGTTTGAGCACATGATAGGTTGGAAGAAAATGCTTCTTTCCTTTTACCTTTAATGTCACACATTAATTCTTGCGTTGCTGCACCAAATCAGTCACAAATAGCAATAATAATAGTAATAATACTAATAATAACCATTCCAAATGAAAACAAAAAGGATAACTCAAAATATAAAATTCTGTAGAAAAATTCGCAGAGGTCGCAGTGCGAAGGTAACTTCGCACTGCGAACTTCCCTTTTTTTGGATTTTTTGTATTTAAAAATAAAAAGGTGGAAAATGAATAATAAATAATAATAATAATGATAATGAAAATGGCAATGCAAAATGTCCAAACTAAATAAAAAGTAATGAGAATGAAAATGATGAAAATAATAAAATGAAAAGTTTAATTTTATTAATTAATAAAATCTTAATAATAATAATAGATAATAATGATATTATTAAAGAAATAGAACAACGATAATATTAATAATATTAAGGATAATAGTAATGCTAATAATGATAATGATAAAATGCAAATAAAATACTATGATAAGAATGAAATAATAAAAGGTAAAAATAAGTAATGAAATAATAAAAGATAAAACAAATAAAAAATATAAGTCAAAAAATGGGGTATGACAGATGCCCCTATTTAAGTTTCTTCGTCCCGGAGATTGAAAGAGAAATTTGAAATGGACGGGTTGAAGAGACTTAAATATAGAGTACGCCATTTTTTGACTAAATATTTTTCTGAATTATAAATGCTATGAATGTATGTATGCAAATGTTATGAATGCTTGTAATGTAAACATGAATGCAAAGACGATAACAAATGACCACACTGGGGATAAAAAGACAAAGGGATACCCGGGTTCGTTAAAGAAACGGGATCCGACTTTACCGGGGAACATGGTTCCACTGGGGATAAGTGTCAGCTGTTCGAGTTGTTGCCGAACCGCCACTGACAACAAAAAATGAAAAGGTAAATGCCAGTTGTTCGGGTCGTTGCCGAACTGGCCACTGACGACAAAAGAATGAAAAGAATGTCAACTGTTCGGGTTGTTGCCGAACTTGCCATTGACGACGGAAAAAATAAAAAAGAATGTCAACTGTTCGGGTTGTTGCCGAACTTGCCATTGACGACAGGAAATAAAAAGAAATGTCAACTGTTCGGGTTGTTGCCGAACTTGCCATTGACGACAGAAAATAAAAAGAAGTGTCAACTGTTCGGGTTGTTGCCGAACTTGCCATTGACGACAGAAAATAAAAAGAAGTGTCAAGGTAAATGTCAGCTGTTCGGATGGTTACCGAACTTGCCACTGACGACAAAGAATGAAAAGAAAGATGTCAGCTGTTCGGATGGTTACCGAACTTGCCACTGACGACACTGGGGATGCGGCTGACAAGCCGTTCCTTACAGAATTGCCCCTTCAATTGGGGAGAAGGGATGCACAAGCTGTTCATTAAAGAACTTGCCACTTGGCACAACACTGGGGAATATGCACAAGCTGTCCATTAAAGAACTGCCACTTGGCATAAAGACATGATAAAAAGATGCGCAAGCTGTTCGTTCGAACTGCCACTTGGCGTAAAAGGGTGACATCTCCGAACCAGATAGACTGGGGATGACACTTAGGAAAAAAGAATTCACGAACTGCTCGCGATTGATTAGTGAGACTCAAGATGGTTGGAACAACCCTGTATGATACGTAGTATGTTGTATGCATATGTATGAATGTATGAATGCATGACTGTCGCTGGGGAGGTCGTGTGAGAGATGGACTTGTACTGGGGATACCCAAAACGTTTGTTAAGGAATTGCCCCTTGATACGATGATACAATGAGAGGAGCGCAAACCGTTCGTTAAAGAACTATCGCTTGGCGAAAAGGAGAATGACATCCCTAGACCAGACAGGTCGGGGATGGCACTCGACTATTTGTTGTGGGAAATACATGATATGAACATGAGATGCATGTTAATGAATGATTATGATATGATGCATGAATTATGCTGACCTGGGGGATGACAGACGTCACGTGGGACGCTGGGGATTATGATTTGGGTGCCGAGTAAAGTCGGGCTTTGGTGAGATGAGACTCCACTGGGGGGAATATGCCAATAAGATTGGGCTTTGCTTGTGAATTCGCTGGGGATATAAGGATCATTTTGGAAGCATGATCGATATCCAGCCTTCGATGCCAATGGTAATTGGGCTTTTGAGAGTAGGACAAAGATTGACTTCCTGGGGAGTTTGTTAATCCACTGGGGATTGTGCTAATCCGCTGGGGAGAAGGACTGATGATTCCGCCGGGAATGCTTATGCTTTGGTTGGCAAGTCCTTGCCTGAATCGTCCTTTCGGGCTCTTAACTCACTGGGGAATTTCCGATTGATTCACCGAGGATTCCGTTGGGGAATTCCTTTTTGCGATTGACCATGATCGGCCTGCGAAGCTTTATCTGCTTTAAGGACAGACATTGATGTACACTCCGAATATTCGCGAGTTCGAAAGGAATGTGTTTGTTATTGATAAAAATAAAAGACTCATGAAATAAATTTTGAAAAAGTTTTTTTTGTTTTTGAAGTACTATCATCAAGAATAAAAAATGAATGAAAGGAATTTGATAAAAGGTAAAGAATGTTGTGTCGGGAAATGAATTTTATTAAAGGGGTGGCAGCCTGCCAAAGGCGTGGCTCCTTTGATCTTACAAAGTCTAAAAAAAATGGTAAATATAAAAGGGAGGGTACATTGAACACGATGGTCACTAGTATCCCTAATAACTTTGAATTCCTTGTTTGGATGCTTCCGATTCGGAGTCTTCTGACAATTGACGTGTCCCTAACGAATTACGACCAATCCGATGTAGTTACTTTGTGTTTTCATCCTTAATTTTTGCATAGGTCGTCCTTTCAGATGTTTGACCTATCAGGATAGCTGTTTCTGTTTTATGTCTCTAATTTTTGCCTGGACCGCCTTTTCAGGTTTTCAATCCACCGAGACGCTCTTTTTTGCTTAAGCCGCCCTTTCAGGTTTTCGACTTACCGAGCTGTTCTTTTGTTTTTAGACAAAGTATTTCTTGACTACATCGGAGTTCACAGGACGCGGAAAATCCTCGCCATCCATTGTCGTGAGAATCAAGGCTCCTCCGGAGAATACTCTCTTGACGACATACGGGCCTTCATAGTTAGGCGTCCATTTGCCCCTAGAGTCGGGTTGAAAGGATAGGATCCTTTTGAGCACGAGGTCTCCTTCTTGGATTTCACGAGGACGAACTTTCTTGTCAAAAGCTTGTTTTATCCTTTGTTGGTACAGTTGTCCATGACATAAGGCTGTCATGCGTTTCTCCTCGATTAAATTCAACTGGTCGTATCTGTTTCGACACCATTCAGCCTCTGACAACTTAGCTTCCATCAAGATTCTCAATGACGGGATTTCGACTTCTATGGGGAGCACTGCTTCCATGCCGTATACTAAAGAGAAAGGGGTTGCTCCTGTCGACGTACGTACTGAAGTACGATACCCGTGCAAGGCATATGGTAGCATCTCATGCCAATCCTTGTATGAGACTACCATCTTCTGCACTATTTTCTTGATGTTTTTGTTTGCAGCTTCAACCGCACCATTCATCTGAGGTCTATAAGGAGAAGAGTTATGATGCTCGATCTTGAACTGTTTGCATAGCTCCTTCATCATTTTGTTATTCAGATTGGTCCCATTGTCCGTGATGATCTTGTTGGGAATACCATATCGACAGATGATATGATTCTTAATAAATCGGACCACCACTTGTTTGGTGACGTTGGCATATGATGCAGCCTCAACCCATTTGGTGAAGTAGTCGATTGCTACTAGGATGAAGCGATGTCCATTTGAAGCTTTGGGTTCGATCCTACCAATCATGTCAATGCCCCACATGGAGAAAGGCCACGGTGAGGAGAGGACATTCAGAGCCGTTGGTGGCATGTGGATCTTGTCCGCATAGATTTGACATTTGTGGCATTTCCTGGCGTGCTTGTAGCAATCGCTTTCCAAGGTCATCCAGTAATATCCGGCTCTTAAGATTTTCCTAGCCATTATGTGCCCACTGGAATGGGTTCCGAAGGAGCCTTCATGTATTTCATGCATTATGAGGTCCGCTTCTTGCTCATCAACACATCTGAGCAGCACCATATCAAAATTCCTCTTGTATAAAACTTCTCCGTTTAGAAAGAAGTTGCCGGCTAATCTTCGCAGAGTTTTCTTATCCTTGTTGGATGCCCCATGCGGGTACTCTTGCCTTTGGAGGAAACATTTGATGTCGTGGAACCATGGTTTGTCATCTATGACTGCTTCGGCTGCAAATACATGTGCAGGCCTTTCTAGGTGTTGAACCTTGATTGTTGGAATTTCATTCCGGCGACTGACCTCATACATAGAAGATAAGGTTGCCAAAGCATCTGCCATTTGATTCTCGTCTCGAGGAATGTGATGCAGCTTGACTTTGTTGAAAAAGGTTAGCAAACGTCTTGCGTAATCTTTGTAAGGGATCAAGCCGGTGTGGCGAGTTTCCCAATCTCCATTGATTTGATTAATCACAAGAGCTGAATCTCCGTAAATGTCGAGGTTCTTGAACCTTAGATCGATGGCTTCCTCAATTCCTAAGATACAAGCTTCATACTCTGCCATATTGTTTGTACAGTCGAATGATAGTCTTGCAGCAAAAGGGAGATGTTTGCCCTCAGGGGTGACGATGACTGCCCCAATTCCGTTGCCATAGACATTTACTGCTCCATCAAAGATTAACTTCCATCTAGATTCGGGATCTGGACCTTCGCCGGGTAGTGGTTCGTCACAATCCTTCATCTTTAGATACATGATTTCTTCATCGGGGAAGTCAAACTTGATTGGTTGATAATCCTCAATTGGTTGATGAGCCAAATGGTCAGCGAGAATGCTGGCTTTGATAGCTTTCTGAGTGTGGTATTCGATGTTGTATTCTGACAACAACATCTGCCAACGGGCGATCCTTCCGGTTAAGGCGCGTTTTTCAAAGATGTACTTGATTGGATCCATCTTGGATATCAACCAAGTAGTATGATTAAGCATGTAGTGGCGAAGACGCCTAGCAGCCCAGGCTAATGCACAACAAGTCTTTTCGAGTAGAGAGTATCGGGACTCACAGTCCGTAAACTTCTTGCTTAAGTAGTAGACGGCGTGCTCTTTTCTACCGGTCTTGTCTTGTTGTCCGAGTACACAACCCATGGAGTCCTCCAATACGGTTAAGTACATGATCAAAGGTCTTCCTTCGACCGGAGGAATGAGTATTGGAGGTTCTAGCAGGTACTCCTTAATGCTGTCAAAAGCTTTCTGGCAATTTTCTGTCCATACCACTTCTTGATTTTTGCGGAGCAGTTTGAAGATAGGTCCACAAGTGGCTGTCATGTGGGATATGAATCTAGAGATGTAGTTTAAACGTCCTAAAAATCCCCTTACTTGCTTCTCAGTTTGAGGAGCAGGCATTTCTCTGATAGCTTTGACCTTATCGGGATCTACCTCGATACCCTTTTGACTGACAATGAAACCTAGGAGTTTTCCTGATCTCACGCCGAATGTACATTTGTTGGGGTTCAGACGAAGTCGATATTTTCTCAAGCGTTGAAACATCTTTGACAAATACTCGACATGCTCTTCTTCCGTTCCTGATTTGACAATCATGTCGTCGACACACACTTCAATTTCTTTGTGTATCATGTCGTGGAAGAGAGTAGTCATGCCCCTTTGGTAGGTAGCACCCGCATTTGTTAAGCCAAAAGGCATCACTTGATAGCAGAAGGTGCCCCAAGGTGTGATGAAAGACGTTTTTTCTCTATCTTCAACAGCCATTTTAATCTGATTATACCCCGAGAAGCCATCCATGAAGGAGAAAACCTTGGATTTGGCAGTGTTGTCGACCAATATGTCAATGTGAGGTAAAGGGAAGTCGTCCTTTGGACTAGCCTTGTTTAAATCCCGATAGTCGACACACATTCTGACTTTACCATCCTTCTTAGGAACTGGCACTATGTTGGCCAACCATTGAGGATATTCCGAGGTAACGAGAAATCCAGCATTAATTTGCTTTTGCACTTCCTCTTTGATCTTAAGAGCCATGTCAGGGCGAGTTCTTCTCAACTTCTGCTTGACTGGCGAACATTCCGGTTTTAGAGGTAAGTGGTGCTCCACAATCTCAGGATCCAATCCTGGCATATCTTGGTATGACCATGCAAAGATATCCACATACTCTTCAAGAAGCTTGACTATTTTCTCTTTGACGGGCGCATCCAATAACGCTCCAATCTTAACTTCTTTCTTTTCTTCTTCGGAACCCAAGTTGATGACCTCTATCGTTTCCTCGTGAGGCTGAATAGTCTTCCTCTCTTGCTCTAGCAGGCGCTTGATCTCATCCGGGATCTCTTCATCCTCTTCCTCTTCCGCTTCGTAAACAGGGAATTCAAAGTTGGGAGGGAGCCTAGGGCTAAGGTGTTCGACGGGTTTATGGGTGCTTAGTCTGCATACGATGGATGATTGATTTTAGTAAAAGATGGAAAATGCAGACTCTTTGAAATAGAAAAATGTTTTTTTGGTTTTCGTATTGAAAAATAAAAATAAAAATAAAAAGAAAAAGACAACGTATAAATACGTGGAAGTTGCGATAGAAACAACGATTTTAATTAATTGATGATAGTATATTAAACAAGCCCTACATGAGTCTCCCTTCGCTTCGGGCGAGACGAAAGGGGTTTTTTTTTTTTTTTTTGAAAAAGATAAATAAACAAACACATTACTTTGAAGACTGGATAACAGAGGGAACATCGACAACAACCCAATTGCGGCAAGCTCCTCCGGGCGTTACATGGACATGTGCTGTTTCTTCCGGCCCATCTTCAGTGATGGCGTTGGTTTCCTTTGTGGAGTGAATGAAACTGGCGCTACGAAAGATGTTCTCGAGCGGTTCAATGTTAGTGCTTGGTTCGGTAACTCTTGTAGTTGGAGTGAAACCTAAACCTTCTCTATGCTTACGCTCCGGAAGACTTATTGTCTTTCCCCAATCTGGGAGTAAGCCATCTTGCACTGCTCTTTGTGCGCTCTTGAAAGAAGACATGGACGCTCCATTCTTTATGGCACTCTCATCTTCTAAGGAAAGACCTTGGAATGATGTCCCATCAACGATATCAGCACCGATGAACGAGAAAGCCGACAGATGGCTAATCAACAGAGCTTCCTCTCCTCCCACAGTGACTAGCTTCCCATCCTTCACAAATTTCAGTTTTTGATGCAGTGTGGATGTCATTGCTCCGGCCTCATGGATCCATGGTCGACCTAACAAACAACTATACGCTGCTTGTATATCCATTATTTGGAATGTTATTTGGAAGACAGATGGCCCGATGGTAATAGGTAAATCCACCTCCCCGATCACTGATTTCTTCGAGCCATCAAAGGCTTTAACAACTACCCCACTTTGCCTCATGGGGGTCCCCTGGTAGGAAAGCTGGTCGAGGGTTGTTTTGGCCATTACGTTCAATGAAGAGCCGGTGTCTACAAGTACGTTTGATAAAGCATCCGACTTGCAGTTTACCGATATATGTAATGCCAAATTATGGTGTATTCCTTGCTCCGGGAGTTCCTCATCACTGAAGCTTAAGCTATTGCAAACAGTGATGTTTCCGACAATGCCTCCAAATTGGCCGAGGGTTATGTCGTGCTCCACAAAGGCTTGGTCCAAGACCCTCATCAATGATTCTCTATGTGCGTCGGAGTTTAACAATAAGGATAGCATAGAGATTTTGGAAGGTGTTTGCAACAACTGATCCACGACCTTGTATTCGCTCTTCTTGATTAGCTTCAATACCTCATCGAGATCCGACTCGGCATTTGGCCCACTGGATTGACCCATTTCTTTGCTCGTGCAGGGGTCCTGGGTTGGTTTCGGTTTAAATACCGGGGTGCTGTCCTTCTCTTGGACTATTGTGGGAAGAACACGTCCGCTCCTTAGCATTTTACTGCTGTCCGTGATATTATCGACAGGGGCTAAGGGGGGAATAGGCGTCTCTTGGCCGTTGTTCATCATGGTCGCAAGGTACTTGTAAGGAACTGCTTTGTTGGAAGTGTATGGGGCAGGCCCCGGTAAACATATCACAAGTGGAGTAGCGGCAGGCTCTTGGCTGCTGAAGGCTATCTCCAAGTGTTCCGGGATATCAAACTCCGGAGTTATGACACATACACTTTCGTCCTTTTTGGTGACAACGAGCTCCTTCTTGTCCATTAGTCCTTGTATGTCATTTTCGATTTGCATACATCCTTGAGGACTTAATGAACACTCTTCACAACTAGCATGATCGTGCTCGAACATAGCTGCTTTACACATTTTGATGTGTAGTGGAACCAAAGGCGTCCTGATCTTTTGGACCTTCAAAATAGGATTGGTTCCTTGGTGTTCTTGAACCATGTTGATTGAGGAATCATGGTTCGGCAGCGGGTTAGTTTGGACATTTGGGTTTGAGTCCTTGAAGGTCAACACTTTGGTACGGACTAGCCTTTGGACCTCATTCTTTAGAGCAAGGCAACGTTCAACGTCATGGCCTGGTGCCCCTTGATGGTATGCGCAAGTAAGGTCATGGCGATACCATGGAGGTAATACACTCGGTACGGGAGGTGGTGCTCTTGTTTGTACGAGATTTCTCGCAAGTAAAGCCGGGAGCAAGTCCGCGTACTTCATGGGTATCGGATCGAATGCCGCTCTTGGGCGATTCTGATGATTGAAAGGTTGTTGAGGTGCTTGAGGTCGGAATTGCTGCTGACCTTGTGGGCGTGGCTGTTGATATGATTGTTGTGGATTTTGCAGGTGTTGTTGTTGATAGGACTGTTGATATTGAGAGGGAGGTCTTTGCGGGACCTGAACTTGGTAGTTTGGAGGTGTAGAGATGGAAGGTGAGATGGCAGAGACATGTGGATATGCCGAGTACCCTTGATGGGGTCCTCCGTGGCCAATCATGCCGATATCTTGCTCTTTCTTCCTTGGGTAGCTACCCCCGAATCTCTTCGTGCTGCTTGATGGAGCACTTTCCTTTACTAAGCGTCCTTCTCGGACCGCATCCTCCAAACGTACGCCCATGCTTACCATTTCTGTGAAGTCACTTGGCGCACTGGCAACCATCCGCTCATAGTAAAAGGAACCAAGAGTATTCAAAAAGATCTTGGTCATTTCCTTTTCTTCTAGAGACGGGCTAATCTGAGCCGCTATCTCTCTCCACCTTTGTGTGTACTCCTTAAAGGTCTCTTTGTCCTTTTGGGCCATGGCGCGGAGTTGGTCCCGGTCCGGGGCCATGTCCAAATTGTATTTATACTGGCGGACAAACGCCTCTCCCAAGTCGTTAAAGGTTTGGATTTTGGTACTATCCAAACCCATGTACCACTTTAAAGCGGCACCGGTTAAGCTATCTTGGAAGTAATGGATGAGCAACTGATGGTTGTCGGTTTGTGTCGACATCTTCCTTGCGTACATTACCAAGTGACTTTGCGGGCAAGTGTTCCCTTTGTACTTTTCAAAATCCGGGACCTTAAATTTAGGAGGGATCTTGACATTGGGTACAAGGCAGAGGTGATGGGCGTCCTTCCCGAATAAATCTTTCCCTCGGAGGGCTTTAATTTCCTTTTGCATCTCATCGAATTTTTCTAGGAAATCAGCCATCCTATCCTGGGCACCTAAACTTTCGGCATGAAAGATAGGCCCGTGATCAAATTGAGTGGTATGAACCACTGGTGTAGTGAAGGCCGCAGCAGCCTGGGTAAAGGTAACCTCGGGTTGAGTGACCGGGGTTTCTTGAAGAGTAGTGGGAATAGGGATGGACTCTTCACCAAAATCAAACGGCATACCCCATGTGCAACCGGGGGGTCTAGTGTAGTGCTGAGTTCCGGCATGTAGGGTCGGAGTTGAAGTACAAGCTAATGTTGGAGCTTGAGAGCTAGAGGGAGGAGGAGGTGCCGGGATTTGTGCGGCCGCTAGTAGTTTCACTAAATCCGCTAGCTTTTCTATTTCCGCTCGCATAGATGTCACTTCTTCACGAAGCTCTTGATTCTCTTGTTCTAAGTTCTCCATTTTTCTCTTTATGGTTGCTCGGGTATTGTAGGAGTGGGTTGCCTCGGGACGATGAGCCACTTTTCCTTACGAGAAGACACGTAGTGTTGCGGAGAAAATGCGAACACTGAAGACTCAATTTGGATTATAAGAAATCCTGAGGATAAGAAAAGGGAAATGAGTTTTGGACTCGAAGATGACCGTATGCATGATAATGAATGATGTATGCATGAAATTTTTTTTTGTTTTGCTTTATAAGGAAATTAAAAAGTGTGCAATTAATATTAGCAATTAAAAGTATTAGAAGCCGGGAAATTAACATTGTCAAAAATATATATTTGATTGAATAACATTGAGATTACAAAGTGTAACTAATGCTAATACAAATCAAATAGCCGCTCGCCTTTCGGCCTTGCCTATTTCCTCCCTATAGAAATCTACTGTGTCCTTGCAGAACTTCATAAATTTCTGGATTTCCGTAGGGATGACAAAGTACGGCATGACCATCTCGGCCTTTGCTAGTTTCTTCGGAAGCTCGGCGATGACTAAGTTTGAGAATGCGACTAATCTAGTGAAGTCCTCACTTAGTCGGGTGGCATCTTGCCATACAAACTCAATCACTTCCTTGAGTTGGGCTAGCTGGATATTTGCACTTCTAATCTCATCAAGGAGTCGTGCAATGTGGTTTCCATGCTCTCTTGCAATCTTATCGAAGTATTCTTCGAATTTCTTGACGTCCGCTTCGAGACGATTGCAATGTAGCTTCCCCTGATGAGAAAGGCTCTCATGTCTTTGCCGTTGGACGCGTTCGGCTTGGAGCTGCTCTTTGTAGTCTTTGACTACTTCTTGGAGCTGTTGATTTTTCTCTTGAAACTTCAACCTCCATTTCCGTTGAGCTTCGATAGCTAGCTCGCCGAACTTCTTGAGCTCTTGGTTGGAATGCAAGATTCTTTCCAACTCTTCGTCCTTGGCCACAAGGTTGGCATCCGCACTAACCAAGCCGCCTCCTATCCAATTTCTCTTCCCTTCGGAGATCTTTAGCCGTTTTTGGCACACTAGGAGAGAGTTTGTCACTTCATCACGATCTCTCTTCGTCCTAGTGATTTCTCCCAAAGCTTGGAGGTGCTTTAATTCTAAGTCTCCGTTTTTGTTTTGGAGCTCTCGAATCTTAGCTTTGAGTTCCTCCGCTTCTTGGTTGGGAATGATTGTGATAGGTTTAGGTGTAGGAGGTTTTGGAGGGCATATGACCACAAAGGGTAATTTGATTGTTCTAACCCTCTCCTTCACCCATTGAGTATAAAGGGGTTTGGCGACACAATTCCTCTTGCCGACCCTTCCTTTGTGCACTTGGTTCCACGCCCCTTGGATTCTCTCTAGCAATGCCGGGTCTTGATCGCCTTCCCTTAAAAAGAAAGCTTCCAACAAAAGGTCATTAGGTTTGTCTTCCATTGAAAAACCTAGTTGTCGGAGAGAGAGGACCGGATTTTAGTTAATACATCCCTTAGTACCAATGAGGGGTACATTAGGGAAGTCCCCGCAACTGAGGATAATTTCCGGGTCCTCTAAATTTGGAGAAAACCAATGGATGTCCTTTGCGACGAGGGTCGTCATCCGTTGTGACCATTTGAGCTTGGCCCGGTTTTCCACAAAGTCTCGGTTTCTTGGCATGTGGGACATCATCCAAATTTGCACTAAAGGAGTGCAACAAGAAATTTTGCGTCCCCTTGCTTGTTCATGCCTAGAGTAGAGGGAGTGATAAAAATCCGCCAAAATTGTGGGAACCGGATTTTTAATCATGAATACCTCTAAAGCCGGAAAGTCTACGAAATCATCCATGTTGGGGAATAAGACAATCCCATAGACTAAGAGGGCTAAGATGGAGTTGAATGCTCTTCCCTCTTTGTTGGCTAGCAAATCCCGAGCTTTGGCTTCCAAAAACTTTCTTGTGAATCCCCTAATGTTTCCTCTAATTTCCAAGTTAGATGCTACTTCTTGGACATCAAAGTGTAAGGATTCGGCGATGGCCTCTAATGTGGGGTCTTTTCCGGGACCGAGATATAGTTCATGACCTTTCATGCTACAACCCAAGATCTTCTCAAATTCTTCCAATGTTGGAGCTAGTTGGAAATCTTGAAATGTAAAGCAACGGAGCGGTGGGTCGAAGCATTGTGCCAAAGTGGTTAAGGCCGTTGAATCTATCCTCACGGGTAGGAGATCAAGTATTAACCCATAGCTTGCTTCAAAAATACTCTTGTTGACCGGGGAGAGCTTCTTACTTAAGGCTAAAAAACTTTCCACCCTAGGAGCTTTAATCTTGAAAGCGAGCGTAGTTTTATTTCCGGAATCCATATTTCTTTTTGCTAATATTTGATTGTTCTTTTTAAATTCCTATAAAGCAAAGTGATATGCGAAAATTATTTTCCATGAATGTAAATGTATGATATGCATGGATGTGATATGTATGTTCAAAATTTCCCCCATCCTCACGTGTAGGCTCTAAAGGTAAGATTTCCTAAGAAGATGTCCCTAGAGTCATCGATCTCACATGGAATTAGGGTTGTCTATGGACATACGTCGACATGACTTCAATTAATTCCATATGAAAATCTCCTCTAAGCGGGGTTGGGCATCCTACCTCACGGACATACGTCAACGCGGGCTTCCGCTCACAACCACCATTCTAACTTAGTTTTCTCTCGAGCTCGGGTAGAGAGCCTCACACGTCCGGCATTAACCCGAACAATGTGGAGTAACATCGCTCAAGTAACCCCACAATTGATATATATAAAGATATGAAGCAAAATGATATATATAAATGTAGAGCAAAAAGAATAAACAAACAAATGACAAGAAAATATAAACACGCAAGTAAAATGAAGCAAATTAGCCTAAAAGCCGACTAAGATAGGCTTGACTCGTTTATGCACAAACAAAGTGTTTTATGCACGATCCCCAGTGAAGTCGCCATCTTTGTCGCGTCGAATTTTGGATGTCAAGCTTTTGGGAAGCTTTGAATCACTAATGTTAAACCACGACTGAACTTTTAATTTTCCGGGGAAAAAAGGAAAAAAGTTCGAAATTACCTTGAAAAAGATTTCAGGTTCGAAAGTCGATTATGCGAGGGGAAGGTATTAGCACCCCTCACATCCGTTGTACTCAACGGGAACCTCTTAGTCGGCTTAGGCTTAAAATGTTTCGATGTTTTACTTGCGTGTTTAAACATATAAAAGAAAATATAAAAACATAATGCAAAATGAAGAAAGAGATAAAAACGAACGAAAGGGAAAAAAAGTTTTTTATTAATGGGCTTGACAAGATGTCGATCTTGCTCCTACGTATCTCCCAGTAGTCGGAGAATTCAAAGCGTACGTAGTTCTTTGGGTAGAAAAAAAATTTGTATGTTGGTTCTTCGTTTTAGTTAAAAAAGATTTGATCGCGTCCGAGCGAAAAAAGTTTGGAAAAAGAGAAAGTAATGAAAGTAAATGTCAACTGTTCGGGTTGTTGCCGAACTGGCCATTGACGACAATGCATAAAGGTAAATGATTTGATAAAAAGATTTGCACTCGGATTTGAACAAAGGTTTTAAAATGCGCGAAAACGTACAAAGTTTTAAGTGGTGAAAGATGGACGCTAAGGCGATAAACTCGCGCAAGGCGTAAATGTTTTTTTTAAAAAATAAAGACAGACGCACAGGGGCGTAAAAGCTTGAAAATAAAGGACAAACGCGCGGAGGCGATAAACTCGCGCAAGGCGTAAATGGTTAAAAATAAACTCGCAAAGGCGCGAAAGGTTCGGATTGACCACGAGGGCCAAGAAAAGGGTAAAAATGGCCACAAGGGGGCCAAGGGAAGGTTGAGCGTGCGAGACGCGTCAAGGGTGGAATGACGGTTGCCCGAGCGACGAGACATACGTCACGCATTCGTGCAACCGAGGTTTGGGGAGACATACGTCAAGTCATTCCCGTTTCATTCAAGTTTGGTTTTGTCGGGACTCTAAGGAATCTCAAAGGGAACCAAAAAAGCCTTAAAAGGAAAAGTAAAAAGAAGGGGATCACGAACAAGTTTGTTGTTCGAGTTTATTAAAATCATGAACATTGCTCGTTACTTAAGCTATCGAAACTCAAGAACAAGTGTAGTTCAAGTTCGAATGATGAACAAAATCATAAGACATGCACAAAATTGGAAAGTTCACATTTCGGCTCAATTCGAGCTTGGTTTTAAAAGGATGAGCAAGTTCGACTTAAGTTCGCGTTTGGATTGAAAATCATGAACAACATGGTTGTTCAAGTTTGTTTTGAAATAGACGAACTTAGCTTGTTGCTCAAACTTGGTTTTGAAAATATTAAAGAACATAACGTGTTTCACAAGTTACTCGAAATTTATGGCACGAACTTGTGAAATTTTCAAAGTTGTGCATGATTATGAATTGGGTTTGGACCAAAAAGGTTTTAACCCTCTTTAGGTTCTGAATCAAGGGCTGGAACCCCAAAAATTTGACATTTGGATGCCTGATTCATGTTCTGAGTTTCACATACTTCGCAGAGCAACCAGAACTTGGCTCTGCGAAGTCAGGTTCTGGTGTGTTCGCAGTGCGAGCAATACTTTGCTCTGCGAAGTATGCGAATTTTCAAACTCAGAAGCTGTTTCTGAACAGAAGTTCAGAAACTGCTTCTAAGCAAGCTTCAGAACCTAAAGGGGGTTAAAAAGCTTTGCAAAATTGAAGAAAAAGGAGGGTAAAAACTTAGTTTCAAGGCTTGGCCCCTTTGAGGTCCCTTTTTGAGTTTCAAAAGGGGTTTTTGTGCACAAAACAAAATTGAACAAAGCAAATGATGAAAACAGCAAACACAATGCAAAATAAAGATTAAAGGAGACTTACAGAACTCCTAGCAATGTTTGAGCAATAGTTTGGAAGTGGCTTGCTTGCTTGGTTAGGGGTTAAGAACAATGTTCTAGTTGGTTTTTGCTTTGTGTATGAACTGACTTGGTGCTGCAATGTGGGGGATTTTGGTATGAATTTCGTGTGTGTAAGGCTGTTTGATTGTGTGTGCAACTGGTTTTTTCAATGTGTTTTATCCTTGGGCCTTGCCATTCCTTTTATAGGCAAAAAATGCAATCTTTGCAATGATGAACCATATCCTAGAACACTAGCTGATTTGGGCTAAGTTCAGGCTAGAACCCTTTGCATTTAATGATAATGGATAGAAGTTGCTTTGCCTTGTGCCAAAGGGCAAGATCTTGACTGATCTCAGCCACAAACCCAGCTGATTCTAGAAGGTAATGATGAGAAAAACTGCAAAACAGGGCAGCTGCAAAAGGGGTGATTCTTGGGATCAATCCTTGCAATCTTGGAAGGTCAAGCAATGAAAACGTGTACTGCCATGTACAGGGAGATTGGGGGAAGCAAAATGAGCATGTGGGCTGGTGTGTGGGAGGAGAAATCCAGCTCAAAACAGGGCAGCACAAACAGCTTTTTGCAAGCAAAAACCACTTGTGTTTGGCTGGTTTTGGTAGAGAAAAAGGGAAGGAAAGGGATCAAGTAGCTGGCTGGCAAGCTCAGGTTGGATGATGGGTCAATTTGGAGGGACAAGAGCTGACCAAGGGCAGCCAATTTGTTTGAGCACATGATAGGTTGGAAGAAAATCCTTCTTTCCTTTTACCTTTAATGTCACACATTAATTCTTGCCTTGCTGCACCAAATCAGTCACAAATAGCAATAATAATAGTAATAATACTAATAATAACCATTGCAAATGAAAACAAAAAGGATAACTCAAAATATAAAATTCTGCAGAAAAATTCGCAGAGGTCGCAGTGCGAAGGTAACTTCGCACTGCGAACTTCCCTTTTTTTGGATTTTTTGTATTTAAAAATAAAAAGGTGGAAAATGAATAATAAATAATAATAATAATGATAATGAAAATGGCAATGCAAAATGTCCAAACTAAATAAAAAGTAATGAGAATGAAAATGATGATAATAATAAAATGAAAAGTTTAATTTTATTAATTAATAAAATCTTAATAATAATAATAGATAATAATGATATTATTAAAGAAATAGAACAACAATAATATTAATAATATTAAGGATAATAGTAATGCTAATAATGATAATGATAAAATGCAAATAAAATACTATGATAAGAATGAAATAATAAAAGGTAAAAATAAGTAATGAAATAATAAAAGATAAAACAAATAAAAAATATAAGTCAAAAAATGGGGTATGACAAATGAATACTCAAAGAATGCATTAGATATGCATAAATTATAATTATAAGTTATATGTATATATACAAAGAATAAGAACAAAGTAATTAAGTGGGCTTGATGTGTCTCTTGTATGCTCGTTAGTTAGTATACAAGGGGTTCCTGTGAAGTTACCGCCTTAAATGGCAGCCGGAACGGTGAAGTTACCGCTCGTGAGGGCAGCTGAACATCCAAGTCTAAAAAGTTAATGTGTCTCCTGTCTGCTCGTTAGTTAGTATACAGGGGGTCCCCGTGAAGTTACCGCCTTAAATGGCAGTTGGGACGGTGAAGTTACCGCTCGCGAGGGCAGCCACACAAAAGAAAAGAGGAGTCCGGTGTTAGCCTGATATGATAGGAATTTTCACCGGTAAGAAGGGAGATGTACTTCGGGGTTACTCCACCCGGATGCACTCCGTAAAATGAACCAAGATAATGTAATGTTTGTTCAACGCTAACTCCTAACTTAACTTTATGTTATGAAAAGATGAAATGAATATGATTATGTGTATATATATTATATACCAAGAGATGAGACAAAGTAGTTAACAGAAAGAGAAAGTGATCCTAAACTTCCCCTCGATCACTAAGTATAAGATTAAGTATAAGATATGATTGAGACAAGTAGCGATCCTAGGTTTCCCCTTGATCGCGAAATATGTAGAGAACGACGGCGATCGTAGGTATCCCCATGATTGCCAAGAGTAGGCACGGCGACCCTAGGTTTCCCCCCCCGTGGTTGCCAACAGTAGGTTGGGTTGGAGCTCACTGAGACATTATGTCTCACCCCAATCCTTCTGGTGCAGGTTCATAGGTTAGCAAGAGATGTTCATGAAGATCTTCAGGAAGACGTTGGATGGAGTGCAGATGCTCGTCATGGACAAGCTCAGGAGGTCTACAGATTGCATAAGTATATGAAAATGTATTTTATGATATTTGGATAATTGTATAAACGAGCCAAATGTACTCATTCAGTAGTTCTGTATATATGTTTATTATTGAAAATTTTAATGTATCCGGTATCAGAATAATACACATGCTAAATATTCTAGATAATTTAGTATGGGTGTTACAGGGAACATCAAAATTGCCTGTGCAAATCTCATATGAATCATGCAATCTGAAATTTTGTTTAAACCTCCGACCATGCTCGGTACACAATCATTCAAAAAGCCTGACCTTGTTCGGCATCCAATTCACAACCAAAGCCCGACCTTGCTCGGCATCCAATCATAATCAAAGCCCGACCTCGCTCGGCATCCAATCATAAAAAGCCTTACCTTGCTCGGCATCCAATCATAAAAAGCCAGACCTCGCTCGGCATCCAATCATAAAAAGCCCAACCTCGCTCGGCATCCAATCACAACCAAAGCCCGACCTCGCTCGGCATCCAATCATAAAAAGCCCGACCTTGCTCGACATCCAATCATAAAAAGCCCGACCTCGCTCGGCATCCAATCATAAAAAGCCCGACCTCGCTCGGCATCCAATCATAAAAAGCCCGACCTCGCTCGGCATCCAATCATAAAAAGCCCGACCTCGCTCGGCATCCAATCATAAAAAGCCCGACCTCGCTCGGCATCCAATCATAAAAAGCCCGACATCGCTCGGCATCCAATCACAACCAAAGCCCGACCTCGCTCGGCATCCAATCATAAAAAGCCCGACCTCGCTCGGCATCCAATCACAACCAAAGCCCGACCTCGCTCGGCATCCAATCATAAAAAGCCTGACCTCGCTCGGCATCCAATCATAAAAAGCCCGACCTCCCTCGGCATCCAATCATAAAAAGCCCGACCTCGCTCGGCATCCAATCATAAAGCCCGACCTCGCTCGGCATCCAATCATAACCAAAGCCCGACCTCGCTCGGCATCAAACATAATTTCATCCAAAGCCCGACCTCGCTCGGCATCCAATCATAACCCCCAGTGTCCAACATGACGTCTGACATCCCACATGTCAGCATAATGCATGCATCATATTAAACTCATTCATTAGCATGCATCTCATATTCATATCATGCTCTCCCTCACAATTTTATCATGCTCCCCAGCAAACAATCTCCAATGAATATCCTATATTCACCAACATTTACCAACATTTAGCCAAGTGTCATCCCCAGTGTGTCTGGTCCAGAGATGTCACCTCCTTTATGCCAAGTGGCAGTTCTTTAACGAACAGCTTGTGCATCTTTCATCATATCCTTATACCAAGGGGTAGTTCTTTAACGAACGGCTTGTGTATCCCCAGTGCAAGTCAATCCTTCACACAACATTCCCAGTGAAAGTCATACAAGTCATGCTATCATGCATATATTCATGCATATACACATCCATGCATATACAACATAAAAACAATATCATTCATACATGGCTGCATTAACCACCATGTGTCACACCAATCAATCATAAACAATTTGTAACCTTCCTTTCCCAAGTGTCATCCCCAGTGTGGCTCGTCCAGAGATGTCACCCTCTTTTTGCCAAGTGGCAAGTTCTACAAACGCACAGCTTGTGCATTTTTATCTTGTTTTGCCAAGTGGCAGGTTCTACAAACGAACAGCTTGTGCATTTTTATCTTGTTTTGCCAAGTGGCAGGTTCTACAAACGAACAGCTTGTGCATTTTTGTCTTGTTATGCCAAGTGGTAGTTCTTTAACGAACAGCTTGCGCATATCTTTTATTTTCATCATTGTTGCCAAGTGGCACGTTCTTTAACGAACAGCTTGTGCATTTTTGTCTTGTTATGCCAAGTGGTAGTTCTTTAACGAACAGCTTGTGCATATTCCTCAGTGTTGTTGCCAAGTGGCAGTTCTGTAACGAACATGTCGCGGTGATTTTTGGATATCAAGCTATTAATTAGCGTTGACTCGCAATTTTAAGATTCACCACCGATCTTTTATTTTTCCGAGGAAAAGGGAGAAAGTTCGAAAAAACCCTATTTTTAGAGATTAAGGTCCGGGGGTTGGTTACGCAAAGGGAAGGTATTAGCACCCTAAACGTCTATAGTACTCTATAGGAACCTCTTGTTTTTATTTATCTTTATGCTACATTGATTATTTGTTTGTAAATAAATGCCTAAATGTGAAAAGATTAAAGTGATGAATTTAAAAGAAAAGGAAAATGTTTTTGTTATTTTTGTTGATTTGGAAAGACAAAGTCTTTTGCCTACATACCCGAATGGGATCAAAATCATGTAGTTCGGGGTAAAAATGCCGATTGATTTGTTTTTTGTATTTTTTAGGTTTTTTGAAAAAGGTTTTAAAGATAAAATAAAGGCCAAGTGGCAAAACGAGATTGGTTTGTGTTTTTTATTTTTTTGAGAATGATTTAAATGTTATTAAAATGGATTAATGATTTTTTTAAGAAAGTAAAAGAAAAAAAAGGCAACTTGATTGAAAATCAAGGTTTATTTAAGAAAAGATTTTTTTGAATTTTGACTTATTTGCATGTTTTTGTTTTTTTTATAATTAACTAACACTAAAAAAGTAACTAAAAGCTAAACGCGAGGAACTTCCGTGATGACGTTGGATCACCACGAAATCCTTTTGAAAATAAACTAGCCTAATATTTTTGTAGTTTTTGTAAAGCGAAGTAAAAAAAAAAATAAAAAATATAAGACACAAAGGAGGAATGATAAAAAAGAAAGGAAGTAAAATTATTTTTTATGAAAATTCATGTGAAAAACACTAGATGAAGTTTAAAAAACATACCTTTGATTTTGATTTCTGTTTTCGGTTATGGGTGTTCTGGTTCGGATTGTTCTTGTTAGTGGATTTGAGGTGGTGGTTTATGGTTTTGATTTGCTGGGTTTGTGGTGGTTAGTGAAGCAGTGTGTGAGTGGGGTTTCGGTTTTGTTAGAATCGAAGGAAAAAAAAAAGGAAGAAAAGAGGTGGTTTTGCTTGGTAGTGTCAATTGGGGTTTCTGACTGATGATTCTCTTCAAGGGAGGTGCCTTCTTTATATAGCCTTCAGCAGCAACAAATATTTGAACCAAATATTCTTCAAAGATATATTTCCAAAATTCTTCTTTAGAAATATATTTCACCATAAAATCTTTCTTCACACTAAAACACATATTTGCATCAATTATTCTTTTCAGAAATATATTGAAGCAAATATTTTTCATAAATATATTTCCCAAAGATCTCTTTTGAAAATAGAAATAAAACACATATTTGCATCAATTATTCTTTTCAGAAATATATTGAAGCAAATATTTTTCATATTGAAGCAAATATTTTTCATATTGAAGCAAATATTTTTCAGAAATATATTTCCCAAAGATCTCTTTTGAAAATATATTTCCAAAATTTTTCTTTAGAAATAAAACACATATTTGCATCAATTATTCTTTTATATTGAAGCAAATATTTTTCAGAAATATATTTCCCAAAGATCTCTTTTGAAAATATATTTCCAAAATTTTTCTTTAGAAATAAAACACATATTTGCATCAATTATTCTTTTCAGAAATATATTGAAGCAAATATTTTTCATATTGAAGCAAATATTTTTCAGAAATATATTTCCCAAAGATCTCTTTTGAAAATATACTTCCAAAATTTTTCTTTAGAAATAAAACACATATTTGCATCAATTATTCTTTTCAGAAATATATTGAAGCAAATATTTTTCATATTGAAGAAAATATTTTTCAGAAATATATTTCCCAAAGATCTCTTTTGAAAATATATTTCCAAAATTTTCCTTTAGAAATAAAACACATATTTGCATCAATTATTTTTTTATATTGAAGCAAATATTTTTTCTGAAATATATTTTCCAAAGATCTCTGCAAATGAAAATATCCAAACTGAAAAATGTATAATTAAATCTTCATAAGACCAGGAAAATAAACAGCTCCAATGCTTCTGAAAGTACTTCTAAAGTAGGTGCTTATGAAGGTTCAACCTCAGCTTAAAAGGAAAAAAAACGAAATGAAAATGGGTCAAAAATGGGGTATGACAGATGCCCCTATTTAAGTTTCTTTGTTACGGAGATTTAAAAGTGAAATTTTGAAATCGACGGGTCGAAGAGACATAAATACAGAGTCACCATTTTTGACCAGTTTCAAATGCAAAATGTTATGAATGCAATGTTATGCATGTAATGATATGCATGTAATGTTACGAATGCTCGCGATGCAAGTATGAATGCTAGACGGCGAAGATGGCTCGACTGGGGATAACAAAACAAAAGGATACCCGAGTCTGTTAAAGAAACGGGGTCCGACTCCACTGGGGATAACATGATTTCACTGGGGGATAAATGTCAGTTGTTCGGGTTATTGCCGAACTGCCACTGACGACAAAGGGACAAAGATAAATGTCAGCTATTCGGGTTATTGCCGAACTAGCCAACTGACAAGAAACAAAGATAAATGTCAACTGTTCGGGTTATTGCCGAACTAGTCAACTAACAAGAAACAAAGATAAACGTCAGCTGTTCGGGTTATTGCCGAACTAGCCAACTGATGACAAGAGAAAGGTAGACGCCAGCTGTTCGGGTTATTGTCGAACTAACCAACTGACAAGAAACAAAGATATATGTCAACTGTTCGGGTTATTGCCGAACTAGTCAACTAACAAGAAACAAAGATAAACGTCAGCTGTTCGGGTTATTGCCGAACAAGCCAACTGATGACAAGAGAAAGGTAAACGCCAGCTGTTCGGGTTATTGCCGAACTAATCAACTGACGACAAGAAAAAAGGTAAATGTCAACTGTCCGGGTTATTGCCGAACTGCCATTGACGACCAGAAGCAAAGATAAATGTCAACTTTCCGGGTTATTGCCGAACTAGCCAACTGTCAAGAAACAAAGATAAATGTCAACTGTTCGGGTTATTGCCGAACTAGTCAACTGACAAGAACCAAAGATAATTGTCAACTGCTCGGGTTATTGCCGAACTAGTCAACTGACAAGAAACAAAGATAAATGTCAACTGTTCGGGTTATTGCCGAACTAGTCAACTGACAAGAACCAAAGATAATTGTCAACTGCTCGGGTTATTGCCGAACTAGTCAACTGTCAAGAAAAAGGTAAATGCCAACTGCTCGGGTTATTGCCGAACTGCCATTGACGACAAGGAACAAAGATAAATGTTAACTGTTCGGGTTATTGCCGAACTAGCCAACTGATGACAAGAAACAGAGGCAAATGAGGCACAAGCTGTTCATTAAAGAAATTGCCACTTGGCGGAGAGAGGGTGACATCTTTGGACCAGACACACTAGGGATGACACTTGGGGAAAGAGAGGGTTACAAATTATTCATGATTGATTGATATGGGAAGATATTTAAGGCAAGACTCGTGGTTGTTAATGCAACCATGTATGAATGATATTATTTTTGTCGTATATGCATGAATGTGTGTATGCATGAATGTATGAATGCGTGAATGTATGAATGCGTGAATGACGACACGACTTGTATGACCGTGTGACTGATTAACTTGTGATTGTATGAGGGATTAACTTGTACGAATGTATGAAAGACTGACTTGTATAATTGTATGAAAGACTGACTTGTATGAGACAAGATTGGACAAGTAAGAGGGAAAGTGACCCGACGTCGCATCGCAAACACTCGGCAATCTTCAATGGGAATGATGCCACTGGGGAGATATCAAAACATTGACGGGGTAAAGCCCGGCGTATGCAACACTGATGGGGGATAAACATTTCCTGGGGAGAGCGTGCCAATCCAAAAACCATAGTAGAAGAACTGGTGCTTCTGTGGTCATGCTTATTTTATTATTTTTTGCTTTTTCTGAATCCCTAATTTTTGCCTGGACCGCCCTTTCGGGTTTTCAATCCACCGGGAATATATTCTTTTGTTTGCCCCTAATTTTTGCCTGGACCGCCCTTTCGGGTTTTCGATCCATCGGGACGCTCATTTTTGCCTAAGCCGCCCTTTCGGGTTTTCGACTTACCGAGCTCTTTTCTTTTTTATTTTCTCTTTTTTGTATTTTTTTTCCCTTTTTTTTTAAGCAATTGACCATGCTCAGCCTGCAAAGTTTATCCGTTCTCAGGATCGCTGTTGACGCACCCTTCACTTATTCATGAGTTCAGAGAAAATGTGTTTGTTGTTTGTACTTTTCAAAAAGACATGAAAAATATTTATGATTTTGAAAAATATTTTGTTTCAAATGCTACCATCAAAAATAGAAAAGGTTTTATAAACTGAATAAATGGGAATTCCAAATGAAAGGCGACAGGCTCAAATTTATTTAAAAGAGTGGTGACCCGCCAATGGCATGGCTCCACGGATCTCACAAAGTTTGGAAAATGGTAAATATAAGGGGAAGGTACATTGAACACAATAACCACTATTCTTCCTAACAACTTGGAATTCCACTGTTTGGATGCTTCAGATTCAGAGTCTCTTTGACATTCAATTGTGCCTCAAGTGAGAAAAAAGATCCGCTCAATGCAGTTACTTTGTCTTTTGATCCTTAACTTTTGCATAGATCGCCCTTTCGGGTTTTCGACCTATCAGGATGATTATTTTCTGTTTTATGTCTCTAATTTTTGCCTGGACCACCCTTTCGGGTTTTCGATCCACCGAGACGCTCATTTTTGCTTAAGCCGTCCTTTAGGGTTTTCGACTTACCGAGCTGTTCTTTTATTTTTTAGACAAAGTATTTCTTGACTGCATCCGCATTCACAGGATGAGGGAGCTCATCACCATCCATAGTCGCAAGAGTCAAAGCACCACCAGAGAAAGCTCTCTTGACGACATATGGACCCTCGTAATTAGGCGTCCACTTGCCCCTGGAATCGGGTTGGAAAGATAAAACCTTCTTGAGCACGAGATCTCCTTCTTGAAACACACGAGGACGAACCTTCTTGTCAAAAGCTTGCTTCATCCTCTGTTGATAAAGTTGTCCGTGGCACAAGGCATTCAGACGCTTCTCTTCAATTAGATTCAACTGATCATATCTGTTTTGGCACCATTCAGCGTCTGACAATTGGGCCTCCATTATAACTCTCATTGATGGAATCTCAACCTCCACAGGGAGTACTGCTTCCATGCCATACACCAAAGAAAAGGTAGTTGCCCCTGTTGAGGTACGCACGGAGGTACGATATCCATGTAAAGCATCCGGCAACATCTCATGCAAGTCCCTGTAGGTGGTTACCATCTTCTACACTATCTTTTTGATGTATTTTTTTGCTTTGTTTTTTTGCTTTTGATTTTTTTGCTCTTGCTATTATTTTTGCTTTTTTTTTTTTGTGCAGCTTCGATGGCACCATTCATCTGGGATTCGATCAGGAATATTGTAGTGCCTAAGTTAATCACTTCCAGTGCTTCTTCATGAGACTGAATGATGTTCTTTTCATATTCTAGTAACAGAGAGATACCTTCGTCGTCCTCCTCTTCAGCTTCGTAAACAGGGAATTCAAAGTCGGGAGAGAGCATAGGGTTACAGTGTTCAACGGGTTTATTGGTGTTTAAGTTTTTTATATGATTGATGATTGATTTGAGAAAATGAGTTGATGCATACATTTGAAAATGATTAAAAAGGAAACAAATAAAAGAAAGATAATTAACTTTTGGGTTTTTTCTGTTACCATTTTCTAGAAAAAACAAAATATAAAAAGACAAAGTCGAGGACAAAACGACTTTTAATTTAATGATGGGAATGCATGAAACAAAAAGCCCTAAAAAGTTCACTTTCGTCTCGGGCGGAACGAAAGGAATTTTTTTTGAAAAAAAAAGACAACAA
This sequence comes from Medicago ruthenica, assembly GCA_018208015.1. Lineage (NCBI taxonomy): Eukaryota > Viridiplantae > Streptophyta > Magnoliopsida > Fabales > Fabaceae > Medicago > Medicago ruthenica. The sequence goes on along the minus strand of CM031376.1, from coordinate 61,374,801 downwards.
AACACATTATTTAGACCTATGAGTAGCTGAGGAAATGTCAACAGCGACCCAATTGCAGTAATCTCTGCCATGTGTTACAAAATTCACTGCCACCTTCTTCAACAGGGTGAGCTTCTGAACAATCTTGCACCAAATTAACAGATGGGGTCCCATGGCCAGGTAGTAGATTAGCTTGCACATTGGGACTCGACCCTTTGAAGGATAGGATGTTGGCCTGGATCAACTTCTGGACTTCGGCTTTCAAGGCGTAACAGTGCTCAATGTCGTAACCGGGTGCCCCTTGATGGAAAACACAAGAGAGATCAGGTCTATACCCCTGTGGCAACCATTCAGGTACCTTAGGAGGTGCCTTAGTTTGAACAAGACTTTTATCATGCAAAGCGGGGAGCAACTCTGCATATGCCATGGGGATTGGATCAAACTGGGATATCCGCTGAACCCGATTCTGTTGTCGAGGCTGTTGTTGATGCTAAGGCCTTTGTTGGGGCTGGAGCTGACTTCTGGATAGCCGGAGTTGGGATTCCGAAAGAAGTGGGATGGAAACCTTCGTCTTGATAGAAATGACATCCCCATGTGCCGGGCGGTGGAGCAAAGGTGGTAGAAGTTGGCAAAGCAAATAAGATTGGCTGCTCAAGAGTAGTGACAGCAGGCTGAGGAACTGACGTCTGGGCTTGGGAAGCCAACAGAGCATTCATCATGGAGGTCAACTTCTCCATCCCTTCCCGGAGATTGGCCACCTCTTCCCGGAGGTTCTGGTTTTCTTGCTCTAACAGATCCATTCTTTTTCTCTGATGTGCTCGAGTGTTGTAAATGCGAGTATGCTTGTAATGAATACGCTGGGCCACTTTCTTTGACGGCGGCTTATTGACCTTTTGTGATGAAACAAAGGATGAGACTCGATTTGGAAACTATGAATGCAGTATGATGCATGATTTATGCTTATACAAAAAAAAAAAGAAAGGTTTGTTATCGAAGGACTTTGTTGAAGTAATTGTAAACATCATAGTTTGAACATTTCATTTGAGTATTAAAACAATTTCCTTTTCAACAACCAAAGGACAGGCTTAAATAGCCTTATTGCAAAGTCCATATCCATGATGTTCACAAAAAAAAAATTTGTCGAAGTCCTTCGATACTTGATGAGAAAAAGAGTTTATGAATGAATGCATGTATGCATGATTATGTTAAAGAGCGGAGAAAACATGGTGAGGTTAAGTCCATAATGTTGGAGCCGAGGGTAAACACGCCATTTGGTAAGGACTATGGTTTCAAATGTACCTGTATCATGGGTTCTACCAAGTTCCCAAAGTCATCGACCACTTCTGAATATTGTCGGGTTACGGGACTGACTCCCGGTCCAACAACGTCCGTAGGAAAGTCTCGTTTGAGTGTAGTATCGCGTATCAACCAATTCAAGACTACTCTTGATTAGCCACCGCACTACGTCCTAAAAGGCCAAGATGGGTTAGGTAACTAAAGGTCCTCAACTTCATAGGTCACTTGAAAATATTAATGCCGAACACGGCTACTCATGCCAACATAATAATACTTCCAAGATCCCTCCATTGAGCGGGGTTATCACATGTGCCACATCCGAAACTCACTCTCGGAAAGCCACTATGATTATACCACCATCCTATCTTATGTTTCCCTCAAGTCCGGGTGTAGGACTTATCTCACCACTCACGTAAAAAGGTAAACACTTAAGCACATATTTACAATTACAAATAATAATAAAGCATAAAGGTAAAGAAAAGCAAGATAGGTTTAAACCACTTAGGATTTCAATCCCCAGTGAAGTCGCCATTTCTGTCGCGGTGATTTTTGGATATCAAGCTATTAATTAGCGTTGACTCGCAATTTTAAGATTCACCACCGATCTTTTATTTTTCCGAGGAAAAGGGAGAAAGTTCGAAAAAACCCTATTTTTAGAGATTAAGGTCCGGGGGTTGGTTACGCAAAGGGAAGGTATTAGCACCCTAAACGTCTATAGTACTCTATAGGAACCTCTTGTTTTTATTTATCTTTATGCTACATTGATTATTTGTTTGTAAATAAATGCCTAAATGTGAAAAGATTAAAGTGATGAATTTAAAAGAAAAGGAAAATGTTTTTGTTATTTTTGTTGATTTGGAAAGACAAAGTCTTTTGCCTACATACCCGAATGGGATCAAAATCATGTAGTTCGGGGTAAAAATGCCGATTGATTTGTTTTTTGTATTTTTTAGGTTTTTTGAAAAAGGTTTTAAAGATAAAATAAAGGCCAAGTGGCAAAACGAGATTGGTTTGTGTTTTTTATTTTTTTGAGAATGATTTAAATGTTATTAAAATGGATTAATGATTTTTTTAAGAAAGTAAAAGAAAAAAAAGGCAACTTGATTCAAAATCAAGGTTTATTTAAGAAAAGATTTTTTTGAATTTTGACTTATTTGCATGTTTTTGTTTTTTTTATAATTAACTAACACTAAAAAAGTAACTAAAAGCTAAACGCGAGGAACTTCCGTGATGACGTTGGATCACCACGAAATCCTTTTGAAAATAAACTAGCCTAATATTTTTGTATTTTTTGTAAAGCGAAGTAAAAAAAAAATAAAAAATATAAGACACAAAGGAGGAATGATAAAAAAGAAAGGAAGTAAAATTATTTTTTATGAAAATTCATGTGAAAAACACTAGATGAAGTTTAAAAAAACATACCTTTGATTTTGATTTCTGTTTTCGGTTATGGGTGTTCTGGTTCGGATTGTTCTTGTTAGTGGATTTGAGGTGGTGGTTTATGGTTTTGATTTGCTGGGTTTGTGGTGGTTAGTGAAGCAGTGTGTGAGTGGGGTTTCGGTTTTGTTAGAATCGAAGGAAAAAAAAAGGAAGAAAAGAGGTGGTTTTGCTTGGTAGTGTCAATTGGGGTTTCTGACTGATGATTCTCTTCAAGGGAGGTGCCTTCTTTATATAGCCTTCAGCAGCAACAAATATTTGAACCAAATATTCTTCAAAGATATATTTCCAAAATTCTTCTTTAGAAATATATTTCACCATAAAATCTTTCTTCACACTAAAACACATATTTGCATCAATTATTCTTTTCAGAAATATATTGAAGCAAATATTTTTCAGAAATATATTTCCCAAAGATCTCTTTTGAAAATAGAAATAAAACACATATTTGCATCAATTATTCTTTTCAGAAATATATTGAAGCAAATATTTTTCATATTGAAGCAAATATTTTTCATATTGAAGCAAATATTTTTCAGAAATATGTTTCCCAAAGATCTCTTTTGAAAATATATTTCCAAAATTTTTCTTTAGAAATAAAACACATATTTGCATCAATTATTCTTTTATATTGAAGCAAATATTTTTCAGAAATATATTTCCCAAAGATCTCTTTTGAAAATATATTTCCAAAATTTTTCTTTAGAAATAAAACACATATTTGCATCAATTATTCTTTTCAGAAATATATTGAAGCAAATATTTTTCATATTGAAGCAAATATTTTTCAGAAATATATTTCCCAAAGATCTCTTTTGAAAATATACTTCCAAAATTTTTCTTTAGAAATAAAACACATATTTGCATCAATTATTCTTTTCAGAAATATATTGAAGCAAATATTTTTCATATTGAAGAAAATATTTTTCAGAAATATATTTCCCAAAGATCTCTTTTGAAAATATATTTCCAAAATTTTCCTTTAGAAATAAAACACATATTTGCATCAATTATTCTTTTATATTGAAGCAAATATTTTTTCTGAAATATATTTTCCAAAGATCTCTGCAAATGAAAATATCCAAACTGAAAAATGTATAATTAAATCTTCAAAAGACCAGGAAAATAAACAGCTCCAATGCTTCTGAAAGTACTTCTAAAGTAGGTGCTTATGAAGGTTCAACCTCAGCTTAAAAGGAAAAAAAACGAAATGAAAATGGGTCAAAAATGGGGTATGACAGAACAACTTGTGCATCTTTTATCATGTCATTATTGCCAAGTGGCAGGTTCAAACGAACAGCTTGTGCATACTCCCCAGCGTTATCGCCAGGTGGCAAGTTCAACAAATGAACAGCTTGAGCCTATCTTTATTTTGTCTTTGTGCCAAGTGGCAAGTTCTTTAACGAACAGCTTGTGCATCTTTTCTCCCCAATTGAAGTGGCAGTTCTGTAATGAACAGCTTGTCAGCAACATCCCCAGTGTCGTCAATGGCAATTCGGCAACAACCCGGACAGTTGACATCTACCTTTATTTCTTGTCGTCAATGGCAGTTCGGCAACAACCCGAACAGTTGACATCTACCTTTGTTTTCTTGTCGTCAATGGCAGTTCGGCAACAACCCGAACAGTTGACATCTACCTTTATTTCTTGTCGTCAATGGCAGTTCGGCAACAACCCGAACAGTTGACATCTACCTTTATTTCTTGTCGTCAATGGCAGTTCGGCAACAACCCGGACAGTTGACATTTACCTCTATTTCTTGTCGTCAGTGGCAGTTCGGCAACATCCCGAACAACTGACATTTACATTTTACCTTCTTTAAACTACCATCACAACGGTAGTAGGTAGAATGTTTTCAAACGGAATTCTCCAAATAGAGTACACCCCAAGCGTTTCTTTCATTCCCTGAGGCTGGATATCGATCAATTTTCAAAATGATCCTTATATCCCCAGCGATGTCACAAACCCTGTCTTTTCTTCTTGTATTTTACCTTCATTAAGCTACCGTCACAAAGGTAGTAGGTAAAATAATTTCCCCAGTGAATAGTAGACCTTGTCTTTTCTTCTTACATTTTACCTTCATTAAGCTACCGTCACAATGGTAGTAGGTAAAATGGAATCCCCGGTGAAGTAACCTTGGTCTGTTGTCTTTATTAAGCTATCATTTTGAATCGATATGGTAGTAGACAACCCTTTCCCCAGTGGAACCATGTTACCCCCAGTAGAGTCGGATCCCGTTTCTTTAACGAACCCGGGTATCCTCTTTTTTCATTTTTGTCCCCAGTCGGGTCATCTTTGCCGTCTTTGCATTCATACTTGCATTACGAGCATTCACAGCATTGCATGCATACATCCATAGCATTTTCAATTCAGGAAAAATTTAGTCAAAAATGGTGTACTTTGTATTTAAGTCTCTTCGGCCCGTCAATTTCCAAATTTCACTTTTAATCTCCGTGGCGAAGAAACTTAAATAGGGGCATCTGTCATACCCCATTTTTTGACTCATATTTTTCTTTGTTTATTATTCTTTTTATCTTTTATTATTTCATTATAATTTTTAATTTCTTACCTTTTATTATCTTTATTATTTCATCTTCATTTTTAGATTTTTATTTATTAATATTTATTACCATTATTATTTTTATTATTACCATTACTATTATTATTATTATTTGTTTTATTGTTTTATTTTAAAAGAAAATAAAAAAAGGGAAAAAAGGGAGTTCGCAGAGCAAAGTCCCCATCGCTCTGCGAACTCTGCGATTTTTTGCAGATTTTAATTTCTTTGATTTTATCTTTCTTTTGTTTTCATTATAGTTATTGTTATTATCATCTGTTGTTATTATTGTCATTATTATTACCAATTTTGGTTGTTTGGATCCAACAAGGAGAGATTTGAAGCATGTGCCATTAAAGCTTGAGGTGAGAAGGTTTTTGTGCCAACCCAAGCAAGTTGGCTGCCCTTGGGCAGCTCTCATCCCTCCCAATTGACCTGCTACGGACGTTGAGCTTGCCAGCCAGCAGCTTGCTCGTTTTTCTTCCTTCTTTCTCCCCCTAAACCAGTCAAACACAGCTGCTTTTGCTTGCCCAAAGACCATGAGTGCTGCCCTGTTTCAGCAGCTTTTCCTCCCTTCTCACACCAACCCACATGTTCCTTTTGTTTCCCCCAATCTCTGCACATCACAGTGCACGTTTTCCTTGCTTGACTCCTCAAGATTGCAAGGATTAATCCCAAGGAGTGGCTCAAGTGCAAGCTGCCCTGTTTTTCCACTTGTCATCATTTTTCTGTCATAAATCAGCTTCATTAATGGCTGGTTTTGGCCAAAGTCTTGACCAAGATTGCAAGGCAATGTCACCTCTTCTCTTTTGCATTAAATGCAAAGCAAAATAGCCTGATCATAGCACACAAAGAAGCTGGATTCTAGAGATTTTCCATCATTACATTTGATCTCATTTTTGCCTATTTAAGGGATGCAAGGCATAAGGATTGAAAAGAGACTTCAAAGACAACAATTACAGAATTTTTAGAGCAGAAACACACTACTCTCAGCAAGAAAAAACCAATTCTTAGATAGAAATTCAGAGAGAAACACTAGTGTCATTGTTCTCATTCATCAACACTTCCAACTTTTGCAAAATCACAATCAACCAAGTCCTTTCCTATCTCTTGCCACACAAGCATTGGTAGGAGTTCTGTAAGTATTCTAAATTCTTTATCTTTCATTTTACATTGCTGCTTGCATCATTAACTTTGTTTAAACTCATTTTGTACAAAAAAATCACTTTTGAAACTTCAAAGGAATCTCAAATTTGCAAAACACTAAACTGAGTTGTTGTACTCCTTTTCTTGCTAAATTCCAAAGCTTTTTAATCCCCTTGAGGATCTGAGGGTTATTCAGAAGCAGCTTCTGAACAGAAGTTCAGAAGCAGCTTCTGAGTTTCGTTTTTTCGCAGAGTTCGCAGAGCAAAGTCATGGTCGCTCTGACAGAACTTGGGTTCGCAGAGCCAAGTTCAGGTTGCTCTGCGAAAATGGCAGAACTCAGAATCTGAGTTCAGGCTTCTAAAAAGCCAATTTTTGAGGTTCTCACCTAAAAACTCAGAACCTAAGAGGGTTAAAACTCATTTTGTTCAAAACATAACAAGAGTTTTGCATATGTTTGAAAATTTCACAAGTTTGAGCAATATTTTTTGGATAACTTGAGAAACAAGTTATGTTCATTAATTTCCCAAAGTCAAATTCGAGCAATAAGCCATGTTCATTATTTTCAAAACTAAACTCGAACAGCAACCTTGTTCATGAATTTCAATCAAACGTGAACTTGAGCCGAACTTGTTCATTTTTCAAAATCAAGCTTAAACTTTGAGCCGAACTTGTGCATTTTCCAAACTTGTGCATCTTTTCGTGAACTTGTTCATTTTTCAAACTTAAACAACGCTCGTTCTTGAGTTCCAATAACTTGAACAACAAGCTATGTTCACATTTTTTTTAACAAACTTGAACAACAAATTTGTTCATGATTTTCAACAATTTTGTCCTTAAAGTTCCAACACACTTGAACAAAGCTTGTTCATTCTTGCATCATAAGCTTGAAACAAACTTGTTCATCCTTTCAAAATTTGAACAACATTTGCTCAAGGTTGCAACAACTAATTTGAGCAACAAATTTTCCTTAGGTTTTTTTAACCAAGTGTTTTGTTCCTTTTTTGAGATTTCTTTGAGTTTCAACAAAAACTTGAATGAAAAAGGAATGGTTGGACGTATGTCTCTCCATTCCCCGATTGCACGAATGCTTGACGTATGTCTCGTTGTTCGGGCAATCGTCATTCTATTTTCAACGCGTCCAACACACTTAACCCTTTTATTGGTCCTTCGTGACCAATCCAACCTTCCTTTGATCCCTCGTGGTCAATTTAAACCTTTCTTGGCCCCTCGTGGTCAATTCAACCTTTTTATGCCTTTGCGCGTTTTCCAACGGATACCATCGCTCTAGCGCGAGTCCATCCTTTTTTTTATTTAAACTTTTTTACGCCCGTGCGCGTTTTCAAACGGATACCATCACCCGAGCGCGAGTTCGTTCCTCTTTTTTTATCAAACCCTTTTTACCTTCATTAAGCTACCCTCATAACGGTAGTAGGTAAAAGGCTTTTTTTATCGGTCTTCATTAAGCTATCCATACAACGATAGTAGACCACATTTCCTTTTCAACCAAACTCTTTCGCTCGGGCGCGATCAAATCTTTTTCAATTAAAATCAACCAACAAACAAACTTTTTCTAACAAAGAACTACGTAAGCTTTGAATTCTCCATCGCACCGGGAGATACGTAGGAGCAGGATTCACATCTTGTCAAGCCCATTAATAAAAAACTTTCTTTTTCCCCTTCATCATATTTTTTTCTTTTTTCCTTTTAATGTATTCAAGCATGCAACCAGAACGTTAAAAAAATTCTAGCCTTAGCTAACTAGGAGGTTCTCATTGAGTACAACGGATGTGAGGGGTGCTAATACCTACCCCTCACATAATCGACTCCCGAACCCAAAATCTCTAACATTAAGGTAATTTCGAACTTTTTTCCTTTTTCCCCGAAAAATTAAAAGTTCAGTCGTGATTTAAAATTAGTGATTCAACGCTTCTCAATAGCTTGATATCCGAAATTCGACGCGACAAAGGGTTTGTCCTTTGATGTATTGGTTGTTTGTTAATGCTCAATAACATCAGTGAGTGATTTGGTTTCTGAAAATTGAATGAATTTGTTGAGATAAAATTCAAAATCCCTATTTAAAGTTTTAAAGATGATAAACGTATTCAAATTACATTTTTGTTAGATTCTGATTATTTGTGTATTTAACTTGTGTATTTGAGTGTTTTAATTAGTCACAGGTTAAATATCAATGACGTGCAACAATCATATATTTTGCTCCAATGGAACATCATGCAAAGCAACAAAGCAAAATGTGCTAGCTTGCAATGAGAAATTTACTACTAGGTAGATGCAAAAGTAGTGGCTTGGATGGAAACATACGGGACCACCTAAATCAAATAAATATATACTTGGATACAACCTTCACCACCAATTGAGTTTTGCAACTCACACGAGAGAAAACAAAGCAAGGCCAAAGCAATGCTACTTATGTGCACACGTGGATATACAAGGGCAATAAAGCAAAATTGGGAAAAGCTTTTTTGCTGTAAAAAGGACAAGGGATAAAGAATGAACACATGACTAAAGTATGGTAATGGAACACGGTTTTGGCTTTTATCTACAATACCATTATTTGTCCAATCCATGAAAACCATGCAAGTACAAGCAAGCATTACCTTTTGGCCGAAAATGTTAAAAGAAAAGCATTGGAAGCTTGCACAAAGTACACGTAAAAGGACAATTGCCAAGTAAAACCTCCACCAGCTAGTTGTATGGCCACAAGTGAAAGGACATTATGAAATATGGTAGAAACCTCACTTAGGTAATGCCTTGCCAAGATGTCCTTGAAATTTCATCACACGTGGTAAAAAATGGAAAAGGAATGGAAGAAAGGCCACACACGTGAGAGTAGGAGCGTATGTTGCAAAGCTTCCTCAGCCTATAAATACCAAGCCATGCTGAAGTTATTTGCACCGAATTTTTGAGAAGCAGCAAGCATAAATTACACATAATACTCAAAGCTCTCTTTTTATTCTTCAATTTTAAGTTTACTAAAATTTCTCTTTTGTTTTGAGCTTTGTTTAGTACAACACAAATATTTCATTTTGTCCAATTAAGATTTTGTTTCTTATTGGATTGTAAAGAAAAAGCTTGTTGTAAACAAGTGTGTAAATTCAAGAGCGAGTGAAGCTCTGTGTAAAGAAAGATCAAGAAGATCAAGAGCGAGTAAAGCTCAGTGTAAAGAAAGATCAGGAAGATCAAGACAAAAGACGAGTTGTGGTTAAGTTATAACTCAACTACCTAGTGGATAATCTCACACTCGTGTGGGGACTGGACGTAGCCTAATTTTGGCGAACCAGGATAACTCTCTGTATTATTTGTTTCATCTCCTTTATTTGTTTCACAAATTTCACACACTCATTACACGTATTTATTATTATTGCTATTATCTTTCATTTACTAACCATTTTTACTAGCTTGAATTTTTAAAAGGGGAATTTTTAACAGTTCACAATTCAAACCCCCCCTTTCTTGTGAAAATATTTTACTACAATTGGTATCAGAGCTTGGCTCTGAGACTTCAGCACTTAACAGTGAAAGAGAAAAAAGATTCAGAAAAGAGGAAAAATGTCTAAAGTAAAATTCATGTCTGAAGGAGGCTCGGTCACACGACCACCTCTCTTTGAAGGGGCCGATTACTACTTTTGGAAAGGCAAAATGGAACTGTTTTTACAATCTCAAGATAATCACATGTGGTCAATAATTGAAAATGGAGATTATATTCCATATGATGATGATCTAAACATAAAAAAACATGAAGATTGGTCAGAAGAGGAAGGTAAACGTATTTTATTAAATTCTAAAGCTAAATTGTTTCTAACCATGGCTTTGAGCAGGGAAGAATATGATAGAACACAGGAATGCAAAACTGCTAAAGAAATTTGGGATACTTTAAAAACTCATCATGAAGGAACCAGCCACGTGAAAGAAACAAGAATTGATATTGGTGTAAGAAAATTCGAATTGTTTGAAATGAAAGAAACCGAAACCATAGATGAAATGTATGGAAGGTTTACTATCATTATGAATGAATTGAGATCTCTTGAAAAATTTTTTACTACTCATGAAAGAGTAAGAAAAATTTTAAGATGTCTTCCAAAATCTTGGAGACACATTGTAACTGCAATAACAGAAGCAAAAGATCTTACCAAACTCAGATTGGAAGATCTTATTGGTTCTTTAAAAGCTCATGAAGTTCTATTACAAGAAGATAAACCTTCGAGCAAAAGCAAGATGATTGCTTTAAAAATAAACCAAGAAGAAGAAACAATTCTTGATGATCAACAACAGGAAATTGATGAAGAAGAAAGTCAAGATCAAATCATTCTTCTCACTCGAAAACTACAAAGAATGATACAAAGAAGAGATCAACACAAAAGAAAAATCCCAACAAGAAGAGAAAAATCAGAAATTGACAAAAGTCAAATTATCTGCTATGGATGCTACAATCTTGGACACTACAAATCCGAATGTCCATTAAACAAAAGAAAATCAAACAACTCTCAGTTCAAACAAAAATCGCTACTTACTTGGGATGATCATGAAGAACCAACAAGTGAAGATGAACAAGCAAGTCTATGCCTAATGACAAAATCAGATAATGAAGAGGTAAATTTTGAACCATGTTCATCTTGTGAAAAAATTGAACACTTGTTTGACAATCTTTTTTATAACTCTCTAATTCTAGAACAAACTTGTGAAAAATTGAGAAATGAAAATCTTGAACTAAAAAAGGAAAAAGAAGATTTAAAAATATTAAATGAAGATCTTCTTAAGAAAATTCAATCAAAGGAAACTCCTGTAGTTAAAAATGAACCTCATGAAGAAAACATTGCTCTAAAGAAAAATGTTCTACAATTAAAAAATGACATTTCAAACTTTGTTAAATCCACTGAAACTTTTCAAAAGATTATGGGATCACAAGTTAGTGTCTTTGATAGAGCTTGCATAGGTTTTAAAACTAATCAAAAACAAAAACTTTATGAAAATTTTTTTATTCCTGAAAAAATTACAAAAACGAATGAAAGATACAAATGTACATATTGTGAAAAATATGGGCATCTTGAAGCATTTTGTTTTAGAAAGAAGAAAGAACATGCCTTGAGAAAATCAAGAGTTACTCATAAATCAAATTCTGTCAAATTTCACAAAGAAGGATCTTCTAAAAATAACACTAACCATCAAGGACCCAAAAAAATATGGGTACCCAAATCACTACTAACTACTGCTGCAGGAATGCCTAATGACAGTCAAGAAAAGGCCTTGGTACTTGGACAGTGGATGCTCAAGACATATGACTGGAGATAAACAAAGCTTTCTCTCCTTCACAAAAAAGGAAGGAGGACTGGTGACCTTTGGTAATAATGAAAAAGCTCAAATCAAAGGTATAGGTATTATTGGTAAGTTAAATTCGGCAAAAATTGAAAATGTTCAATTTGTTGAAGGTTTAAAACACAATTTGATTAGCATCAGTCAATTGTGTGACAGTGGCTTTGAAGTAACATTCAAACCTCACACGTGCGAAGTAAGACAAAAATCTTCAGGAAAGATCTGATTTTCAGGATCAAGAAACAAAAATGTTTATGTTTTATACTTAGATGAACTTCCTGCTGAATCATGTTTTATGTCTCTTGAAAAAGACAAATGGATTTGGCACAAAAGGGCTGGACATATAAGTATGGAAACTATTTCTAAAATATCAAAACTTGATCTAGTAAAAGGACTTCCTAAGATTATTTTTGAGAAAGATAAGATATGTGAAGCATGTATCAAGGGAAAACAAGTCAAAAGTAGTTTCCACTCAAAAGATTTTATTTCAACAAAAAGACCCCTTGAAATGTTACACATAGATTTATTTGGACCTATCTCAATAGAAAGTCTTGGTGGAAAAAGATATGGCTTTGTAATCGTTGATGATTTTTCCAGATTCACTTGGGTTCTATTTTTAAAACACAAAAATGATTCTTTTGAAGCCTTTCAAACCTTTTGCAAGAAAGTTCAAAATGAGAAAGAAACCAATATCATCTCTGTAAGAAGTGACCATGGGGGAGAATTTGAAAACTCTTCTTTTGAACACTTCTTTAATGAAAATGGGATATCTCATAATTTTTCTTGTCCTAGAACACCTCAACAAAACGGTGTTGTAGAAAGAAAAAATAGAACTTTACAAGAAATGGCAAGAACTATTTTAAACAAATCAAATGTTGAGAAATATTTTTGGGCAGAAGCCATAAATACGTCTTGCTATATTTTAAATAGAATTTCAATAAGAAAAGTTTTAAATAAAACCCCGTATGAACTTTGGAAAGGAAGAAAGCCAAACATTTCTTATTTTCACATCTTTGGTTGTTATTGTTACATTTTAAACAACAAAGACAACTTAGCAAAGTTTGATTCAAAATCAGACAAAGCTATATTTCTCGGTTACTCCACCACTTCAAAAGCTTACAGGGTATTCAATCTAAGAACAAGAATTCAGGAAGAAAGCATGCATATAAAGTTTGACGAATTTGAGGAACTAGAAAATCAAAGAAAAATCATTGAAGAAGAAGAAGATGAAATTCAAAACAACTCAAATCCTGAAAACTCCATCCAAAAATCTTCAAATGAAGAACCACATCAAAATCCTCCAAGATCATGGAGAACAGTTGACTATCATCCACAAGATCAAATCATCGGAGAAACAGCTGATGGAATAAGAACAAGAAGATCATTTCAAAACAACGATATGACAATGATCTCACAAATTGAACCCAAATCCATAAAAGTTGCAATCACTAATCAGTCATGGGTTGAAGCTATGAAAGAAGAATTACTTCAGTTTGAGAAAAATCAAGTCTGGACCTTAGTACCTAAACCTCAAAATCAATCCATTATTGGTACTAGATGGGTTTTTAGAAACAAACTAGATGAAGAAGGAAAAGTGACTCGAAACAAGGCTAGATTAGTAGCACAAGGCTACAATCAACAAGAAGGCATTGATTATGATGAAACTTATGCCCCAGTTGCAAGATTGGAGGCTATAAGAATTTTACTTGCATATGCATCGCATAAAAGCATAAAACTTTTTCAAATGGATGTTAAAAGTGCTTTTTTAAATGGCTTCTTGAATTAAGAAGTCTATGTGCATCAACCTCCAGGTTTTGAAAATTTAGAAAAGCCAAATCATGTGTTTAAATTAACCAAAGCTCTTTATGGACTTAAACAAGCTCCAAGAGCCTGGTATGAAAGGTTAAGCACTTTCTTAATTAAAAATGGTTTTTCACGAGGAAAAATTGACACCACACTTTTTAGAAAATTTGATAAAAATGATTTATTAATTGTACAAGTGTACGTTGATGACATCATTTTTGGAGCCACAAATGAAAATATGTGTGATGATTTTTCAAAACTCATGGAAAGTGAATTTGAGATGAGCATGATGGGAGAACTTAAATTCTTTTTGGGATTACAAATCAAACAACACAAAGATGGCATTTTTTATTGTCAAGAAAAATACATCAAAGATTTGCTCAAAAAATATAAAATGAATGAAGCCAAAATTATGTCCACTCCCATGCATCCTTCATCAAGCTTGGACAAAGATGAAAATGGAAGTGATTTTCCTAAAAAGGAATATAGAGGAATGATTGGATCTCTCTTATATCTAACTGCTAGTAGACCAGATATTGTTTTTGCAGTAGGCTTGTGTGCAAGATTTCAAACTGCTCCAAAAGAATCACACTACACTGCAGTAAAAAGAATTTTCAGATATCTTGTGGGGACCACAGATATTGGCCTATGGTATAAAAAGGGATCACATTTTAATCTTATGGCATATTGTGATGCTGACTACGCCGGAGACAAAGTAGAAAGAAAAAGTACAAGTGGCGCATGTCAACTTCTCGGAGAAGCCTTGGTTAGTTGGTGTTGTCGTAAACAAAGTACTATAGCACTATCCACAACAGAAGCTGAATACATATCCGCTACTAACTGCTGCTCTCAGGTATTGTGGATAAGAAATCAATTAGATGATTTCTCTCTAAGGTACGCAAACATTCAAATATTATGCGTGTAATATCCCACTTAGAAGTATCAGTTAAACGTGTTAGAAGCTTCATGAGCAAGCAATGGCAAAGTAGTAATAAGAGAAGTGGCATAGTTGTAATTAGTAAGTAAAGGGCTTATTGGATAAATATGAATATTTCAAAGGTTTTCTACTCATTTTGTCTCACTCCAAAATCTGAATATTTCTCTTCCTTTCTTCCCCATTTTCGTCCCCCACCCTCACCTTAATCATCTCATCAAATCATCACCCTTGAACCATCAAACTTCTTCCATTAATCTTGTATGTTAAGCAATCAAAGTCTTGGTTAAACTTGGAACAAGAGAAGCTAGGTAAAGATCAAGAGAAGGAGAATTTCACAAGTGGAAGCTTAGGGTTTGAAGCTTAGCCAACAACAAACCAGTTCAGAGGTGAGCTCCTAGGGGGTTTTAGAACCCATTTTGTGAGTTTTGTTGAATCTTTGTTCATTTTGAGCAAAGTTAGTAAATTGGTACCCTAATCCTTTTGGTTGCTAATCCACTGTTTATTTATGCCTTAAACACTTAATTTATAGTTGAATTTCATTCCTTATTCTGTTATGATGATTGGGTATGCCTTAATATGTCAAAAATGGTGAAAAAATCAAGTTTTGAGCCATTCCTGTACTGACAAGATCGCTGAGCGAACTCGGGGCGATCGTGCAGTTACTGTTTGGCAAGCCTTCACTGCCTACCTTCACCTAGCGAAGTAGACTTCGCCGAGCGAAGTTGAACAGACATTTCCTGCCTGTTCTGCTTCGTTCTGTGTACTGCTTACGCGTCAGGCAAGGCTTTTAATAACCTTTTTCAATGAAAACCTTATTTTATAAGAAAAAACACCATTGAGGGCATATCCGAGGGCATATAACGTGTACGGAATGAATAAACAAGGATTAGCAACACAACGGGTGTTTAATGGTTATTGGATGGTTAAGCCTAAGACGGCATATGATAGCGATATGTCGAATTCCTTGATAGGAAAATGAGGGTTATAGCATGAGAATCAAATTGTTAGTTGTATCCACTTTAGGATACAAAGTAATAGGAAAGGTTTAGCAATCATAGTTTCACTTAAAGTTTATAGTGTTGGTTCTCCAACAATTATAGGTGGGTTATGAGAACGATAAGCCAAATACCATGTGTCATAGGTTAAGAGTTACAGAAATTGCTTATATGATCAAAGTAATAGATATGTATATTTATATATACACTTATTTATCAAAGTCAAAGAATATTAATAATTCAAAGTCAAAGGCATGTTCAGCAGACTCCGGGATTCGCCGGATGGGACTTCTCCGAGAGGGTTGTCCACATGCAATTTCATAGGGAGTCCGGTGTTAGCCTGATATGATAGGAATTTCACCGGTTCATAGGGAGCTGTCCTCGGGGTTACTCCACCCGGGCCGCACTCCGTAAAATGAACTCAGATTAATTGTTTGTTCAACGCTAACAGCTAACATAAAACACTTTATATGCTTTATGTTATACAGTTATAGTTAAAGTCATAGTTACAGGAAGTTTTATAGTTCAGACAGATTATAGTTAAAGTTATAGGCTGGATTACAAGACTTGGCGATTCTAGAATTCCCCTAAATTGCCAAGGTAGGCATGGCGACCCTAGGTTCCCTGTGGTTGCCAAACAGTAGGTTGGGTAGAGCTCACTGAGACATTATGTCTCATCCCATTCCTTCTGGTGCAGGTTCACAGGCAGGATCTCAGGCAGCACGCAACAAGGGTAAGGAATAAGCTTTGGACTGATCGTGCTGATGATTTATGTCATATGTTTATAGTTGGACTGTATTATATGGTTGTTTTTGATGTACTTGTATCAAAAAGGATTTGTATAAACTTTGGGTTTGTAATATTACAATGTGATGTAATATTTGTATGAACTTTTATATTGTAAATTAATGTATCCAGTACGAAATTTTAATACTCGTATAAGATCCTAGGCAATCTTAATATGGGTGTTACAATGCGATAATACTAGTGCTATAAATTTGTCAAAAAATCCCATTCAGCATTCCAGATCAAAACACATCGAAATAAAACATCATTTTATTCGAGATCATGTAAACAAAAAGGAAGTTGAACTTTTATTTATTGACACAAAAAATCAATTAGCAGATATCTTTACAAAACCTTTAGTAGAAGACCGTTTTATGTTTATTAAAGAGAAATTAAATATAATTAAAAATCCTTGCATATAAAAAGGCAACTTTTCCTCATCAAAATAACTAATTTCATTTTTTTAATTCTTCTCTTGTTTCCGTCATTTTAATTTTTTTTTAAAAAAAATATATAATAAAAAAAATATGCTATCTATTTTTACTTGATCGTTACTAATCTTTTTCTAATTAAACTCTCCTTAATTATCTCTTTATTCTTCTCCTGATTTCATTTGTTTTAAATTAGCCTTGATTATTTCTTTTGGTCAAATTAGTTTTAATTACTTGTTTTTAACAAAGTTAATTAGTTTTACTTTTAAAAAAAAGGAACACCACCACATTTGCTCCTATCAAAGCCAAAAAATTTCGACTCTTAGGATTTCGACATCCTGCTTCCAGCTTTTCGGCTCTTTCCCACTTTTTGATGAGCCAAAGGGGGAGAATATGCACATGAATTAGATTACATACCCTTGAACCAAGCTGAAAGTATAGTTATGCTTTATCTTTTCTTTGTCATGCATGTCTTCTGTAATGTTATTTGCGACGTGTATGTTTTATCTCAAACAAAAAATTTGTTTCTCTGCTTTAAATATTAAATGCTAAAAATGAGGGGGAGTCCTTTGATAATATCACTGAGTAGTAAATTTAATCTAAATCATGTTCTCTCAAAACAAACATGTTATAAGAAAATAGAAGATCAAATTGAGGGGGAGCTTATTGATTAATCTACATCAGAATCCTTTAAATAAAAATCTAATTCAAATAAGTTTGTCATCATCAAAAAGGGGGAGATTGTTGAGATAAAATTCAAAATCCCTATTTAAAGTTTTAAAGATGATAAACGTATTCAAATTACATTTTTGTTAGATTCTGATTATTTGTGTATTTAACTTGTGTATTTGAGTGTTTTAATTAGTCACAGGTTAAATATCAATGACGTGCAACAATCATATATTTTGCTCCAATGGAACATCATGCAAAACAACAAAGCAAAATGTGCTAGCTTGCAATGAGAAATTTACTACTAGGTAGATGCAAAAGTAGTGGCTTGGATGGAAACATACGGGACCACCTAAATCAAATAAATATATACTTGGATACAACCTTCACCACCAATTGAGTTTTGCAACTCACACGAGAGAAAACAAAAGCAAGGCCAAAGCAATGCTACTTATGTGCACACGTGGATATACAAGGGCAATAAAGCAAAATTGGGAAAAGCTTTTTTGCTGTAAAAAGGACAAGGGATAAAGAATGAACACATGACTAAAGTATGGTAATGGAACACGGTTTTGGCTTTTATCTACAATACCATTATTTGTCCAATCCATGAAAACCATGCAAGTACAAGCAAGCATTACCTTTTGGCCGAAAATGTGAAAAGAAAAGCATTGGAACCTTGCACAAAGTACACGTAAAAGGACAATTGCCAAGTAAAACCTCCACCAGCTAGTTGTATGGCCACAAGTGAAAGGACATTATGAAAAGTGGTAGAAACCTCACTTTGGTAATGCCTTGCCAAGATGTCCTTGAAATTTCATCACACATGGTAAAAAATGGAAAAGGAATGGAAGAAAGGCCACACACATGAGAGTAGGAGCGTATGTTGCAAAGCTTCCTCAGCCTATAAATACCAAGCCATGCTGAAGTTATTTGCACCGAATTTTTGAGAAGCAGCAAGCATAAATTACACATAATACTCAAAGCTCTCTTTTTATTCTTCAATTTTAAGTTTACTAAAATTGCTCTTTCGTTTTGAGCTTTGTTTAGTACAACACAAATATTTCATTTTGTCCAATTAAGATTTAGTTTCTTATTGGATTGTAAAGAAAAATAAAATATCCCGCTTAACACTTGGATATTTACCAGTATTGAGACGATGCATCAGAGATATTAAGCGAAGGGCAATTTGGTAATTGTCGTGTGGAGATTTTTATAAAAAGGGTAATAACCCATATTTCTTCATTTTCTCATTCTTTTCCTCTCTCTAGAAACCACAAATTCCCTCTCCTTCTCTCTCTACTCCCACGCCACTCTCTCTTCTCTTCAATCATCTACCTCCAACCTCTAATCTTGCCCCAAATCAGCATGCAAGCACACTTTGGTGACTCTTGAGCCAATTTGGAAGTAAAAGGAGCAAGGATGAAAGAAAGGAAAAAGGGGCAAAAGCTAGGGTTTTGAGAAAGAATCAAGCTAGGGTTGAAGCTAAGGTTAAGCCAGCATCAAACCAAATCTAAGGTGAGCTCCTAGGGGTTTTAGAACCCACTTTGTGAGTTTTTGATGAGTTTTGTTCTTTTTGATCAAAGTTGGTAATTGTTACCCTAATCCCTATTGCTTGCAAATTCCTTGTTCAAACTTGTTTTAATCAATCAATTTATAGTTGTAATTCATTCCTTATACTGTTATGATGATTGGGTATGCCTTGATATGTTAAAAATGGTGAAAAAACCAAGTTTTGAGCCATTCCTGTGCTGACAAGATCGCTGAGCGAACTCGGGGCGATCGTGCAGTTACTGTTTGGCAAGCCTTCACTGCCTACCTTCGCTAAGCGAAGTAGACTTCGCCGAGCGAAGTTGAACAGACATTTCATGGTTGTTCTGCTTCGTTCTGTGTACTGTTTACGCGACAAGCAAGGCTTTTAATAACCTTTTTCAATGAAAACCTTATTTTATAAGAAAAACACCATTGAGGGCATATCCGAGGGCATATAACGTGTACGGAATGAATAAACAAGGATTAGCAACGCAACGGGTGTTTAAGGGGTATTGGATAGATAAGCCTAAGACGGCATATGATAGCGATATGTCGAGTTCCTTGATAGGAAAATGAGGGTTATAGCATGAGAATCAAGTTGTTAGTTGTATCCACTTTAGGATACAAAGTAATAGGAATGGTTTAGCAATCATAGTTTCACTTAAAGTTTATAGTGTTGGTTCTCCAACGATTATAGGTGGCTTATGAGAACGATAAGCCAAGAATCATAAGTTATAGATTATAGTTACAGGAAGGTTATATGTTCATAGTAACAGATTATATGTTCATACGTTAAAGTTAAAGAATTAAAGATTAAAGATATTGGCGTGCTTGCACGTTTTACAGTTACAGGGCGTGTTCATCAGACTCCGGGATTCGCCGGATGGGACTTCTCCGAGAGGGTTGTCCACACGTTTTATAGGGAGTCCGGTGTTAGCCTGATATGATAGGAATTTCACCAGTTTATAGGGAGACGTATCTCGGGGTTGCTCCACCCGGGTGCCCTCCGTAAAATGAACTCAGATTAATTGTTTGTTCAACGCTAACAGCTAACATAAAACTGCTATCGAACTGTGTATATGTTTTATGTTTTATAGTTATAGTTAAAGTTACAGTTACAGTTATAGTCACAGGAAACTCATAGTTATAGTTATAGACAGTTATCAGAAAGTGATCCTAGGTTTCCCCTCGATCACTAAGTTAAAGTTATAGGTAGATTACATTTATGGTTATAGATAGTCACAGCAAAGGTTATAGTTAAAGTCATAGGCCGGTTATAAGACTTGGCGATTCTAGAATTCCCCTAAATTGCCAAGGTAGGCATGGCGACCCTAGGTTCCCTGTGGTTGCCAAACAGTAGGTTGGGTAGAGCTCACTGAGACATTATGTCTCATCCCATTCCTTCTGGTGCAGGTTTACAGGTTAGTCAAAGGTTCGTGACGAAGATCTTCATAGAGGTACTGGATGGAGTGCAATTGCTCGTTGTGTACCAGCCCAGAAGCTTAATGGATATTTGTAAAAGTATTGTAACAGTATTGGATTATTGTACAAACGAGTAAACATGTATTTATTCTGTTGTGATGTAATATTATTATTGAAATTTTTAAATGTATCCAGTATCAGTATAACGCACATGCTAATATACTAGTTAAAGTTAGTATGGGTGTTACAATTGGTATCAGAGCAGGTCGATTCAGACCGTGCCATGGGTCATTTAAGATTCAATAAAAGTAGTGGAATCATTGGGTTCCGGATGTTGTTCTAAAGGTCACATCTAGTTGAGCCTGATCAACTCAGTCTAGTATATGACAGTTAGGACAAATATCCGAGAGCTGAATGTGACCAAGGAGGAAAGAAGTGTACGAAGGGTAAAGGTTAAGACGTCAGATTCTAAGATGAATTTGGCAAAGT
Organism: Medicago ruthenica; assembly: GCA_018208015.1. Lineage (NCBI taxonomy): Eukaryota > Viridiplantae > Streptophyta > Magnoliopsida > Fabales > Fabaceae > Medicago > Medicago ruthenica. Next base: position 61,353,993 of record CM031376.1, on the reverse strand, counting down.
GTTTAATGTCAAGGATGGTTCATTAACAGTGAAGTAACTGAGCCAGTTAATGGCAAAGTTTCAGGAATATGAGAGGTATTAAAGAGTAAGGTCAGATACCTTAACTAGTTGGACGCATCATTGAACGATGTCTGCTCCGTGGAGACATGAACAGTAAAGAACTATGGAAATACTCTAAGGAATGTTTTGGAATCTCAACGGGAACCGCAATTTGAAAAGTTAAGGTGGAATAGAGTTTTATTCCGGGTACAGAGGTAAAGAATTACGGTACCAAACCCAGCGACTTGGACTAAGGAATGATCAATTAATTATCGGAAGCTCTGGAATTCCAGTAAGGACATAGTGCGTAAGGATGGAAGGACTTGCGCACGTGGATCGGATGAGATTTAAATATTTGATAGGTAAGAGGCTCATTTATGGATTAAACGAATTAGTGAACAGATGGAACAGGTTACCTTCCTTTATTGTGGGTCATCAAGATACTTGGTATGAGGAACGCGAGCTTAGCGATAAGTGAAGGAAACCCCTGTAAGGGTATGAAGTAAAGATTGAATCTTATGTTGTTGGATTATAGCAGACCGGTTTCGAGTATCAAGCAGGAAATTATCCGAGGACTACTGTGAGGCTCTAGCAGCAGGAAGATCGTCACTAACGTACAAGTTACAGTTAAAGTTATGGTTGATGTTAAGGAATTCTATGTTTTCTTTTGATAGGTTCCTTACACAAGTAATCGGGTAAGCCGACGAAAATCATCTTATGATGGTATGTGATAAAGATAGTGGAAATACAGACCTCGGATTGTTTGAAACCATGAAGAGGGCAACGATCGAGAAGACGTATAAAATTACTCAGGTAACAAGATTAGAATGGAATTGTGAATACAGTAATAAGTTATAGGAAGGATCCAATGGAACATGTTAAGTATTGAAGCTTATAGATTTATTAGTCGGGTACTCGAAGAGGTGGATCATGTGTTTGAATTTACAGGAGAGCCGGTAACAGTTATCCAGGCGGATTTTTTTCGGAGAAACCCGAGGAGTAACCAAGAGTTATGTTAGAGTTTGTGGACCTAAGTGTCTTGGAAAAAGGTTGTGGATGTGAAATCCCTACGGATAATTATAGGATGAGACTCGATTCATTGATCGATTAAGTATATGAAAGACGAGAATTTCCGGAAATCATAGAATGGTTCTAGAAGTTACCACAAGTAAATAATGTATGAACTTAAGTTGTTTTAACAGGAGCATCGTTGGGCTCGTATTTATTGTTGAAGACTGTTTACAAGTTTCGGCGTTTTTCGTGAAAGTAAGAACATTGTGTATGTCCGAAAGGAAACACTAAGTCAGATGGCGAGCAATCAGTAAGTTAACAGGTGGATTAAACTACAAGAGAAATCATAAGGTAAGATGGTCATGTAGGGTAACTACAAAGTTATAAAGTTAAAAGTTTGGCTAAGGAGATTTTATATGGTAATAGTGATCCCAAAGCGAATTGTTTGAATCAGAGTTGCGCAGCGGAGAAGTAATCCAATTATTAGTTAACAGACAAATCAAAGCTGAAGTTTAGAGAAAAGGATGTTTGTAAAGTCCTTGTCAGAGGAATTACAGGAAAGGCATTCAGAGATTAATTTTCAAGTTACAGAATATTTGTAAGTAGTGATGACTTGAACTTATCATTAGTTCTAACAGGAAATTTTAAGAGAATCTAAGCTGTTTGAGAAATTTAAAGGGATGTGTTTCTAGAATAATAAGTACATGGCGAAGAAAGTCACATCTAATACGGTAATCTAGCTGTTTCAGCTCAGTAACCTAAAGTTAATTTGGATAGTAGGTTTAACTAAAGAGGATTAGTTATGAGATTATTCCACATCGTACACACGTTATGCTAGAATGTCGCATGTAACAGTCATGTAACAGGTTGTGATTAGTATTATGTATACTGATCAGGCAGAGTTTATACTACCTAGACAGTAGTGTAACATATTTATAGTCATGTGACATGTATTGGTAACCGTGGTACGCAGTCGGAAATGTTTTAACAGGAAAGTCTTAACCAGAACATGTTTGTTGTTACCAAACAAATCTTAATTGAGGAGTTCGGAATTCTGGAACTTAATGTTCACAGTTAAAGGAATGAAATGTATTTCACAGATCAGAAGATTACTCATAGTTTATAGTAAAAGGCTACGTGAATTCAAGTTATGTATTAAAGGATTAAGAGTTTTAAAGTGTTATTTTGATAGCGATCAGAATAGAGTTTTCTTTTCTAAAACGGTTAATGCTCTTGAACAAAATAAGTTATAACGTCTAAGGGACGTAATCATAGTTACGTAAAGGGGGTGTGGATACTCAATGAGTACAAGCATGAGTTAAGAGCTAAAAGAATGACCTTGGTTGACGTGGCATCGACTCAAGTACATGTTGACTAAGTATGATGTCCCGTTAATTGGACAATGATGATGCGGCGTACTGTGTACCCGATAGGAGTGTACACGTGCTCGATCATGTATAGAAGCTATGTGTTATGGACTATATTATATGATGATATGTGGGACGGCTTATGCCACACGTCACTTATACTAGATTTTCATAAGTTTGAAAGTATTGGTAAAGAAGAAGGTTCCTAAGACCTTTGGTTACATGTTATTGTTGATTTATTAATCGGAACACAAGTGGCTCATAAGATTTCTCGAGCTTAAAGGATTCCCGCAGTGGGAATGTGAGCAATGCTTATGGTTGTGATAATAGCTACACCAGGACAACAGAAAGAAAGGAACGTAAACCATAAGTTCAGCCGCCACCCTATATTTGAAACGTGAAGGTAGTTGTAATAGACTTCACTTCGTTTAAAGATACTCTATAGCAGATGCTTGCGGTGCAAGACTAACCTATATAAAGGATGAAACAAATGTAACAGTAACAGGTCGTCTTACGAGACGAAAGTTATAGACAGGAATTCTTTTGAACTGAAAACAATGTAATAGATTCCTCGGAAAATTGAGACAATTGAGGAAAAACAGATTGACTCGACGTCTTCAGGGTACTATGGAATGGTCAATTAAAGAAGAACTGATAGAGTTCAGTAAAGGAAATCCAAGATTTAATAATTTTGCTTTGGATTTACAAGGAATATGTCGGATAATATGGATATGTTGGTTCAGATAACCATACGTCTTAGCAAGTGATAGTTATGTATTATACGTCAGACCTTTCGGTCGGAAAGAGATTGTCACATGTTTTGATTTACAGAAATGGAAATCATGGCTAAAGAACAAGTTTTAACCAGTATAGTTTAATCGGGGTGCGTGAATAATCTACATGTCAGGCCCTGGAGTTGCCATGAAGTTCCAACAAGCTTAAAGGATTGGAAATTTTCATAGTAGAGAAAGAGGTAGAAAGGATTTATCTTTTCAGGATCTTCGAAGAATTTTCTAAATTTCGAGGACGAAATTTCTTTAAGGGGGGTAGAGTGTAATATCCCGCTTAACACTTGGATATTTACCAGTATTGAGACGATGCATCAGAGATATTAAGCGAAGGGCAATTTGGTAATTGTCGTGTGGAGATTTTTATAAAAAGGGTAATAACCCATATTTCTTCATTTTCTCATTCTTTTCCTCTCTCTAGAAACCACAAATTCCCTCTCCTTCTCTCTCTACTCCCACTCCACTCTCTCTTCTCTTCAATCATCTACCTCCAACCTCTAATCTTGCCCCAAATCAGCATGCAAGCACACTTTGGTGACTCTTGAGCCAATTTGGAAGTAAAAGGAGCAAGGATGAAAGAAAGGAAAAAGGGGCAAAAGCTAGGGTTTTGAGAAAGAATCAAGCTAGGGTTGAAGCTAAGGTTAAGCCAGCATCAAACCAAATCTAAGGTGAGCTCCTAGGGGTTTTAGAACCCACTTTGTGAGTTTTTGATGAGTTTTGTTCTTTTTGATCAAAGTTGGTAATTGTTACCCTAATCCCTATTGCTTGCAAATTCCTCGTTCAAACTTGTTTTAATCAATCAATTTATAGTTGTAATTCATTCCTTATACTGTTATGATGATTGGGTATGCCTTGTGTTGGGTTTTTGTACATTGGCTACATTTTGCAAAAATATCTACTAGCCAGATGCTGGGACAAATGCTGTAGCATATGGAACAGCTTTTTGTGACTTGTGGTTTTCGCGCAGCTAGCGCTTTATATTTGTGTACGCAATCTTCCAAAGATTTGCCTGAAGATTTATTTTTCTCTAGCTTGCTGATCAAGGCGCGTGTATCTGATTGAAGATTTGCTTGAAGTTTTATTTGCCTTTGTCGCGTCGAATTTCGGATGTCAAGCTATTGACTAGCATTGAATCACTAAATTTAAATCACGACTGAACTTTTAATTTTTCGGGGAAAAAAGGAAAAAAGTTCGAAATTACCTTGAAAAAGAGATTTTAGGTTCGAAAGTCGATTATGCGAGGGGAAGGTATTAGCACCCCTCACATCCGTTGCACTCAACGGGAACCTCTTAGTTAACTTAGGCTTAAAATGTCTTTGACGTTTTGCTTGCATGCTTAATCATATATATATAAAGAAAAAAAGAAAATATAATGTGAGGTGAAGAAAGAGATAAAAACAAATGAAATAGAAAAAATAAAAAAAGATTTTTTAATAATGGGCTTGACAAGATGACAATCCTGCTCCTACGTATCTCCCGGTAGTCGGAGAATTCAAAGCGCACGTAGTTCTTGATTAGAAAAAGTTTGTACGCTGGTTCGTCTTAGTTAAAAAAGATTTGTTCGCGTCCGAGCGAAAAAGTTTGAAAAAAGAGAAAGTAACGAAAGTAAATGTCAACTGTTCGGGTTGTTGCCGAACTGCCATTGACGACGAGAAATGAAAAGTAAATGTCAACTGTTCGGGTTGTTGCCGAACTGCCATTGACGACGAGAAATGAAAAGTAAATGATTTGATAAAAGGATTTTGCACTCGGACTTGAACAAAGGTTTTAAAACGTACGAAGACGTACAAAGTTTTAACATGGTGAAAGGTGGACGCTAAGGCGATGAACTCGCGCAAGGCGTGAATGTTTTAAGGGAAAAGACAGACGCATAGAGGCGTAAAAGCTTTGAAAATAAAGACAAACGCACGGAGGCGTACAATGTTAAAAATAAAAGACAAATGCACGGAGGCGATAAAATCACGCAAGGCGTAAAGGGTTGAAAATAAACGCGCAAAGGCGTAAAACATTTAAATGATAAAAGGACGGACTCGCAATAAGGCGATGGTATCCGTTGGAAAACGCACAAAGGCGTAAAATGTTTGAATTGACCACGGGGGCCAAGAAAAGTTTAAAATGGTCACGGGGGACCAAGAAAAGTTGGATTGGTCACGAGGCACCAAGAAAGGTTCAAATTGGTCGCGAAGGACCAAGAAAGGTTCAATTTGGTCGCGAGGGACCAAGAAAGGTTCAAATTGGTCGCGAAGGACCAAGAAAGGTTCAATTTGGTCGCGAGGGACCAAGAAAGGTTCAAATTAGTCGCGAGGGACCAAGAAAGGTTCAAATTGGTCGCGAGGGACCAAGAAAGGTTCAAATTGGTCGCGAGGGACCAAGAAAGGTTCAAATTGGTCGCGAGGGACCAAGAAAGGTTCAAATTGGTCGCGAGGGACCAAGAAATGTTCAAATTGGTCGCGAGGGACCAAGAAAGGTTCAATTTGGTCGCGAGGGACCAAGAAAGGTTAAAGTGCGTTGGACGCGTTGAAAATAGAATGACGATTGTCCGAGCAACGAGACATACGTCAAGCATTCGTGCAACCGGGGAAAGGAGAGACATACGTCAAACCACCCTTTTTCATTCATGTTTTGTTTGAATTTGAGAAAAACGTATTTTTGGGGAAGCTAGAAAAGAATGACGATCGTCTAAGCAACGAGACATACGTCAAGTGTTTATCCGATCGGGGAAAGGAGAGACATACGTCAAACCACCCTTTTTCATTCAAGTTTCGCTTGAATTTTAAGGAAAAGCATAAATTATCAAAACGCTCGTTTTTTAGAACTCAAATGAAAAGAAAAGAAATTGTTCAAATTAGTTGTTGCAACCAAATGAACAAGCTTGTTGTTCAATTTAAAAAAAAATGTTTTTGTTGTTTTTGTTTGGTTGGTTTGGAAGGACAAGGTCCTTTGCCTACATACCCAAATGGGATCAAAACCGATGTAGTTCGGGATAAAAAAAACGAGTGATTTGTTATGTTGATTTTAAAGTTTGAAAATGTTTGTGAAAGATAAAATGAGCCAAAGTGGCGAATGAGTGAAGTTTGATTGATTTTAATTGTAAAAATAAAGTCTAATATGATTAAGATTGATTGAAGTTTGATTAAAAGAAAGTTGCTTGGTTTGAAATCCAAGGCTTTGTTAATGAAGAATATTTTTGATGAAGTTTTTGAATATTTGAAATGTTTTTGGTCTTTATGATTTTTTACTCGGAGTTAAAAAAGAAATTAAGTGCGATAAAATAAACTAAACGCGATATAATAAAAGACAATTGTTGGATCAAAAATAAAAGGATTTTTGTTTTTTGATTATGAATTAAACTAAGAAAAATGAAAAATAATGCAATGCATACTTAAACATTTTGTTCCTAATGTATATGCTAATGCCATAAAAAAATTGCAAAATAAAATGAACAAATAGAAATAAAAACAAAAAAATAAAATGCATGTGTAATATGATAGGTAAATAAATGAGATGTTAAAAATAAAGGAACAAATAAAAAGGAAATAATAATAAAAAGGAAAATAAATTGCAAAGAATAGAAATAAAATAAGGAGGTGTAAAAATAAAACTGGGGGGTGCTGGTAGTAAAAAATAAATCAGATTGAAAGAAAAAGGCCCAAAATGTATTGGGCCAACGTAAATTGATCTGGGCCGTCTAATTAATCAGACGGCCCTGATCTGATCACAGGGGAAAGTAAGCCAGGGCCGTATGATTAAAAATCAGAGGGCCAGGAGGGCGTGGGTGTACGCTAACGCGTACACCCTCTCACACCGAATCAGGGAGGGGTATTTAAACCCCCTCCCTTCACAAAATTTCATTTCACATTTCCCCTTCTCTCTCTTGCTCGCCCGCTCTCTCTCTTCTTCTCATCTCTCTCACTTCTCTCTTGCCCAGCCGGCCGGAAATGGGTTTCCGGCGTGGTGGCCGCCGGCCTACGCGGCGGCGCCACCGCGCCGGAAGGGAAAAACCTCCCCTTTTCACAAAAAAAACTGTTTTTCCCACACCCTTTTCTCTCCTCTTCCCTAATCCAAGACTATTTTCCTCAAAATCCCTCAAAAAATGCCTAGATCTAGGTTTAAAAAACAAAAAAAATTTTACCCTTTTCTCTTGTTTTTTGCGTACGGCTTTGCTGGCTTTGTTGTGTGTCGTGTGTGTTGCGTGCGTGAGTGCTGTGTGGGGGTTTCGCTGGGACGTGTTTGGGACGTGTGTGTGTTAGTGTTGCTGGGTTGTGGGCGTAAGAAAGCTGGCCGTGTGCTTTGCTGGGTTGTATGGGGTTTGTGTGGGTGTGTGGGTGTGTATTTGCGTGGGTCTGTGGTGGTTTTGGGGGCTGAGTGGTGTGCGTGAGTTCTGGTTATGTTTGTGTTAGGTGATTTGTGTGTGTGAGTGTTAGGGGGGTTGGGCTGGGACGTGTGGTGTGGGTTTTGTGGCTGTATGGGTTTATGTTGCTGTGGCTGGGACGTGGTTAGGGCGTGATGTTGTGGAAAATGTTTTGAGTTAGGGTTGTGTAATATTTTTGCTGGTTGCTGAGTTGTGTTGTTTTGCTTTGTTGCTAAAAATTGCTTGGTTCTAAAAATTTCTTCCTCTTAAAATTTTTCTCTCCTTTTTTTTTTCTTGTGTTTTGATCCTGTTAAATAGAGGAATTTTGAGCTGCTTGTCATTGATTAACTTGCAAGTTGTTCTGCAGATTTGGGATAAGATTTCTGCAAGCATTAATGTGGGAGGATTTGCTGGATTTTTTTTGCAGGTTTTGTGATGATTTTGGATAGGATTTGAGGATCGAAATGATGAAAAAAACCTGGAAAGGGGGCGCCCCTGTGCTGGTGTTGGACTGTGTTGACTATTGACTGTTGACTTGGACAAAAATAATAATAAAAATAATAATAAAAATAAAAATAAAAATAATAATAATAATAATAATAATAGTAAAATAATAATAATGATAATAATAAAAAATAAAAATTAATGATAATAAAAAACTGAAATTAAAAGTAAAAATAAAAGGTGATAAAAAATAAACGAAACAAAAATTGACATGAGGTATTTTAAAATACCTTCCTGCCGAAATTTCGTCTGAAACGACGAAAATTCTCGGCCTTTAAAAAAAATGCGTAAAACGAGACAATAAGTAAAACGAGACGAAAATGGGTCAAAAAATGGGGTATGACAGATGCCCCTATTTAAGTTTCTTCGCTACGGAGATTTAAAAGTGAAATTTTGATTCGACGGGTCGAAGAAACTTAAATACAGAGTACACCATTTTTTGACCAATTTTGACAGTTAAAATGTTATGGATGCGATGCCATGTATGCAATGTTATGAATGCATGTGATGCAAGTATAAATGCAAGACGACAAAGATGACCTGATTGGGGATAAACATAGACAAAGGGATACCCGGGTTCGTTAAAGAAACGGGATCCAACTCTATTGGGGATAGTGTTCCACTGGGGAAAAAGGTTAGCCGCTTGGGTTATTGCCGAACTGTTCACTGGGGAGAGTGGGCAATTAACCACGGGAACCAAAAAGGGTAAAACGTCAGCTGTTCGGATTGTTGCCGAACTGCCACTGACGACAAGGATTGAATGTAAATGTCAGCTGTTCAGGTTGTTGCCGAACTGCCACTGACAACAAGAAATAAAATGTCAACTGTTCGGGTTGAATTCCGAACTGCCATTGACGACAAGAAAGTAAAATGTCAACTGTCGGGTTGTTCCGACCTGCCATTGACGACAAGGAAATATAAAATGTCAACTGTCGGTTTGAAATCCGACCTGCCATTGACGACAAGGAAATATAAAATGTCAACTGTCGGTTTGTTCCGACCTGCCATTGACGACAAGGAAATATAAAATGTCAACTGTCGGTTTGTTCCGACCTGCCATTGACGACAAGGAAATATAAAATGTCAACTGTCGGTTTGTTCCGACCTGCCATTGACGACAAGAAAATAAATGTCAACTGTCGGTTTGTTCCGACCTGCCATTGACGACAAGGAAATATAAAATGTCAACTGTCGGTTTGTTCCGACCTGCCATTGACGACAAGGAAATATAAAATGTCAACTGTCGGTTTGTTCCGACCTGCCATTGACGACAAGGAAATATAAAATGTCAACTGTCGGTTTGTTCCGACCTGCCATTGACGACAAGGAAATATAAAATGTCAACTGTCGGTTTGTTCCGACCTGCCATTGACGACAAGAAAATAAATGTCAACTGTCGGTTGTTCCGACCTGCCATTGACGACAAGGAAATATAAAATGTCAACTGTCGGTTTGAAATCCGACCTGCCATTGACGACAAGAAAGTAAAATGTCAACTGTCGGTTGTTCCGACCTGCCATTGACGACATGAAATAAAAGAAATGTCAACTGTCCGGATTGGTTACCGAACTGTTCATTGACGATAAAAAGAAATGTCAACTGTTCGGGTTGGTTACCGAACTGTACATTGACAACAGGAAATAAAAAGACATGTCAACTGTCCGGGTTGGTTACCGAACCGTACATTGACGACAATGAGGATGCGGCTGACAAGCCGTTCCTTACAGAATTGCCCCTTCAATTGGGGAGAAAGGGATGCACAAGCTGTTCGTTAAAGAATTGCCGCTTGGCACAACATTGGGGAATATGCACAAGCTGTTCGTTTGAACTGCCACTTGGCATAAAGACACGATAAAAAGATGCGCAAGCTGTTCGTTTGAACTGCCACTTGACGTAAAAGGGTGACACCACTTAACCAAACAGATTGGGGATAACACTTGGGGAACATTTACTGGTGACTATGATGGAATGCCGAGCAAAGTCGGGCTTTGGTTATGATTTGGTATTTGTGAGTGTGAATGATGACTCACTGGGGAATGCCAATAAAATTGGGCTTTATTTTGTAACATCACTGGAGGATGACATTGGAAGAAAAATGCAGATTGTTTATGATTGATTGGTAAGAAACGTGGTGGTTAAAGCAACCATGTACGGATGATATTGTGGTATGTTGCATGTATGAATGCGTATATGCATGAATGCGTGATTATATGATTTGCCTGTTTGTACAAATGTACAAATGTAACATCCCGCCTAAGATTCGAATATTTATTAATATTTAGACGATGTATCAGAAATGTTTTAAGCAAAGGACAATTTGGTAAATTGTCAGTTAATGGGTTTATGTATATGGCAAGCGTAATATCCCGTTTAGATGTAACGGTTAACAGTGTTAGAAACTTGTGGAACAAGCATGGCAAACTTGTAATAAGTGGAATGGCTTTTTGGTAAATAATGGGAAAGTGGAGATTGTTTAAAAATGAGTAGTAAGAATTTCTTACCACTTTTTCTCTCATTTCTACACTCTTCCATCCCTTTCCATTTTTCAGCTCTTCCTCTCCCCATCTTCCTCATCTCTCACGCCTCACTCCCTCTTCTCAAACCCATCTTTTCCTAAACTAATTTTAGAGGGAAACCTTGCAAGATAAGCTTAGTTGGAAAGCAAGAACAAGAGCAAGAACAAGAGAAAGGAAACATGGAACAATCAAGATAAGTGGTGGTAGTGAACAAGGGCTTTGGAAACCAGAACTTGGCAAGGAAGAAAGCTAGCTAAATCAAGGTGAGCTCTCTAGGGTTTTATAACCCACTTGTGTAAGTTTGAGTATATTTAGTGATATGAGCAAAGTTTATAATTAGTGTCCTAAATCATCTTGCTTGCCAATTCCTTGGTTAATCTTGTTATAAGCTGTCAATATGCCTTAGAAACACACCCCTTAAGCTGTTATGAGGTTTGATTATGCCTGGAATAGTCAAGAATTGTGAAATTGCACGTTTTGAACAGTGCAATTCGGCCACCGAATGCTCCAATTCGGCCACCGAATTTGACAGCAAAAATCAGCATTTTCAGTTCGCAAGAAATCGGCCACCGAATTGGCCAATTCGGCCACCGAATTGCAAGTTATTTTAGAGCATGTTTAGACCAAGGTAGGATGAGGAAAGGTACAATAATTGAGAGATGGATACCTTAATCCATAAGTTGATATAGAGAGGTTATTAAGCTATGGAAAGTTACTAGTAATCAAGCAAAGGCTTAAGAGAACAATGAGTGTAAGACCATAAGTTAATAAGTTATGTGTTGGGAGGTTATTTTCCCCTAAGAATGCATTGATATGCCAAGGCTAGAGAAAGTATTATAAGTACTTACAATTACTTAAGATGAGAAATAATGTTTAAGTTAAGGACCTATTTTATAGGTTAGGCAATTAAGAGTGATTAATTAAGAGTGCATTAGTTATGCACAAGACTAAGAAATCAGTGAGAATAAGGATACATGAGACGTGCATAAGTTATAAGTTACATGTATATATATATAAGAACAAGAATAATTAAGATAATAAGCCGTGGCCTTCGATGTTCACGCCAGTAGGACACGAATGGTCCACGCAAAGTTAAGATTAAGATTAATATTGTTAAGTCGTGACTTTCATCGTTCACGCCAGTGGGACATGAAAGGTTCATGCATAAGATTAAAGATTATTTATTGCGTCTTCCGTCGTTCACGCCAGTGGGACACGGGAGGTATACGCATCAGCTAAGACTAATAATGAAATATAATAATTCGCGTCTTCCGTCGTTCACGCCAGTGGGACACGGGGGGGTATACGCGTAAGTTAAGTCGTGTCTTCTGCTGTTCACGCCAGTGGGACACAGGAGGTTCACGCCAGTGGGACGTGTTATTCCGCAAGGATGACCGCACGACGACAAGAGGAGTCCGGTGTTAGCCTGATATGATAGGAATTTTCACCGGTTATCAGGGGAATGTGCTTCGGGGTTACTCCACCCGGGGGCATTCCGTAAAATGAACCCAGATAATATTGTTTGTTCAACGCTAATAGCTAACATAAGACATTTATCAGTTAATTATTTTATTATGTTATCAGACAGAGAATAATTATCAGACAGGTATCAGATTCAGGTATCAGTTATCAGGCGGTGATCCTAGGTTTCCCCTCGATCACCCAGTTATCAGGATATAGTCTAGATCTCATGACTATTCAGTACCAGATTCAGACAGTGATCCTAGGTTTCCCCTTGATCACTAGTTTAGTAGAATGTAGTTCAGTTTATAACTACACAGTTTAGCAGGAACAGTCAGATAGCCCTCTATGGGTAAGGTTAAGACTTGGCGATCCTAGGTATCCCCAAGATTGCCGAGGTAGGCACGGCGACCCTAGGTTCCCCGAGGTTGCCAACAGTAGGTAGGGTAGGAGCTCACTGAGACATTATGTCTCATCCCTATCCTTCTGGTGCAGGTTTTCAGGTAGCCAAGTGGTTTACAGATGAAGATCTTCAGGAAGACGCTGGATGGAGTGCAGATGCTCGTCAAGGCAAGCTCAGGAGGTTGACAGATTTTATATATGTATATAAACGTGTATTATATGACATTTGGATATTTATATAAACGAGCAAATTGTACTCATTCAGTGGTTTGTATATTTTAATTATTGTAAATTTTAATGTACCCAATATCAGATTAATACACATGCTAAATATTCTAGACAATTTAGTATGGGTGTTACAATTGGTATCAGAGCAGGTCGATTCAGACCGTGCCTTGGGTCATTAAAGTTTCAATAAAAGTAGTGGGACCATTGGGTTCCGGATATTGTTCTAAAGGTCACATCTAGCTGAGCCTGATCAACTCAGTCTAGTATATGACAGTTAGGATAAATGTCCGAGAGCTGAATGTGACCAAGGAGGAATGAAGTTGTGAAGGGCGAAGACTAAGGTGGTAGAATTGTTTGACGGAGTTGGCGAAGGAGTAATCAACGCCAAGTAGTGGCCATCGAACTGTAAAGTGACTAAGCTTGTCTATGGCAGTTTCGGGAATGCCAGAAGTATTTAAGGATAAGGTGAAGAGCCTTAATACAGTTGGACGCGTCATTAAGAGATGTCTCATAGGATGAGACAGGAACAGTAAGAAAATTATAGAATCATAATTGGAACTGTAGTTCAGAAGTGGCACGAGAGTGACAGTGGAGCACTCCTTAAGAAGAGGAGATGGTATGCAATCTAGGACCCGAAATGGATGAGTAAGTTGAAATGATAATACCTATTGCACATTAAAGCGTATTTCAGGATATGTTCTATTTGGTAAGCAGATTTAAAATAAGTTAAGTCCGATGGAAAGTTTTATACCAAGACCAGTGAGTCAGATTACCTTCCTTACTATGAGTCATTGGGATGTTTTATACGAGGATCACAAGCTCAACGACAAGTAGTGAGTCCCTAAGAAGGATATCAAATAGTAAGTTGAATTCCCTCGATTGGACGAAGAAGGCAAGTTCAAGATAGCACGAGATTAAAGTAGACCAGTGTGTAGGATAATCGGAATTTTAGCCGAGAAATTATATTGAGACTGTATTGTACGAAGGATCGTCTTAAAGACGAAAGGTTAAGATTGTAGTTAATGCTAATGAGTCTTAAGTTTTTAACTGATGAGTTTCTTGCCACAGTTATACTAGAAGCTGAAGAGATCACCTCGTGTGGATAAGTTCCGAGGGTAGTAATAAGGCATAGATTTTGATTGTTCCACTATATGCAGAATTATTTAAGTGTTAAGATCAAGATTTGAACGGTGAATGCGGTAACGAGTAGTTGGATAAAACCAAGAGATAATGATGAGGTTTTGAAGCTCAAGATCATTTAACTGGAGGGATTCGAAGGTAAGTTAAGAGGTATGGTAAAACCATAGAGACCGTAGCTGTCTCGGAAAGATTATGGGTATGAAATCCTTATGGATAGATATAGAACGATTAGTAATGGGACTCAGATCCTCAGTGGATCCAGTGAATGAAAGATGTGAATCTTCCGAAACCATAAGTCATTTTAGAAGTTGCTACAAGTGATTTAAGTGTGAAATTTAAGTTGCTCTAGGTGTACCTTGAGGTCGGTTTAGTAATGTTAGAACGATAATACAAGTTGGATGGACCATGAGATGGCCACAGGAATCAGGACATGGAGAATAAGTAAGAACCAGAGTATGAGCCGTAGATAGGAGCATTGTTAGGCTCGTAACAGTTGCCGGAAACCGTTTACAAGTTTTGGCGTATTATCGTGAAGGTAAGTATATGGTTTATGTCCAAAAGGAAACGCAGTGTCAAATGACGATCAATCAGTAAGTTCAACAGGTGGTTTAAGCCATAAGAGAGTCAGCGAATGTAAGATGATTTTGCTGTGATAGCTATAAGACATTAAGGAACAAGTCAGCCAGAGGATTTGATAAGGGTGTATTATTCCTACTCCAAAGTGTTTTGTTTAGATCAGAGTTGCGCAGCGAAGGAGAAATTCAAGGATGCTTGTGTAGACCTTTTCAAATGAACCACAGAAAGGCAATAAGCGCCCAACTATTTATTTATTTTTTTTTTTTTTGAACCACAGAATATCAGTGAGCAGTGATGACTCGGACTTGTTATAAGTCCTAGGAGGAAATTTTAAAAAGTTAAGCCGAGGGATATTTCAAACCTCGAAATACAAGAGAAACAGAAATCGAAGCAGTTTAGGATTCTGTGATAAGAATGAGAAGAATATGCTTTTAGCACAATGAGTCTAAAGCAACGGAAGTCATCGCTAATACGGTAAATTAGCTAATTTAGCCCAGTAACTTTAGGTGGATTTGAAGAGTAATGTTTAATCAACAGGATCAAGCATAAAGTAATATCAGTAAAGGATGTACTTGCAAGATGATACTTTGAAAAAGAAGCGTTGATAAGAAACGTCAATGCAGTGGCATATGAGTTTAATCCATGTTGTACCTCGCTATGTCAACATGTCACATGTATCAGGTCATGTTAGTATTACGTATACTTATCAGGCAATACTTAAACTACTCAGATAGTAGTGTAGTAGATTTTCAACTATGGGACGTGTTTTGGCATTAGTGGTACGCAATCAGGAATGTTTAAGTATGAAGGTTTTTACCGGAACGGAATTGTTGATGTCACCATATCTTAGCAGAAGAGTTCGGAAATAATGTATTTAATGTTCACTAGTAAAGAAAGAAGGACTTTTATGAAGATTAAAAGTCACTCGTAGTCTACAGCAAGGGCTACGCAAGTTCAAATTTTGATTAAAGAATTAAAGATTAAGTGTGCTATTTTTGGTAGCAATCAAGTAGAGCCTTCTTTTGAAAATAAGGATCTTGGACCTGATGTTCAGAAATGAGAATGAGTTCTCTGTATCGATAAGTGTAGTCATGATCTATGTTAGGTGATATAGTATGTTCAAGAAATAAATATGAGTAACATTGGCGGGGCAAACCTGGCAAGCCAGTTGAAAGGCAAATCCCGGATGTTACAAGATGAGTTAAAAGTAAGAAAGATTCCCAATTGATGTGGTAATGTCTCGAATATGTTAAGATTAAGAATGACACCCCGTTAGGCGGACAAGGATGATGTGATGTATTGTGTACCCGTCAGTATTGTACACGTGCTCGCTTATATACAAACTATATGTTATGAATTATGATATGTGATAAAATGTAAGACGAATTGTACCCCTCATCATTTGGGCTATCGACGCAGAATTGTTTACGCTACGGTTAGAACTCGAGATAGTTAATGATTATGATTGCGATAAGAAGCACATCGGGATGTTATAAAGAAAGGAGCAGGTGTTAGAGGTGAAACTTCCTGCTTATACTTGGAATATTAAACGAAGTTAGAATACTTCTTACATTTGTAAGTGCGGGTATAATGTCAGATGTTTTCGGTGTAAGGATAATTCTATATGGAATGGTGATATGAGTCTATAAGTAAGTTGTCGTCGTATGAGACGAAAGTTAAAGATAATAATTCATGGGAATTAGATGCATTGCAGTGAACCTCTTAAGAGTGAAAAGTATTTGAGATTTAGTGACCTTGAGTTGGTTTGCAAGAAGTAATTGAACCAGGATTAAAGTCAAGCGAGTTGGATATGATGGTTCAGATAACCTCACATCCTATTACGTAAAGATTATACAAATTTGCCATGAGCATTGTGGTTAAGGGAAAGTTGTCGAGTATATTCGACGTATAGAGTTGGAAATCCAAGGGATTCCGATAAGCAAGACAAACTGGAGTTTCGGGCAAGTAGAGGAAGTAGTGTGAGAAATTCATTCATGTATGATAGTGGATTCTAAATTTCGAGGACGAAATTTCTTTAAGGGGGGTAGATTGTAACATCCCGCCTAAGATTCGAATATTTATTAATATTTAGACGATGTATCAGAAATGTTTTAAGCAAAGGACAATTTGGTAAATTGTCAGTTAATGGGTTTATGTATATGGCAAGCGTAATATCCCGTTTAGATGTAACGGTTAACAGTGTTAGAAACTTGTGGAACAAGCATGGCAAACTTGTAATAAGTGGAATGGCTTTTTGGTAAATAATGGGAAAGTGGAGATTGTTTAAAAATGAGTAGTAAGAATTTCTTACCACTTTTTCTCTCATTTCTACACTCTTCCATCCCTTTCCATTTTTCAGCTCTTCCTCTCCCCATCTTCCTCATCTCTCACGCCTCACTCCCTCTTCTCAAACCCATCTTTTCCTAAACTAATTTTAGAGGGAAACCTTGCAAGATAAGCTTAGTTGGAAAGCAAGAACAAGAGCAAGAACAAGAGAAAGGAAACATGGAACAATCAAGATAAGTGGTGGTAGTGAACAAGGGCTTTGGAAACCAGAACTTGGCAAGGAAGAAAGCTAGCTAAATCAAGGTGAGCTCTCTAGGGTTTTATAACCCACTTGTGTAAGTTTGAGTATATTTAGTGATATGAGCAAAGTTTATAATTAGTGTCCTAAATCATCTTGCTTGCCAATTCCTTGGTTAATCTTGTTATAAGCTGTCAATATGCCTTAGAAACACACCCCTTAAGCTGTTATGAGGTTTGATTATGCCTGGAATAGTCAAGAATTGTGAAATTGCACGTTTTGAACAGTGCAATTCGGCCACCGAATGCTCCAATTCGGCCATCGAATTTGACAGCAAAAATCAGCATTTTCAGTTCGCAAGAAATCGGCCACCGAATTGGCCAATTCGGCCACCGAATTGCAAGTTATTTTAGAGCATGTTTAGACCAAGGTAGGATGAGGAAAGGTACAATAATTGAGAGATGGATACCTTAATCCATAAGTTGATATAGAGAGGTTATTAAGCTATGGAAAGTTACTAGTAATCAAGCAAAGGCTTAAGAGAACAATGAGTGTAAGACCATAAGTTAATAAGTTATGTGTTGGGAGGTTATTTTCCCCTAAGAATGCATTGATATGCCAAGGCTAGAGAAAGTATTATAAGTACTTACAATTACTTAAGATGAGAAATAATGTTTAAGTTAAGGACCTATTTTATAGGTTAGGCAATTAAGAGTGATTAATTAAGAGTGCATTAGTTATGCACAAGACTAAGAAATCAGTGAGAATAAGGATACATGAGACGTGCATAAGTTATAAGTTACATGTATATATATATAAGAACAAGAATAATTAAGATAATAAGCCGTGGCCTTCGATGTTCACGCCAGTGGGACACGAATGGTCCACGCAAAGTTAAGATTAAGATTAATATTGTTAAGTCGTGACTTTCATCGTTCACGCCAGTGGGACATGAAAGGTTCATGCATAAGATTAAAGATTATTTATTGCGTCTTCCGTCGTTCACGCCAGTGGGACACGGGAGGTATACGCATCAGCTAAGACTAATAATGAAATATAATAATTCGCGTCTTCCGTCGTTCACGCCAGTGGGACACGGGGGGGTATACGCGTAAGTTAAGTCGTGTCTTCTGCTGTTCACGCCAGTGGGACACAGGAGGTTCACGCCAGTGGGACGTGTTATTCCGCAAGGATGACCGCACGACGACAAGAGGAGTCCGGTGTTAGCCTGATATGATAGGAATTTTCACCGGTTATCAGGGGAATGTGCTTCGGGGTTACTCCACCCGGGGGCATTCCGTAAAATGAACCCAGATAATATTGTTTGTTCAACGCTAACAGCTAACATAAGACATTTATCAGTTAATTATTTTATTATGTTATCAGACAGAGAATAATTATCAGACAGGTATCAGATTCAGGTATCAGTTATCAGGCGGTGATCCTAGGTTTCCCCTCGATCACCCAGTTATCAGGATATAGTCTAGATCTCATGACTATTCAGTACCAGATTCAGACAGTGATCCTAGGTTTCCCCTTGATCACTAGTTTAGTAGAATGTAGTTCAGTTTATAACTACACAGTTTAGCAGGAACAGTCAGATAGCCCTCTATGGGTAAGGTTAAGACTTGGCGATCATAGGTATCCCCAAGATTGCCGAGGTAGGCACGGCGACCCTAGGTTCCCCGAGGTTGCCAACAGTAGGTAGGGTAGGAGCTCACTGAGACATTATGTCTCATCCCTATCCTTCTGGTGCAGGTTTTCAGGTAGCCAAGTGGTTTACAGATGAAGATCTTCAGGAAGACGCTGGATGGAGTGCAGATGCTCGTCAAGGCAAGCTCAGGAGGTTGACAGATTTTATATATGTATATAAACGTGTATTATATGACATTTGGATATTTATATAAACGAGCAAATTGTACTCATTCAGTGGTTTGTATATTTTAATCATTGTAAATTTTAATGTACCCAATATCAGATTAATACACATGCTAAATATTCTAGACAATTTAGTATGGGTGTTACAACAAATGCATGAATGCATGAATGTATGATTGTATAATTGTACAACTTTCACTGGCGATGTTGTGTGAAAGATTGGCTTGCACTGGGGATACCCTAAATGTTTGTTAAGGAATTGCCCCTTGGTATAAGAATATAATGAAAGATTGCACAAGCTGTTCGTTAAAGAACTGCGGCTTGGCTTACAAGAAGGTGACATCAACAGATCAGACACGTTGGGGATGACACTCGACTGTTTTGATTTATTGCATGACCGACAACTTGGTGAAACAAAATTTAGACCGGTAAAATGAAAAGTGGACCGACATCGCATTGCAAACACTCGGTAATCTTTGATGGGGATGATGTCACAGGGAACACATCCAAAATGTTGACGGGGTAAAGCCGTAACCGTTGATGAGTAATACATACCTCATGGGGAAATTGTTACCTCACTGGGGAATCGTGCTAATCCGCTTGAGAAAAGAACTGGTGATTCCGCCGGGAATGCTTATATTTCAATCATGCCGAGCGAGGTCGGGCTTTGATTGGATGCCGAGCGAGGTCGGGCTTTGATTGGATGCCGAACGAGGTCGGGCTTTGATTGGATGCCGAACGAGGTCGGGCTTTGATTGCCGAGCGAGGTCGGGCTTTGATTGGATGCCGAGCGAGGTCGGGCTTTGATTGCCGAGCGAGGTCGGGCTTTGATTGGGGTGCCGAGCGAGGTCGGGCTTTTTGTAATGGATGCCGAGCGAGGTCGGGCTTTTTGTAATGGATGCCGAGCGAGGTCGGGCTTTTTGTATTGGATGCCGAGCGAGGTCGGGCTTTTTGTTGTGGATGCCGAGCGAGGTCGGGCTTTTTGTAATGGATGCCGAGCGAGGTCGGGCTTTTTGTTGGATGCCGAGCGAGGTCGGGCTTTTTGTTGGATGGTGCCAATAATGATTGGGCTTTTGGGGTTGAGACTCCACTGAGGGATGCCAATAAAATTGGACTTTGTTTGTGATTTCGCTGGGGATATAAGGATCATTTTGGAAGCATGATCGATATCCAGCATTAGATGCCAAATGGTGGTTGGGCTTTTGTGAGTAGGTGCCAATGACAATTGGGCTTTTGATTGTTGGTGCCAATGACAATTGGGCTTTTTGATTGTTGGTGCCAATGACAATTGGGCTTTTGATTGTTGGTGCCAATGACAATTGGGCTTTTGATTGTTTTGGACAAAGGTTGATTTCCTGGGGAGTTTGTTAATCCACCGGGGATTGGAACTGATGATTCCGCCAGGAATGCTACCTTCTTTGTTTTTTTTCCTGAATCGTCCTTTCGGGCTCTCGATTCACTGGGGATATTCCCTTTGATTCACGGGGGGACTCCGCGGGGGAATCCCTTGAAAGAAGTCCAACGTGGTATAAACATATGTCATGTTTAACACTGGGGATAATGATTGGATGCCGAGCAAGGTCGGGCTTTGATTGTAGTGTGGGTGCCGAGCGAGGTCGGGCTTTTTGTAAAGGATGCCGAGCGAGGTCGGGCTTTGGATGATTGGATTGCCGAGCGAGGTCGGGCTTTTATGTTTGGTTGCCGAGCGAGGTCGGGCTTTGATTATGTTTTGTGAGTGGGAATGCCAATGAAAATTGGACCTCCCTTGTGATTGTGTTTGTAATGGCCAATGGAAATTGGGCTTTTTGTAGGAGATTGAGGAATGTCAATGACGACTGGGCCCTTTGTGAATTGTGAGGGAGTGCCAAACATGGTTGGGCTTTTTGGATGATTGTGTACCGAGCATGGTCGGGATTTGTGAATGATTGGGCGCCAAGCATGGTTGGGCTTTTTGTGAGAGATTGTGAGGAATGCCAATGACGATTGGGCTTAATGTGAAATTGTAGTTGTGATCGCCAATGACAATTGGGCTTTGCTTGTGATTAGGTGCCAAACATGGTTGGGCTTTGGTTTGATATTGTGGGTGCCAATGAGAATTGGGCTTTTGTTGGCAATGAGAGTTGGTTTTGCAATTTCAGATTGCATGATTCATATGAGATTTGCACATGCAATTTTGATGTTCCCATTAATCTGAGATTGCACCAAAAAAATTGAAATAAATACCAAACACAAACTTTATATCGTATAGCTCAAATTAAAAATATGTTTATCAATGAACCAACCTAACACTCATTTAAGTAAATGAACAAATTGAATATTAATTGTGGGGGTATTGAACACTCATCCGGCAAGTTTGCTAACATTCCGATCGAGTTATGTGTCCATCTAATCATTGTTTCTAAGAGCACGAAAGCATTGATCACAAGGTCTTCGAGGGTTGTAATTTGGCTTGGTTACAAAAGAAATGTCATATGTGGGGAAATTGAATTCAAATGGCCAAGCAAGAGGAACATTCTTTCTAAATTACACCCTTCCTCCTTTATTCAATCACAACTCTTGGTGATTTACAAATGTTTTTCTTTGATCCTCGACAACTTTTTGATTTAGAGATTTTCTCTTTTTCTCTTTTTTCTCTTTCTTTTCTTTCTTTTTTTTTTGTTCTTGTTGTCAAGATCAATTTACAAAATTCACCATTTCTTGACATTCACCACCTCCTTTTTTCCAACTTTATCAAAGATGATACCCTAATTGAATGTTCCTTCCTCTTTCGGCAAAGGACAATAATCATGAAGGTTAAGGGTTCAAAAATGAAAGTAAAAATATCAGAATTCAATAATGATTTCCTCTTCCCGCGCGACCAAATTGAACCTTTCTTGGTCCCTCGCGACCAATTTGAACCTTTCTTGGTCCCTCGTGACCAATCCAACTTTTCTTGGTCCCCCGTGACCATTTTAAACTTTTCTTGGCCCCCGTGGTCAATTCAAACATTTTACGCCTTTGTGCGTTTTCCAACGGATACCATCGCCTTATTGCGAGTCCGTCCTTTTATCATTTAAACGTTTTACGCCTTTGCGCGTTTATTTTCAACCTTTTTACGCCTTGCGCGAATTTAACGCCTCCGTGCGTTTGTCTTTTATTTTCAACATTGTACGCCTCCGTGCGTTTGCCTTTATTTTCAAACCTTTTACGCCTCTGTGCGTCTGTCTTTTTTCCTTAAACATTTACGCCTTGCGCGAGTTTATCGCCTTAGCGTCTGTCTTTCACCTTTTAAAGCTTTTTACGCCTTCGCGCGTTTTCAAACAATTCTTTTTTTCAAGAACTACGTAAGCTTTGAATTCTCCGACTACCGGGAGATACGTAGGAGCAGGATTGTCATCTTGTCAAGCCCATTAATAAAAATCTTTTTTTCTCTTTTATCTTTCGTTTGTTTTTATCTCTTTCTTCATCTCGCATTATATTTTCTTTTTCCTCTATATATATATATGATTAAGCATGCAAGCAAAACGTCAAAAGACATTTTTAGCCTAAGCCAACTAAGAGGTTCCCGTTGAGTGCAACGGATGTGAGGGGTGCTAATACCTTCCCCTCGCATAATCGACTTTCGAACCTAAAATCTCTTTTCAAGGTAATTTAGAACTTTTTTCCTTTTTCCCCGAAAAATTAAAAGTTCAGTCGTGATTTAAATTTAGTGATTCAACGCTAGTCAATAGCTTGACATCCCCAGTGAAGTCGCCATTTTTGTCGCGTCGAATTTCGGATGTCAAGCTATTGACTAGCATTGAATCACTAAATTTAAATCACGACTGAACTTTTAATTTTTCGGGGAAAAAGGGAAAAAAGTTCGAAATTACCTTGAAAAAGAGATTTTAGGTTCGAAAGTCGATTATGCGAGGGGAAGGTATTAGCACCCCTCACATCCGTTGCACTCAACGGGAACCTCTTAGTTAACTTAGGCTTAAAATGTCTTTGACGTTTTGCTTGCATGCTTAATCATATATATATAAAGAAAAAAAGAAAATATAATGTGAGGTGAAGAAAGAGATAAAAACAAATGAAATAGAAAAAATAAAAAAAGATTTTTTAATAATGGGCTTGACAAGATGACAATCCTGCTCCTACGTATCTCCCGGTAGTCGGAGAATTCAAAGCGCACGTAGTTCTTGATTAGAAAAAGTTTGTACGCTGGTTCGTCTTAGTTAAAAAAGATTTGTTCGCGTCCGAGCGAAAAAGTTTGAAAAAAGAGAAAGTAACGAAAGTAAATGTCAACTGTTCGGGTTGTTGCCGAACTGCCATTGACGACGAGAAATGAAAAGTAAATGTCAACTGTTCGGGTTGTTGCCGAACTGCCATTGACGACGAGAAATGAAAAGTAAATGATTTGATAAAAGGATTTTGCACTCGGACTTGAACAAAGGTTTTAAAACGTACGAAGACGTACAAAGTTTTAACATGGTGAAAGGTGGACGCTAAGGCGATGAACTCGCGCAAGGCGTGAATGTTTTAAGGGAAAAGACAGACGCATAGAGGCGTAAAAGCTTTGAAAATAAAGACAAACGCACGGAGGCGTACAATGTTAAAAATAAAAGACAAACGCACGGAGGCGATAAAATCACGCAAGGCGTAAAGGGTTGAAAATAAACGCGCAAAGGCGTAAAACATTTAAATGATAAAAGGACGGACTCGCAATAAGGCGATGGTATCCGTTGGAAAACGCACAAAGGCGTAAAATGTTTGAATTGACCACGGGGGCCAAGAAAAGTTTAAAATGGTCACGGGGGACCAAGAAAAGTTGGATTGGTCACGAGGCACCAAGAAAGGTTCAAATTGGTCGCGAAGGACCAAGAAAGGTTCAATTTGGTCGCGAGGGACCAAGAAAGGTTCAAATTGGTCGCGAAGGACCAAGAAAGGTTCAATTTGGTCGCGAGGGACCAAGAAAGGTTCAAATTAGTCGCGAGGGACCAAGAAAGGTTCAAATTGGTCGCGAGGGACCAAGAAAGGTTCAAATTGGTCGCGAGGGACCAAGAAAGGTTCAAATTGGTCGCGAGGGACCAAGAAAGGTTCAAATTGGTCGCGAGGGACCAAGAAATGTTCAAATTGGTCGCGAGGGACCAAGAAAGGTTCAATTTGGTCGCGAGGGACCAAGAAAGGTTAAAGTGCGTTGGACGCGTTGAAAATAGAATGACGATTGTCCGAGCAACGAGACATACGTCAAGCATTCGTGCAACCGGGGAAAGGAGAGACATACGTCAAACCACCCTTTTTCATTCATGTTTTGTTTGAATTTGAGAAAAACGTATTTTTGGGGAAGCTAGAAAAGAATGACGATCGTCTAAGCAACGAGACATACGTCAAGTGTTTATCCGATCGGGGAAAGGAGAGACATACGTCAAGCCACCCTTTTTCATTCAAGTTTCGCTTGAATTTTAAGGAAAAGCATAAATTATCAAAACGCTCGTTTTTTAGAACTCAAATGAAAAGAAAAGAAATTGTTCAAATTAGTTGTTGCAACCAAATGAACAAGCTTGTTGTTCAATTTAAAAAAAAATGTTTTTGTTGTTTTTGTTTGGTTGGTTTGGAAGGACAAGGTCCTTTGCCTACATACCCAAATGGGATCAAAACCGATGTAGTTCGGGATAAAAAAAACGAGTGATTTGTTATGTTGATTTTAAAGTTTGAAAATGTTTGTGAAAGATAAAATGAGCCAAAGTGGCGAATGAGTGAAGTTTGATTGATTTTAATTGTAAAAATAAAGTCTAATATGATTAAGATTGATTGAAGTTTGATTAAAAGAAAGTTGCTTGGTTTGAAATCCAAGGCTTTGTTAATGAAGAATATTTTTGATGAAGTTTTTGAATATTTGAAATGTTTTTGGTTTTTGTGATTTTTTACTCGGAGTTAAAAAAGAAATTAAGTGCGATAAAATAAACTAAACGCGATATAATAAAAGACAATTGTTGGATCAAAAATAAAAGGATTTTTGTTTTTTGATTATGAATTAAACTAAGAAAAATGAAAAATAATGCAATGCATACTTAAACATTTTGTTCCTAATGTATATGCTAATGCCATAAAAAAATTGCAAAATAAAATGAACAAATAGAAATAAAAACAAAAAAATAAAATGCATGTGTAATATGATAGGTAAATAAATGAGATGTTAAAAATAAAGGAACAAATAAAAAGGAAATAATAATAAAAAGGAAAATAAATTGCAAAGAATAGAAATAAAATAAGGAGGTGTAAAAATAAAACTGGGGGGTGCTGGTAGTAAAAAATAAATCAGATTGAAAGAAAAAGGCCCAAAATGTATTGGGCCAACGTAAATTGATCTGGGCCGTCTAATTAATCAGACGGCCCTGATCTGATCACAGGGGAAAGTAAGCCAGGGCCGTATGATTAAAAATCAGAGGGCCAGGAGGGCGTGGGTGTACGCTAACGCGTACACCCTCTCACACCGAATCAGGGAGGGGTATTTAAACCCCCTCCCTTCACAAAATTTCATTTCACATTTCCCCTTCTCTCTCTTGCTCGCCCGCTCTCTCTCTTCTTCTCATCTCTCTCACTTCTCTCTTGCCCAGCCGGCCGGAAATGGGTTTCCGGCGTGGTGGCCGCCGGCCTACGCGGCGGCGCCACCGCGCCGGAAGGGAAAAACCTCCCCTTTTCACAAAAAAAACTGTTTTTCCCACACCCTTTTCTCTCCTCTTCCCTAATCCAAGACTATTTTCCTCAAAATCCCTCAAAAAATGCCTAGATCTAGGTTTAAAAAACAAAAAATTTTTTACCCTTTTCTCTTGTTTTTTGCGTACGGCTTTGCTGGCTTTGTTGTGTGTCGTGTGTGTTGCGTGCGTGAGTGCTGTGTGGGGGTTTCGCTGGGACGTGTTTGGGACGTGTGTGTGTTAGTGTTGCTGGGTTGTGGGCGTAAGAAAGCTGGCCGTGTGCTTTGCTGGGTTGTATGGGGTTTGTGTGGGTGTGTGGGTGTGTATTTGCGTGGGTCTGTGGTGGTTTTGGGGGCTGAGTGGTGTGCGTGAGTTCTGGTTATGTTTGTGTTAGGTGATTTGTGTGTGTGAGTGTTAGGGGGGTTGGGCTGGGACGTGTGGTGTGGGTTTTGTGGCTGTATGGGTTTATGTTGCTGTGGCTGGGACGTGGTTAGGGCGTGATGTTGTGGAAAATGTTTTGAGTTAGGGTTGTGTAATATTTTTGCTGGTTGCTGAGTTGTGTTGTTTTGCTTTGTTGCTAAAAATTGCTTGGTTCTAAAAATTTCTTCCTCTTAAAATTTTTCTCTCCTTTTTTTTTCTTGTGTTTTGATCCTGTTAAATAGAGGAATTTTGAGCTGCTTGTCATTGATTAACTTGCAAGTTGTTCTGCAGATTTGGGATAAGATTTCTGCAAGCATTAATGTGGGATGATTTGCTGGATTTTTTTTGCAGGTTTTGTGATGATTTTGGATAGGATTTGAGGATCGAAATGATGAAAAAAACCTGGAAAGGGGGCGCCCCTGTGCTGGTGTTGGACTGTGTTGACTATTGACTGTTGACTTGGACAAAAATAATAATAAAAATAATAATAAAAATAAAAATAATAATAATAATAATAATAATAATAGTAAAATAATAATAATGATAATAATAAAAAATAAAAATTAATGATAATAAAAAACTGAAATTAAAAGTAAAAATAAAAGGTGATAAAAAATAAACGAAACAAAAATTGACATGAGGTATTTTAAAATACCTTCCTGCCGAAATTTCGTCTGAAACGACGAAAATTCTCGGCCTTTAAAAAAAATGCGTAAAACGAGACAATAAGTAAAACGAGACGAAAATGGGTCAAAAAATGGGGTATGACAGCCTTGCTATTTGTTCCACAAGATATCATTCTATATTTGGAAGCTTTTTATTATTTTCTAGAAGATTTTCCAGCTGGACAGGACATTGTCCATGCTCTGTGTTGAAGCCCAAACCCGTGTTATTTCAGTGTTATATATTTGTGAAGACAAACCCTAGTTGTGTAACTAAAAACCGTGTGTGTTATCAAAGCGTGTGTTTAAGGTTTTTAGGGTTTCTTTTGTTAATTGTGAGCCTTGCTTGTATCTCCTTGATTCAAGCTAAGGACTGAGTTTGTTTGAGTTGTAATTGTAAGCTGCTCCTAAGCTTTTAAGTACGGAGTGAGTATGTGTCATTAGAGTGTGTTTCTCTTGGTGTGTTTTGCGTGTTTAATTACAATACTGTGTGTGCTGTTGGTAGGAATTGAGACGGGGTCTCATATCTAGGAGTTCCTAGATAGAGTTGCCACTGGT
Source organism: Medicago ruthenica (assembly GCA_018208015.1). NCBI lineage: Eukaryota > Viridiplantae > Streptophyta > Magnoliopsida > Fabales > Fabaceae > Medicago > Medicago ruthenica. The sequence goes on along the minus strand of CM031376.1, from coordinate 61,326,912 downwards.
AGGGTCTAGGTGCAAAGTCAAGTAGTGTGTCTGCGTTGGTCTTTTCACTAGAACTATAATAGTGGAATCATTCCTGGATTGGTATCCCCCAGAGTAGGAGAGTTGCTCCGAACTGGGTTAACAAACTCACTGTGTACTTTTTATTTCCGCTGTGTTCCTTTTATTTTGTGCTTTGTTACGCTGCGATTATTTTAATTGTAGTTCTGAGTAGACAGGTGCTCGGACTGTTGTGCCAATATTGAGCACAACATCTGTCAGTCAGGTTGCCAGGAATTTCAATTGGCATCAGAGCAGGCACCCTGTTCTGTGTGGGTGAGCTCCAGGGAAAGAAGTTTCTGGCTCAATGGATAAAGAAGGAGGACTGGTGAACAGACCACCCTTGTTGGATGGGTCGAACTATGACATTTGGAAATCACGCATGACAGCATTCTTGAAATCTCTAGACAGCAGAGCTTGGAAGGCTGTGATCAAGGCATGGGTCCCTCCTAAAATAAAAGATGCGAATAATGTTGATACTGATGAGTTGAAACCAGAAGAGGAGTGGTCTACAGCAGAAGACACTGCAGCTATTGGAAACTCTAAAGCCCTGAATGCTTTGTTTAATGGTGTAGACAAGAACATGTTCAGGTTGATTAAACAATGTACTATTGCTAAGGAAGCTTGGGATATCCTAAGAACAGCTCATGAAGGTACTCAAAAGGTTAAGAAGTCAAGGCTACAACTGCTAACAACACAGTTTGAGAATTTGAGAATGAAGGAAGGAGAGAGTGTTCATGACTTTCACATGAATGTGCTAGAATATACTAACACATTTGAATCCTTGGGGGAAAAGATATCCGATGAAAAACTGGTAAGCAAAATTCTCAGGTCCCTGCTTAAGAAATTTGATATGAAAGTTTGTGCTATAGAGGAGGCCCAAGATATTGGAAATATGAAAGTTGATGAGTTGATTGGATCTCTTCAAACTTTTGAATTAAAGGTTAATGAAAGATCTGAAAAGAAAGACAAGAACATTGCTTTCATCTCCAACACTGATGAAGATGATGTGGAGAGTAATTTAGATACTGATGAGAGCATCTCTGAAGATATTGTGTTGTTGGGTAAACAATTTAATAAAGTGGTGAAGAGGATGGACAGACGCCCTAGGACAAATGCTCTGGACAACAGTCGCAGCATCTATAAAAATGTCAACAATCAAAGGAAACCTAGAACTGATGACAAATTCAATCAAAGCAAAGGGGTGAAATGCCATGAATGCGAAGGTTTTGGTCACATCAGAACTGAGTGTGCAACTTATATGAAGAAACAAAAGAAGGGGATGACTGTGTCTTGGACTGATGAGGATGAATCAGAAGAAGAACCTGAAACTGCAAAACATGTGAATGCCTTGACTGGAGTGTGCACATCTGACCATGAATCTAGTGATGAAGAGGTAACATATGATGAATTGGCTAATTCCTACAAGGAGCTATATCTCAAAAGTGAGGAAGTTTGTAGAACTGTAGAAAAACAAAAGAGGACCATTGCTCTCTTGCAAGCTGAGAAAGACAAACTTCTGAAAATAAATTCAGATCTCAATGATGAAGTTATCTTACTTTCTTCCAAGATTGACAATATGAACAAGCAACTGCGGATGATGAACAAAGGTACTGATGCTTTAGACGAAATTCTGGAAATAGGACAGAAACCTGGAGATTCTAAAGGAATTGGGTTTGACTACAGATCCTTGCCTCAGCAGGAACAACTACCAGTGAGACAGTTTGTGCCATCTGTTAATACTCATGATCATACTATGTCAAGACAGATGCCCCAGCATCAGGTGAGACAACAGGCATCAGGATATAGGCCCAGATCAAAAGGAAGGAATTATGGTTGGGTATGTCACTACTGTGGAAGAAAAGGACATATCAGACCTTTCTGTTTCAAATTATATGGTAACCCAGACAGGACCTATTCACCAAGACCTGATCCCACAGTAAAGATCACCAAGAAGCAGTGGAAGCAGAAAAATGATAATTTCACAAGCAACACTATGGATCCTAGAAAAATAGAACCAGAAGCTGATGAGATTGCTCAAATTGCTCATACATCTCTGAGAGTGTCATCCAGAAATGATTGGTACTTTGACAGTGGATGTTCCAGACACATGACTGGTGATAAAAATTACTTAACTGATGTTAAGCCTTATGCTACAAGTTTTGTGACTTTTGGGGATGGAGCCAAAGGAGAAATAAAGGGTGTAGGAAATCTTGTGGAAGAGGGTCTACCCAAACTTGATAAGGTGCTTCTTGTGAAAGGATTAACTGCCAACTTAATTAGTATTAGTCAACTGTGCGATCAAGGAATGAAGGTCAACTTTACTAAGAGTGAATGCTTAGTTGCTAACAGTGAAGGGGACATCCTGATGAAAGGTGTTAGATCAAAGGACAATTGCTACTTGTGGGTTTCTCAAGATAAAGCAAAGTTATCTACTTGTCTAATAACCAAAGAAGATGAAGTTAAGCTATGGCACCAAAAGCTTGGACATCAAAATCTCAGAAGCATGAAGAAAGCTATTGCTGAAGGAGCCATCAGAGGTCTACCAAAACTCCAAATTCAGGAAGGAAGTATATGTGGAGAATGCCAGATAGGAAAACAGACCAAGATGTCTCACCAGAAGCTGCAACATCTGTCCACATCCAGAGTTCTTGAGTTATTGCACATGGACTTAATGGGACCTATGCAAGTCGAAAGCTTAGGTGGTAAGAAGTATGCATTTGTTGTTGTTGATGACTTTTCCAGATATACTTGGATAAATTTCATTAAGGAGAAATCAGACACTTTTGAAAAATTCAAGGATCTTTGCTTACAACTTCAGAGAGAAAAGGATTGTGGAATTGTTAGAATCAGAAGCGACCATGGGAAAGAGTTTGAGAATGGTAAGTTCTCTGATTTCTGTATTTCTGAAGGAATATTTCATGAGTTCTCTGCACCCATTACTCCCCAACAAAATGGAATAGTTGAGAGAAAGAACAAGACTTTGCAAGAATCTGCCAGGGTTATGCTACATGCAAAGAAGCTGCCATTTTTCTTTTGGGCTGAAGCCATGAACACAGCCTGCTATATTCATAATAGAGTGACTTTGAGAAAAGGTACATCTACAACCTTGTACGAGCTATGGAAGGACAGGAAGCCAACAGTGAAGCACTTTCATGTGTTTGGTAGTAAGTGCTATATTTTAGCTGACAGGGAACCAAGAAGAAAGATGGATGCTAAAAGTGAAGAGGGAATTTTTCTAGGCTATTCAACAAACAGCAGAGCCTATAGAGTATACAACTCCAGAACCAAGACAGTGATGGAATCCATAAATGTGGTTGTAGATGATGAAGGAAACAATGCTATGCCAGATGATGCGACATTTGACTCAGCATCTGACCTACAGGAAGAGAAGAAAGTAGATGAAGCAAGTGGTAAGCAAGATTCTGAAGTAACTGGCCCAGAGAAGACTGCTCCCAACAAAGGACCATCTATCAGAGTTCAGAAAAACCATCCCATAGATCAAGTCATTGGGGATCCTAACCAAGGGATCACAACTAGAAGGAACTATGATGAGGTATCAAATTCTTGCTTTATATCTAAACTTGAACCAAAGAATGTTAAGGAAGCCCTAACTGATGAGTTCTGGATAAATGCTATGCAAGAAGAATTAACTCAGTTCAAGAGAAGTAATGTGTGGGACTTAGTTCCTAGACCAGATAATGTGAATGTCATAGGTACCAAGTGGGTTTATAAAAACAAGTCTGATGAAAATGGTACTATCACTAGAAACAAAGCTAGACTGGTTGCACAAGGATATGCTCAAATTGAAGGTGTAGACTTTGATGAGACTTTTGCTCCTGTAGCTAGGTTGGAATCTATTAGATTGTTACTTGGGATTGCTTGCATACTAAAATTCAAGTTGTATCAGATGGATGTCAAGAGTGCCTTTCTCAATGGGTACTTAAATGAAGAGGTCTATGTGGAACAGCCTAAAGGGTTCCTTGATCCAAGTTTTCCAAACCATGTTTACAAATTGAAGAAAGCTCTATATGGCCTAAAGCAAGCCCCTAGAGCTTGGTATGAGAGACTTGCTGAGTTTCTAATTAACCATGGCTATAGGAAGGGTGGAAATGATAAAACCTTGTTTGTGAAAGATGAAAATGGATAGCTGATGATTGCTCAAATATATGTAGATGACATAGTCTTTGGAGGAATGTCTGACCAGATGATAGAGCATTTTGTTCAGCAAATGCAATCTGAATTTGAAATGAGTCTTGTAGGTGAGCTAAAGTTCTTTCTTGGTCTTCAAGTGAAACAGATGGAAGATACAATATTTATCTCTCAAAGTAAGTATGCTAAAAATATTGTCAAGAAATTTGGGATGGAAAATGCTGCTCATAAAAGAACTCCTGCTCCCACACATGTTAAATTATCAAAGGATGAGAAAGGTGTGGATGTTGACCAAAGCATGTATAGAAGTATGATAGGGAGTCTTCTATATCTTACAGCAAGTAGGCCAGATATCACATTTGCAGTTGGAGTATGTGCCAGGTACCAAGCTGAACCAAAAATAAGTCATCTGACTTAGGTAAAGAGAATTCTGAAGTATGTGAATGGTACTAGTGACTATGGTATGTTGCATTCTCATGGGGAAAGCACTGTGTTGTTTGGGTATTGTGATGCTGACTGGGCTGGAAGTGCAGATGATAGAAAGAGTACCTCTGGTGGATGTTTCTTTCTAGGCAACTGATGCGATATTTCTGCAAGTGCACAGACCTATCGTGTAGTTATAAAAGATATCGATCCCACAGGGACTATTTTTTTTCAATCTTTCGCTTATGTTTTTAATACAATGTAAGGTTAAGGCTAATAATTAATTGTAAAGGGAATTAAAATATGACTAGAGTAAAATTTGATAATATGATTAATCTAAACTGGAATGTCTATTTCAGTTGCTTCATCGGATTCGGCAATCACACTGTTTTTTGGAAAAATGTTACTTTCTAACAAATTGACATTGATTTAAAAATACGCCTCTCACACTCTCGCGCTATTGAGTTATATTATATAGAAATAAATAAATGTTTAACTGTCACTGTTTCATTTATTTATGAAAATACTGTTTGAAAATCAATACAATTTAATTAGAAAAGAATCTAGTTTTCGCAAACAATATTAGTTTAAAAATATAGAACTCACGCCGTCGCGCTATTGAACTGATACTATATTATATAAATGAATGCTTCACTCTCGTTCTCACATTTATTTATAAAATACTTTTTGAAAATTAATATAGTTTAATTAACTTTAAAAAGCTGTCGCGGTGTTTAAAGTTAATGTTCAGTTTTTACTATCTAGTACAAATCTCACACTGTCGCGCTGTTGATTCATACCTTAGTTAATTTTCACTGTCGTGCAAAATTATTTAATTAAATTTTAAAAACTGAGACCGAAAACTAGTTTAATATTAATATTAACAATTTAATTACTGAACCCAAATCAGCTTCCTAATTTACATTCCAGTTATATAAAATTAGCCTGACATAGTTATAAATATAAATATACTATTTAGATTATTAACGGTTAAGTAAAGCATGAATATAAGAATTCTGGAAACAGAATTAAAGCAATCAATAATTAAATATCAGAACAATAATAGAGCAGTAATTAAATAAGTGAAACGATGTAAACTTAAAATAAACAAGTTGCAGTAACATGTAATAATAAAACAGAATCTGAAATTAAATTTAAAACATAGAATCTGAATTAAAACTGAATTGAAACTTACAAAATACTAGTTCAACTAGTACTGGTACAGGAACGGAACTGAGAAAATGAAAGCTGCAAACCACTCCTTAAATGCTCCGTGAAAAGCTCTAAAAATATTAACTAAATTTTTTGCTCTTAAAAATCTAAAATTTTCGCGTCCCCCCGGTACACTGACTACTGGTGACTATTTATAAGCTTGAGAAGAAAAATATCTGTCTTCAAATTCGCTGTTCCGTTGAGCTATTCTCGGAACGCATAGATAGGAACTTGCACCGGAAGAAGAGGAACTGAAAGAACACGTAGGAACTTGCACCGGAAGAAGAGGAACCGTAGGAACTTGCACCGGAAGAAGAGGAACTGAAAGAACACGTGCTGCTTATCACTATTGCATGGCTGGCGCCATGTGTTGAGGTTGTGTGGCTGGCGCCACATATTTTGGTTGTGTGGCCAGGGCCACATTGTTCTATTGTGTGGCCAGGGCCACACTATTTATGCATGTGCCTGGCGCCATGTAATTGCAATGTGTGGTTGGCACTGTTCTCAATTATGTGTTTTTATCCACTTTGCATTTATTTTGTGGCCTTTTTTTATTTATATAAGTTCCTGAAAATACATGTAATACACAATAAAAAATAATAATAATAATACTAAAATGCAAAGAAAATAATAAAATACTTAAAAATAAATACTATATTTTTCAGTATTATCAAATTCCCCTAAACTTGAACCATTGCTTGTCCTCAAGCAAAAAGATATATCATTAAGTGATAGAGAAAACAAATCATAAGACATCCCTTGGGTCACCTATTTAATCTTGACCAAGTAAAACAAGTCAGTCCAATTACCATACTAAAAATATCATGGAAACACAAATCAAATATGATCATGAATTTCTCCCTTATATAGACCGTTCCGAACTATTTTACCATACCCGAACTTAACTTTCATTTCTTCTTTCGTCATCCCCTTTTTTACCCTTGGTAATCACATTAAGCCCGTTATCTATTTCACACACATGGTAGTGAGTTTGTTAGTGATTATGACCCGATTCTTTTTCATATTATTTATTGCCTTTTTAGCACATGATAGTTTTATATCTTAGAGGTATTTCGCAGTTGGGTTAAATGACCGGGTGAGGGTCACCTGACTTAGAATGTGTATTCCCTTTTCAGATTTATACTACCTTTATTATATATATATATATATATATATATATATATATATATATATATATATATATATATTGTTTCGAAGTCATTCACTTATATTCATCAACTATACTACTTAGATAGTGATCGTAGATGGTGCCGACTACCTATGGGTTTTCTCAAGGATTAGTAAAGTGTCAAGAAATTTAAGCTCGGGATTTCTGGCAAATGTCCCAAATTGATCTACATAATTAAGAAATTTAAGGTGTTAAAATGATATAGTCAGTATGAAAATATACTAACAAGGAAATTCAGACTAACAAGGAAATTCAGTCTTAATTAAGTCAGTGACTTTGGAACATTAAAAGTTTTGTTTCTCAAAAAAAAAAAAAAAAAAAATTTTGTTATGGCTCAAGATTTTGGAGAAATTAAAAATAACTGAAAAATTTATTTGCAAATATAAACTGAAATAAAATTAAGCTAAATAAAAAGCAATAAAGTCCTCCCCTAAACTTAAATCCAACATTGTCCTCAATGTTGCGACTTAAAAGAAGGAAAAGGAACGCAAAACCTGAATTAATTATTATCACCGGGAGGCTGCTGGTGTCTTTGAAAATTATCAAACTGCAGTCTCAATTCACTGATGCCATAGATGACACGGTCGAGCTGCTGATCACGTCGTGCATTTTCAGTCTCCCATTGGTTGAAATAGCCCTGCATCTGTTGTTGATTTTGGAGAAGTTGAGTTTGCTGGGCTTGCAATGAATGCATTTGTTCCATCATTTCCTGTTGTCTTCGACCGCGTTCGTTATTTAGAGCATGCTGGGCGCGCATCTCATCGAGTACATCATCGATGGTACTTTGTCGCGAGGAGGAAGAACTTCCTGCAAAAAGATTAGAAAAATCTGTGGCATGTGCAGGTGGAACAAAAGTGCCGCCCCCACCAGCGGCTACATTTTCGGAAATGTGCGTGGGGGCTTCATCATCGGGTGGAAAATACAAAAAATTATTGAAGCTACGAACATCAGTTCTTTGCGGGTCAGGAAGAACAAAATCATGGAAAACTTTGGTTACCTCCCATGCAGTGCTTCATTTAACGTCGGAAGCTCGACATAATAAATATTCTAGTTCGTAGGAGGGAGATCATCTAGTTTAAGACTAGAATAATAATCATCATCGTTTGGGAAATAGTAATGTTTTAGACGCTGCCCATTAACAATAAATGTTTGATGTGATTTACTTTTTATTTCTACAGCGCCGCTTTGGAAAACTCTAGTGACTTCAAAAGGTCCCGACCATCGCGATCGGAGTTTTCCAGGAAATAACCTTAACCTAGAGTTAAAAAGCAGTACGAGTTCTCCCACTCTGAATTCTCTCCTAAGTATGTGCCTATCATGCCATTTTTTAGTTCGTTCTTTGTATATCTTAGCATTTTCGTAGGCGTCTAACCTTAGTTCTTCTAATTCATGTAGTTCCAATATTCTTTTATTACCAGAAGCTTGATAATCCATATTAAGGGCTCTAACTGCCCAATAAGCTTTATGTTCTAATTCTACCGGCAAGTGGCATGACTTTCCGTATACGAGTTTGAATGGGGTAGTTCCTATGGGCGTCTTGTAGGCTGTTCTATAAGCCCAGAGAGCGTCATCAAGCTTGGCGGCCCAATCTTTTCTAGAGATGGAAACAGTTTTTTCTAGGATTGATTTGATTTCTCTATTAGAGACTTCAACTTGGCCGCTTGTTTGTGGGTGGTAAGGTGTTGCAATTCGGTGTTTCACTCCATATTTATTTAATAACTTCTCAAATTGTTTTGACATGAAGTGAGACCCGCCATCACTTATGACTAACCTGGGGACTCCAAACCTAGGGAAGATGGTTTTCTTGAATAATTTAATTACTACTCGTGTATCATTTGTAGGAGAGGCTATAGCCTCTATCCATTTTGACACATAATCTACTGCTACGAGTATAAATTTATTACCCATGGAGGATGGAAAGGGTCCCATAAAATCTACTCCCCAAACGTCGAAGATTTCGACTTCTAAAATGTTATTAAGTGGCATTTCATTTCGTTTGGAAATATTCCCGGTTCGCTGGCATTGGTCACACTTTGCAATAAAAGCATGAGCATCTTTAAAAATGTTGGGCCAGTAGAGTCCCGCTTGGAGGATTTTATAGGCAGTCTTGGACGTGCTTGCATGTCCGCCATAAGGTGAAGCGTGGCAGTGCTTAAGAACACTCTCAATTTCTTCTTCTGGGATGCATCGACGGAAAATGCCATCAGCGCCTCTTTTAAATAAAAGAGGCTCATCCCAATAATATTGTTTAACGTCATGAAAGAACTTCTTCTTTTGATAGGTTAGATCAAGTGGTAATACTCCAGCGGCTAAGTAATTGGCGAAATCAGCGTACCACGGAACTGTGGTTTGTGCTAGCGCGGTTTCGGTGTATTCATAGCTGACTTCATCTTCGTTAGGAGAAAGGTCGAATTGGGCAATTAATCTATCACAGGGAAAATCATCGTTAATTGGGATTCCCTCTTCCTTGATATCATCAAGTCTAGATAGATGATCTGCCACTGTATTTTCTATTCCCTTCTTATCTTTAATTTCAAGATCGAACTCTTGTAGTAGCAGTATCCATCTCAGAAGTCTTGGTTTTGCATCCTTTTTACTTAGGAGATATCGGATTGCTGCGTGATCGGTGTAAATAATGATTTTGGCTCCTACCAAATAGGAGCGGAATTTGTCGATTGCAAAAACTACAGCTAAGAGTTCTTTTTCTGTTGTGGCATAATTTAGTTGTGCCGCGTCTAAGGTTCTACTCGCATAGTAAATAGCATGTAGCTTTTTGTCTTTTCTTTGACCCAGAACGGCTCCTACAGCGTAATCGCTGGCGTCACACATAATTTCAAAGGGTTCATTCCAATCAGGAGGTTGCATTATAGGTGCGGAAATCAAGGCTTGCTTAAGGAGCTGGAATGCTTCCATACATTTATCATCAAAGATGAATTCAGCGTCCTTCATTAAAAGACCGGTTAGAGGCTTAGTTATTTTAGAGAAATCTTTTATGAATCGCCGATAAAAACCAGCGTGTCCGAGAAAACTTCGTATTTCTCTAATTGTTTTTGGAGGTTGAAGGTTTTCAATTACCTCTATTTTAGCTTTGTCAACCTCTATTCCTCTATTGGATACTATGTGCCCTAATACTAGTCCTTCTTGAACCATGAAATGGCATTTTTCCCAATTAAGTACTAGGTTCACTTTCACGCACCTTTGTAAAACCAATTCTAAATTAGCTAGACAACTTTCGAAACTTTCCCCGTATACAGAAAAATCGTCCATGAAGACTTCCATGATGTTGTTTATAAAATCAGCGAATATAGCCATCATACATCGTTGGAAAGTTGCAGGGGCGTTACATAATCCAAATGGCATTCGCCTATAGGCAAAGGTACCAACAGGACAGGTGAAAGTAGTCTTTTCTTGGTCATCGGGGTGAATTGGGATTTGGAAAAATCCGGAGTATCCGTCTAGGTAACAGAAATAGGAGTGCTTAGCTAGACGCTCGAGCATTTGATCGATAAAAGGTAAAGGAAAATGATCTTTGCGAGTGGCTTTGTTTAATTTTCTATAATCAATGCACATCTGCCATCCTGATTCGACTCGTTTTGGAACAGCTTCTCCCTTCTCATTTTTCACTACTGTAAGTCCTCCTTTCTTAGGTACTACATGAACAGGGCTGACCCACTTACTATCAGATATTTGGTAAATGATGCCTGCATCCAGGAGTTTTAACACTTCCTTTCTCACCACTTCACTTAAAATAGGATTTATTCTCCTTTGGTGTTCTCTCGAGGTTTTTGCGTCTTCTTCTAGTAAGATTCGATGCATACACACAGAGGGACTTATACCTTTCAAGTCGGAAATGTTATACCCTAAGGCTGCAGGATATTTTCTTAAGACATCTAGTAATTTTTCTGTCTCTATGGGATTTAGGTCAGCGTTCACTATAACTGGACGATTTTGATCATCATCTAAGTATTCATATCTAAGATTTTTGGGTAGCGGTTTGAGCTCTAGTGGAGATTGTTTAGGTGCGGGCATAGGATTAAGTGTGAGCAGAGGATATTCTCCTACGCTGTCGTCTACGCAAGGCTGGAGTGAGGCTTGGTCTTCGTTTATAGCAGGTTTTGGAATGTCTATTTCTTGAGGTAATTCTTTCTCTAATTCTTTAACACACTCGTCTATTATATCTATAGCATAGCATGTGTCTTCAACTGCGGGTGTTTTCATGAATTTAGAAAGAATAAACTCAATTTTCTCTTCTCCCACTTCAAGAGTGAGTTTTCCTCGCTTTACGTCTATTATTGCCCCTGCAGTGGCTAGAAAAGGTCTTCCTAAAAGAATAGGAATACAGGCGTCTTCCGTGATGTCCATTACTGCAAAATCTGTAGGGATATATAGCTGGCCGATTCTTACTGGAACATTTTCTAAGATACCGACAGGGTATTTGACTGATCGATCAGCTAGCTGCAGGGACATCCTAGTAGGTTTTAGATCACTTAAGTTTAACTTTTTGCTAATTGAGAGGGGCATAAGACTAACGCTGGCTCCTAAATCACAGAGTGCCTTGTCTATTACGAAGTTGCCTATTACGCAAGGAATCGAAAAACTCCCTGGGTCTTTTAGCTTAGGTGGCATCTTGTTTTGGAATATGGCACTGCACTCTTCAGTAAGTGCTACTGTACTATCTTCATCTAGTTTCCTCTTGTTTGACAGAATTTCTTTGAGAAACTTAGAATAGGTTGGCATTTGAGCTATGGCTTCTGAGAAAGGTATTGTTATGTTAAGTTGTTTCAGAATTTCCACAAATTTTTTAAACTGACCATCTATTTTCGGCTTTGCTAATCTTTGCGGAAAAGGGATAGGTGTTTTGTAAACAGGAGGTGGATCTTTTTCTTTCGTTTCCTCCTTATCCTCTGATTTGGCGTTTTCGGATTCTCTTACAGGGTCTTTTGAGGGTTCACTTTTTTCGTTCATCTCACTGGTTTTCTCGGTGCTTTCTCGGTCAACTGGATCTTGTAATTCTTTCCCACTTCTAGTAGTTACAGCATGTAAGGCATTCGCATGCCCTTTAGGATTTGGTTCGGGTTGTCCTGGGAAAGTGCCGGCTGGAGCGGCAAGAGCTGCTTGATGTTGTGCCACCTGAGATATTTGGGTTTCTAACATTTTGTTATGAGTGGCAATGGCATCTACTTTGGTTGCTAATTGTTTAACCAATTCATTTGTATGATTGTTTTGGTTTAAGAATTTATCCATCATGAGTTCAAAGTTAGACTTTCTTGGTGGATAAGGTGCAGCTTGTTGACCCATTGGCTTTTGAAAACCTGGAGGTGATTGACCAGGAGGGTAAAGTGCATTATTGCTTTTGTAAGAGAGATTAGGATTGTTCTTCCAACCAGGGTTAAAGTTATTAGAGTAAGGGTTCCCTTGGGCATAGTTTACTTGGTCGAGTCCGGCTAGTAATTGACAGTCAGATGGTGTGTGCCCAGGGATTCCACATAGTTCACAGTTTGGTTGCATTGCAGCTACAGTACCCGTGGAATTTAAGGTTAGGTTCTCTATCTTATGAGAAAGGGCATCTACCTTAGCATTGACATGGTCTATGCCGCTTACTTCGTGCATTCCGCCCTTAGTCTGGGATTTTTCTAAGGCAGCGCGTTCGCTTCCCCATTGATAATGGTTTTGGGCCATGTTTTCTATAAGCTGAGAGGCCTCTTGGTAGGGTTTATCCATCAGTGCTCCACCAGCGGCTGCGTCTATGGCAAGTCTTGTGTTATATAGCAGCCCATTATAGAAGGTATGGATTATAAGCCATTGTTCTAAACCATGATGTGGACAGAGTCTCATCATATCCTTGAATCGTTCCCATGCTTCGAAGAGTGATTCTCCGTCTTTTTGCCTAAATCCGTTGATTTGGGCTCTTAACATGGCTGTCTTACTTGGCGGGAAATATCGGGCCAAGAATTGTTTCTTCAATTCGTTCCATGTAGTGATGGAGTTCGAAGGTAGAGCTTGGAGCCAAGCTCTAGCTCTGTCTCTTAAAGAGAATGGGAAAAGACGAAGTCGTATTGCTTCGGGTTCGACACCATTGGCTTTTATCGTGTCTGCGTACTGCACAAACACTGACAAGTGGAGGTTCGGATCCTCCGTAGGGGAACCAGAGAATTGGTTTTGTTGCACAATTTGCAACAGCGCAGGTTTCAATTCGAAGTTCCTTGCTTCGATGGCAGGGGGTGCTATACTTGAATGAGGTTCCTCTTCAGACGGGACTGCATAGTCCTTTAGAGGACGAGTGTTGTTGGCCATAGGTGGGATTTCAAATTGCCTTTGAAATTCGCGGATTCGGCGTTGTAAACGGATAAAACGCTCTATTTCAGGGATATGTTGTTCTATTGGTTCTTCGGAGGTACGAGTATTGGGCATACAACCTAAGTAAAAGGGTCGCCTTAATCGTCACAAATTAAAAACTAAATAGCGAATAATTTACTAAACAGTCCCCGGCAGCGGCGCCAAAAACTTGATGCGATATTTCTGCAAGTGCACAGACCTATCGTGTAGTTATAAAAGATATCGATCCCACAGGGACTATTTTTTTTCAATCTTTCGCTTATGTTTTTAATACAATGTAAGGTTAAGGCTAATAATTAATTGTAAAGGGAATTAAAATATGACTAGAGTAAAATTTGATAATATGATTAATCTAAACTGGAATGTCTATTTCAGTTGCTTCATCGGATTCGGCAATCACACTGTTTTTTGGAAAAATGTTACTTTCTAACAAATTGACATTGATTTAAAAATACGCCTCTCACACTCTCGCGCTATTGAGTTATATTATATAGAAATAAATAAATGTTTAACTGTCACTGTTTCATTTATTTATGAAAATACTGTTTGAAAATCAATACAATTTAATTAGAAAAGAATCTAGTTTTCGCAAACAATATTAGTTTAAAAATATAGAACTCACGCCGTCGCGCTATTGAACTGATACTATATTATATAAATGAATGCTTCACTCTCGTTCTCACATTTATTTATAAAATACTTTTTGAAAATTAATATAGTTTAATTAACTTTAAAAAGCTGTCGCGGTGTTTAAAGTTAATGTTCAGTTTTTACTATCTAGTACAAATCTCACACTGTCGCGCTGTTGATTCATACCTTAGTTAATTTTCACTGTCGTGCAAAATTATTTAATTAAATTTTAAAAACTGAGACCGAAAACTAGTTTAATATTAATATTAACAATTTAATTACTGAACCCAAATCAGCTTCCTAATTTACATTCCAGTTATATAAAATTAGCCTGACATAGTTATAAATATAAATATACTATTTAGATTATTAACGGTTAAGTAAAGCATGAATATAAGAATTCTGGAAACAGAATTAAAGCAATCAATAATTAAATATCAGAACAATAATAGAGCAGTAATTAAATAAGTGAAACGATGTAAACTTAAAATAAACAAGTTGCAGTAACATGTAATAATAAAACAGAATCTGAAATTAAATTTAAAACATAGAATCTGAATTAAAACTGAATTGAAACTTACAAAATACTAGTTCAACTAGTACTGGTACAGGAACGGAACTGAGAAAATGAAAGCTGCAAACCACTCCTTAAATGCTCCGTGAAAAGCTCTAAAAATATTAACTAAATTTTTTGCTCTTAAAAATCTAAAATTTTCGCGTCCCCCCGGTACACTGACTACTGGTGACTATTTATAAGCTTGAGAAGAAAAATATCTGTCTTCAAATTCGCTGTTCCGTTGAGCTATTCTCGGAACGCATAGATAGGAACTTGCACCGGAAGAAGAGGAACTGAAAGAACACGTAGGAACTTGCACCGGAAGAAGAGGAACCGTAGGAACTTGCACCGGAAGAAGAGGAACTGAAAGAACACGTGCTGCTTATCACTATTGCATGGCTGGCGCCATGTGTTGAGGTTGTGTGGCTGGCGCCACATATTTTGGTTGTGTGGCCAGGGCCACATTGTTCTATTGTGTGGCCAGGGCCACACTATTTATGCATGTGCCTGGCGCCATGTAATTGCAATGTGTGGTTGGCACTGTTCTCAATTATGTGTTTTTATCCACTTTGCATTTATTTTGTGGCCTTTTTTTATTTATATAAGTTCCTGAAAATACATGTAATACACAATAAAAAATAATAATAATAATACTAAAATGCAAAGAAAATAATAAAATACTTAAAAATAAATACTATATTTTTCAGTATTATCAGCAACAACCTTATATCCTGGTTCAGTAAGAAGCAAAATTGCGTTTCTTTGTCTACAGCTGAAGCTGAGTACATAGCAGCTGGTAGTAGTTGTTCTCAATTGTTGTGGATGAGACAGATGCTGAGTGAATATAATGTCAAGACAGATGCTATGACATTATATTGTGACAATCTGAGTGCAATTAATATCTCCAAAAATCCTATACAACATAGCAGGACCAAACACATTGACATTAGACATCATTTCATTAGAGATCTTGTTGAAGAAAAAATTGTTACTCTTGAGCATGTTGCAACTGAAGAGCAATTAGCAGATATTTTTACCAAAGCCCTTGATGCTAATCAATTTGAAAAATTAAGACGGAAGTTAGGGATAAGTTTATTCGAGGAATTGTAGCAATTAATTTCTGAGGGGCGTGCAGCTATCAATTTTTTCCTCCTCAACCGCTTATTGCACGTCATTCAAGGAGGTTATTGCCAACTTGCCTTTTTCAAAACTAACGCACGCTATCATCATTGTTTCTGTCTTAACTTCTTTCAACCCCTCAACTCCTCTCTTACCGCGCACATCATCATTCAAAAATTGTCCTTTCCTCATACCTTCATATTCAAAATCATCACCATGGCTGATTCTACCTCTCATCAAACTACGCAAGATCAAGCTGCTGAAGCCGTCATCACTGATGCGCAACCCCTCACTACTATTCTCAGCTCTCCTACTAAGAAACGACGAACTAGGTCGTCTGCATCACGAAGAAAGACCCCTGCCAAATCTAGCAAAGCTACCTCCTCTACTGCTGTGAACACGAGGTCAAAATCGAAAGGTAAGTCTTCTACCACTCCCGCTGTTCAACGAGTAGGCCTTAGCATGGATGATTTGTACCTTAAGGACAATCCATTTATATCAACTGTTGTTGAACCAAATGCTGAACCTTCTGTCACCGAATCTGAGAATATTGCGGTTGAAAGTACTGTAGCTACGTCTGAAACCCTAGGTCCTGATAATCCTAAGGTAGATGACAAATTAGTTGGTGATTCTTCGAATTCCCCTCTTGAGCAAGATGTTACTACTGGTTCTGGTGATAAGAATGTTGTTGATACGGCCGTTTCTGAGACACCTGCTGATCCCCCTGCCACAACAAAGGATGCTGTGACAGATGCTCAAGCATCTTTGTCACAAGCTCATGAGGAGCCTGATGTGGTGGTTCCAAACATCTCTGGTTCTGTGAGTGTCCCTCAGAATGAGTCCTCAGAGTCTGAAGATGAAGGTACTGAGACTCAGGATGTTGTAGATATTGCTGAGACTGTTGTTTTAGACCATGCTGACACTATTGCTGTTGAGGAAGCTGTGCCTGAAGAAAGACCTCAGGAAGAGACTGGTGCTATTGGTGTTGCTCGCAGGACTAGGAGCAAATGTGACAAAATTGCTACTACTGTTAGTGAAGGACAAAAGGATAGGAAGAAGAAAGCTGTTAATGCTGGGAAGAGGCCTGTGTATGGTCCCCCCAAGGCTGGGAGCAAGAAGGTGGCTCAAAGTGGTCACAAGAAGAAGAGCCTCAAAAGAAAAGACCCTCCCTCTAGTGACTCTGAGTTTGAGGTTGCTGAGCCTGAAGCTGCCACATCTGGTGGGGCTTCCAGAAAAACAATGAAGGGTATGAAGATACCTCTAACTATCCCTCCAGCCCCTCTTGATAATGTTTCCTTTCATTTGGAAAATGGTTCCTCTAGGTGGAAGTTCATATACCACAGAAGACTGGGTCTTGAAAGAAATTTGAAGGAAGATGTCTTCAAGTGTAAAAAGCTGGTTGATGTGTTGGAATATGCTGGACTGATGAAGACTGTGAGAAATCTGGGTCCATGTTATGATAAGCTGGTCAGGGAGTTTTTGGTGAATGTTTCTGATGAGTGTGATGACACAAGAAACCCTGAGTATAGGAAGGTTTTTGTTCGTGGTAAGTGTGTCGACTTTTCTCCTATGGTAGTCAACGCATACCTTGAGAGATCTGCTGAGGATACCCCTGAGCTTGAGGTCACTGAGGACACCATCTGCAAGGAAATCACTGATAACAAGCTTAAGCATTGGCCAAAGCATTTGTCTTCTGCTCAACTGTCTCCTATGTATGCTGCTTTGAATAGGATCTGTGCTCATAATTGGACTCCCACCACTCACTCAAATTATGTTGCTTCTGGGTTGGCTAAGTTCATTTATGCTGTGGGGACCAAGTCTCCCTTTGATTATGGAGCCTACATCTATTATCAAGTTTTGGAGCATGCTAAATCTTTTGCTATTAAGTTTCCAATTGCTTTTCCTACCCTCCTGTGTGGAATTATTCTTCAGCAACACCCTGATATTTTGATCAGTAGTGATGAGCCCTGCAAGAGGCCTGGTCCTATGGCTTTGGATTGCAGTTTGCTGTCTGAGACACATGATGCTGATGTAGCTGGTACTTCTGTCCGGACATCTGGTGTGCTCTCCAGAAAGCAGATGATTGCTGATCTTACTGAGACAAGTGTGGCTCTTGGAGCTAGGAAGGTGAAGATTGACAGGATCATTGCAGCTTTGAAGGCTGAAGCTGATGCTGAGGGTGAGCAGGATGAGGGAGAAGGAGGAAATATGCCTGTTGCTTCTGATGATACTACTGAGGATGCCTCTGATGATTCTGAGGATTTCTGATTTTCTTGTTTTGGTCTGATCTCTTTTGATGTACTCTTTTTGCTTTTGTTGGTGACTGGGCTATGCCCTGAATTTCTTATGCACCTTGTGTGCTTTTGGTCTGTAATATGCACTCTCTATGGTTTCTATGCACTTTCTATGAGTATGCACTATCTATTATTTTGTCAGAATTTATGGCTAAAAAGGGGGAGTAGATATAGTTATCGCTTATATTATATTGGCTGGTTGTGTGCATGTTTTGAAGCTTACATTGTGTATGGTTGTGTTGAGGGGGAGTGGAGTATATGTTGAGGGGGAGTGCTGGTACATGTTTTGAGGGGGAGCTTCTTGTTGTTGATTTTGGTGTGTGGAAATTTATTCTTTCCCTTATCTTGTGAATCCACTATATGAGAGTTTATTTCTCTCTAGTTGTCCCTATGAGGCTAGATGTTTGTGTTATCTGGTGCATGCCTCTGATTCCACTTGCAAGCTATCTTTGCCTATATTTCTCTCTTGGAAGTGATCTCATAATATGCTACGATATTTTCTTTCCTTGTTGTGTGCCTATGTTGACGTGAAGGAAATTTTTTTGTGTATCTCCCAAAGAACTGGCTCTAGAGTGTTTTAGCCAAAATTGTGCCAAAGGGGGAGATTGTTGGGTTTTTGTAGATTGGCTACATTTTGCAAAAACATCTACTAGCCAGATGCTGGGACAAATGCTGTAGCATATGGAACAGCTTTTTGTGACTTGTGGTTTTCGCGCAGCTAGCGCTTTATATTTGTGTACGCAATCTTCCAAAGATTTGCCTGAAGATTTATTTTCCTCTAGCTTGCTGATCAAGGCGCGTGTATCTGATTGAAGATTTGCTTGAAGTTTTATTTGCCTTGCTATTTGTTCCATAAGATATCATTCTATATTTGGAAGCTTTTTATTATTTTCTAGAAGATTTTCCAGCTGGACCGGACAATGTCCATGCTCTGTGTTGAAGCCCAAACCCGTGTTATTTCAGTGTTATATATTTGTGAAGACAAACCCTAGTTGTGTAACTAAAAACCGTGTGTGTTATCAAAGCGTGTGTTTAAGGTTTTTAGGGTTTCTTTTGTTAATTGTGAGCCTTGCTTGTATCTCCTTGATTCAAGCTAAGGACTGAGTTTGTTTGAGTTGTAATTGTAAGCTGCTCCTAAGCTTTTAAGTACGGAGTGAGTATGTGTCATTAGAGTGTGTTTCTCTTGGTGTGTTTTGCGTGTTTAATTACAATACTGTGTGTGTTGTTGGTAGGAATTGAGACGGGGTCTCATATCTAGGAGTTCCTAGATAGAGTTGCCACTGGTAGGGTCTAGGTGCAAAGTCAAGTAGTGTGTCTGCGTTGGTCTTTTCACTAGAACTATAATAGTGGAATCATTCCTGGATTGGTATCCCCCAGAGTAGGAGAGTTGCTCCGAACTGGGTTAACAAACTCACTGTGTACTTTTTATTTCCGCTGTGTTCCTTTTATTTTGTGCTTTGTTACGCTGCGATTATTTTAATTGTAGTTCTGAGTAGACAGGTGCTCGGACTGTTGTGCCAACATTGAGCACAGCATCTGTCAGTCAGGTTGCCAGGAATTTCACCTTGATATGTTAAAAATGGTGAAAAAACCAAGTTTTGAGCCATTCCTGTGCTGACAAGATCGCTGGGCGAACTCGGGGCGATCGTGCAGTTACTGTTTGGCAAGCCTTCACTGCCTACCTTCGCTAAGCGAAGTAGACTTCGCCGAGCGAAGTTGAACAGACATTTCATGGCTGTTCTGCTTCGTTCTGTGTACTGTTTACGCGACAAGCAAGGCTTTTAATAACCTTTTTCAATGAAAACCTTATTTTATAAGAAAAACACCATTGAGTGCATATCCGAGGGCATATAACGTGTACGGAATGAATAAACAAGGATTAGCAACGCAACGGGTGTTTAAGGGGTATTGGATAGATAAGCCTAAGACGGCATATGATAGCGATATGTCGAGTTCCTTGATAGGAAAATGAGGGTTATAGCATGAGAATCAAGTTGTTAGTTGTATCCACTTTAGGATACAAAGTAATAGGAATGGTTTAGCAATCATAGTTTCACTTAAAGTTTATAGTGTTGGTTCTCCAACGATTATAGGTGGCTTATGAGAACGATAAGCCAAGAATCATAAGTTATAGATTATAGTTACAGGAAGGTTATATGTTCATAGTAACAGATTATATGTTCATACGTTAAAGTTAAAGAATTAAAGATTAAAGATATTGGCGTGCTTGCACGTTTTACAGTTACAGGGCGTGTTCATCAGACTCCGGGATTCGCCGGATGGGACTTCTCCGAGAGGGTTGACCACACGTTTTATAGGGAGTCCGGTGTTAGCCTGATATGATAGGAATTTCACCGGTTTATAGGGAGACGTATCTCAGGGTTGCTCCACCCGGGTGCCCTCCGTAAAATGAACTCAGATTAATTGTTTGTTCAACGCTAACAGCTAACATAAAACTGCTATCGAACTGTGTATATGTTTTATGTTTTATAGTTATAGTTAAAGTTACAGTTACAGTTATAGTCACAGGAAACTCATAGTTATAGTTATAGACAGTTATCAGAAAGTGATCCTAGGTTTCCCCTCGATCACTAAGTTAAAGTTATAGGTAGATTACAGTTATTGTTATAGATAGTCACAGCAAAGGTTATAGTTAAAGTCATAGGCCGGTTATAAGACTTGGCGATTCTAGAATTCCCCTAAATTGCCAAGGTAGGCATGTGATAAGTGCCTAAATGTTGTTATATTTTGGTACAAATTAAGGCACTTATGTTTACTTGTTGTACAAGTTACCTTAGGATTAGGGCATAAATGTGTTAGAAATGCAATGAATGTGATCCTAAGCCTTACCCCATGTGTTTATGCAGGAAATACATGCTTGAACCTGATTGATGCAAAAGATTGAAGGTTTTCTTGATGCCATCGCTACAAGCGCAGGACTCATCGCTAGTAGCGAGGATAGGCAGAGATTTTCAGTGATCCATCGCTTGAAGCGCAGCATCCATCGCTAGAAGCGAGCTTAAGCAGGGATTATCAGGAGTTCATCGCTTGTAGCGATGAACTGGACGCTTGAAGCGAGCCTAGGCAGGGAATTTCAAAGGCTGGTCGCTAGTAGCGACAGACCTTGTCGCTATAGCTACCAAAGGGGCGGTTTAATGCTGATGGTGACGTGGAGCTCTTTGATTGGCCAACTGAAGTCCTCGCTACAAGCGACAGGCTGGTCGCTTGTAGCGAGCGTACATTTTCTCAGCATATTTAAGGATTTTTAAGCTCATTTCTTGGATATAGTTTTTTTTTATCAGTTATAATATTTTCCAGAGCTTAGAAAACTTGTTATCTTTGAGAGAGAATAGGCATAGAGGGAGAAGAACTTCAAATAGCAATTAGATTTGGATTGAAGAAGATCTTAAGAAGCTTTGAGATATCAAGGTCTCACATATCTTCATCTTCCTTTCTTATTTTGCAAGAGTTGTCATGACAATGATCAACCAATCTTCTTTGTTGGGATTGATAGGTAATCAATCACTCATGTTGTAAACTTTTGATTATTCAATATATGATTCTAGCAATTTTTATATACCATTGAATTTCTTCTTGCTTTTCAATCTTATGTTTGATTTAAATGTTGTTGAAAAAGACTTTTGAATCTAGGTTTAGAATGATTTTCTATCAAGATAAGAAATTCTAGAAATGGGATTTGGTTTTGATAATTACATTATAGTATTGGATCATAATGCTTTTGGATCGTTTAATAGATTGAGAAATCATCGATTAAACGATACAATCGATCTCAAGACGTCATTTGGGAAATCAATGACGTTGTTGAGCAATACGTAATAATGTCATATATAAGAAAACACTAGAATTCGTATTTGTAATCAATCGGATATAAACGATGTTTGATTGATGAAAGTTAATCCTAAACACCTTCTATGTCCTATTACTCTACTATTTATTTATAAAGTTTTCAAAATTATGAGTAGTGTAGTACAAAAACAAGTTAAACCCTAACTTAAGACGATAATCGAAGTTGAACGGTTTATGATATCACATTAATCCCTGTGGAACGATATAAAAACTAATACTTACTTTTTTTCATTCAACAAAATGGCGCCGTTGCCGGGGATTAAAGTTTTTGATGTTATAATCATTGCAACTTTAATTATGGTTTTAAGCAATTTTGCACAAAATTCTTTTATGTATATAACTAATACTTCTTATCCATCTTGTTTGCTAATCCTTTGTGGTCAGATTATTGAAATCGTTTATGCGAGGTCAAGTACCAGAGGACCAACTTCTTTTTGATTCCGAGATTGAAAGAACAGCTAGAAGAAACAATAGTAAGAATCGGAGAAAGAAGCAACAAGCAAGGAGGAGGCAACAAGAGGAAAGTTCTGTTTCTAGTCAATCATCTAGTCCAAATCCAAGCCAAGAGTTACAAATGGCTGCAGCTGGAGATGGTTCAGGAGGTTCTGGGGTGCCATGTACTAATAGTCCACGCCGTTTTGCACAATTGGGGAAAGCAACGCGGACTACCAAGCAAACGGAGATGAAGACGGGGATTTTACAAATCTTATATGCTAATCCATTCTCAGGATTGGATCATGAAGACCCATTCCAACATCTCACTAAATTCTATGAGATTGCGGGAACCCTTGGTGAGACGGAAAGTAATGAGGAGGCAATGTGGATGAGGATGTTTCCACATTCATTGATAGGCAAAGCTAATGAGTGGTACTTGGACCAACCTCCGACGGTGATGACGAACTGGAATACACTTGAGGAGAAATTCCTTGAGAGGTTCTTCCCTCAGAATCGGTTCATGGAGGCGAAGACAACCATTGCGGTGTTTTCACAAGGTACAAGTGAAACACTATGTGAAGCCTAGGAGCGTTTTAAGTCAATGCTCAGAAGATGTCCGAACCATGGATTTGATGAGTTAACACAAATTCATCTCTTCCGGAACGGAATGCAACAACAATCCAAGCTTTTGCTTGACGCTGCAGCTGGTGGTTCTTTGATGGCCAAGAGCGCGGAGGATGCTGTTGCTATTATAGAGAGAATGGCGTTGAACGATCACCAAGCTCATCACAACCGGAGCCAAAGCCAAAGGAAGGCGGGAATCCTTGATTTGGGAACTAATGATGCGATCCTTGCGCAAAACAAGTTGCTCACGCAACAAGTGGAAGAGTTGACAAAGAAAATGGCCAACCTTCCCCAACAAATGAAGGACATCCACAACGAACAAAGAAGACAACACCAAGTCGCATCTTGCGAGCTTTGTTCGGGAGACCACCCAACCGGATTCTGTCCACCCCCCACAGAAGAGGTAAGCTATGTTGGTAATCAACCAAGACCTCAACAGTTTCAAAACCAATTCCAAAACCATCCAAACAACTTCCCAAGAGGGAATAATCAAAATTATGGCCAAGGTTGGAGAGGAGAAGCTGGCCAATACAACCGACAACCTTACCAGAATTATAACCAATATCAACCTCCACAACAAAACCGCAACCAAACCACCGATGAAACCCTCAATCTATTCATGCAACAGTCAATGGCCAACCAGAAGAACACTGATGCGTCCATCAAAAATCTGGAGACGCAAGTGGGTCAATTGGCATAACAACTTTCTCAAGCTACTCAACAAGGCGGAACCTTTACCGCCAACACACAAACCAACCCGAAGGATCATGCATCATCATCGAAATGACAATTAAGTCATTTTGATGAGGAAGCCCTTGCAACAAGAGACAACGAAAATTGCAAGGCAATAGCTACAAGGAGCGGGAAGGTAATTGGCCAAGGTATAGGGGACAATCTAGAAGTAGAGAGAAGGGTGGTTGAGAATGAGGTGAGGGAGAAGGATGAAGATGAAGGACGTGAGGAAGAGACGGAAGATGTACATATAAAGGATGTAGAAGTAGAAAAAAATAATAAGGATGTAGTTGAAAATGAGAACATTGTATGGAAGAAGGATGTGGTGAAGGAGAAGAGCAAGAAGCAAGAAATAGTGAAGAATGCACCAACACCGCACCTACCTTACCCAACTACACCAGCCAAAAAAGAGAAGGAGAGGCAGTTTGCTAGGTTCCTTGAAGTATTCAAGAGGTTACAAATCAATATACCATTCTCGGAAGCCCTAGAGCAAATGCCTACCTATGCCAAGTTCATGAAGGAAATCCTTTCCAAGAAGCGGAGGTTTAATGAAGAAGAAACAATTTTGCTAGATGCAAATTGTAGTGAGATCATCCAGAACACATTGTCAAGGAAGAAGAGAGATCTGGGCAAAGTTACATTGCTCGTATCCATTGGCAATGTTGATGTCGGCAAGGCACTCATTGATTTAGGTTCAAGCATCAACCTAATCCCACTATCCGTTGTCAAAAGGATAGGTGATATAGTTGTGAAGAGAACCAACTTAACCTTGCAATTGGCCGACAAATCCTACACTCGTCCATTGGGAATTGCTGAAGACGTGTTGGTGAAAGTCGACAAGTTTTTGTTCCCCGTCGACTTTGTAGTGATGGATATTCCGGAGGATGATGATGTGCCACTACTTCTTGGGAGAACTTTCATGCAAACGGCACGGATGATGATTGATCTTGACGGAGGCTTAATGAAAGTCCGTGTGGACGATGAAGAAGTCAATTTCAACATCCATGAAGCCATGAAGTTCCCTAGTGATAAAGCTGCGTGCTTCAAGATGGATGCAACGGACGAATTGATAGTTGATACGAGAAACCAGTTGCATGACTTGACGCATCTTGAGAGAGTTTTGACAAACGCACTAAGTATCCTAGGAGAAGAAGATGAGCTAGAGCTTGAAGAGTGTTTGAAGGAGCTCGATTCGTTGAAGGAAATTCCTCCTCACAAAGCCAAAATCGAGGAATTGACGAATGAAGCTAAAGTAGAAGAAGTGAAGCCGGAGATGAAGATATTGCCCTCACATTTGAAGTATGTGTTTCTTGATCAAGAGGGTACCAAACCGGTGATCATTAGTAGCTCCTTGTCAAACCATGAAGAAACAAGATTGGTCGAAGTTTTGAAGTCCAACAAGGAAGCAATAGGTTGGACACTATCCGACTTAAAAGGGATAAGTCCTTCCTATTGTATGCACAAGATCATGATGGAAGAGGATTATAAGCCGGTAGCACAACCTCAAAGACGGCTAAACCCAAACATGAAGGAAGTAGTCCGGAAAGAAGTAGTGAAGCTACTTGAAGCCGGCATGATATATCCGATCTCGGATAGCACTTGGGTTAGTCCGGTTCAAGTTGTCCCTAAGAAGGGAGGTATGACGGTTATCACAAATGAGAAGAATGAGCTCATACCGACAAGAACCGTGACCGGTTGGAGGATGTGTATTGACTACCGGAGGTTGAACAAAGCAACTAGAAAGGATCATTTTCCTCTACCATTTATGGATCAAATGCTAGAGAGGCTGTCAGGACAAGCTTTTTACTGTTTCCTTGATGGGTATTCAGGTTACAATCAGATATCAGTGAATCCAGACGATCATGAGAAGACTGCATTCACATGTCCTTTTGGGGTATTCGCATATCGACGCATGCCGTTCGGTTTATGTAACGCTCCAGCAACATTTCAAAGATGCATGCAAGCTATTTTTGCCGACTTGATAGAGAAAAGCATTGAAGTGTTCATGGACGACTTCTCAGTTTTCGGGTCATCATTTGATTTATGCTTGAAGAATCTGGATACGGTATTGAAAAGGTGCAAGGAAACCAACTTGGTGCTCAATTGGGAGAAGTGTCACTTCATGGTAACCGAGGGTATTGTCCTTGGTCACAAGATCTCCTCTAAGGGTATCGAAGTTGATAAAGCTAAGGTCGACGTGATAGGAAAACTTCCACCACCAGTCAATGTCAAAGGAATCCGAAGCTTCCTAGGCCATGCCGGGTTCTATCGGAGATTCATCAAAGACTTCTCAAAAATCGCAAAGCCATTGAGCAACTTGCTCAACAAAGATAAGTCTTTTGATTTTGATATTGACTGTTTAAATGCTTTTAATAGTTTAAAGGATAGCTTAACATCCGCACCCATAATCACCGCACCAAACTGGATATACGATTTTGAACTTATGTGCGATGCAAGTGATTATGCGGTAGGCGCAGTGTTAGGTCAACGCAAAAACAAAATTTTTCATGCTATACACTATGCAAGTAAAGTATTAAATGACGCACAAGTCAATTATGCTACCACTGAAAAAGAATTACTTGCCATAGTGTTCGCATTAGAAAAATTTCGTTCGTATCTCATTGGTTCAAAAATTGTTATTTGGACTGACCATGCAGCTATCAAGTACTTGATTACCAAACCCGACTCAAAGCCGAGACTCATCCGTTGGATGTTGCTACTTCAAGAGTTTGATTTGGAGATTAAGGACAAGAAGGGGACTGAGAACCTAGTAGCTGATCATCTGTCCAGATTGGTGAACAATGAGATAACGAAGAATGAAAGGGACATCCTTGAAGAGTTCCCGGATGAAAAGTTGCTTAGCATACAAGAAAGACCATGGTTCGCGGACATGGCCAATTACAAAGCAACGGGGTTCATTCCGGAGGATTACACATGGCAAATGAAGAAGAGGTTGTTGAGAGACGCCACTCAATTCATTTGGGATGACCCATACTTATTCAAGATTGGAGTAGACCACTTAATAAGAAGATGTGTTGCTAGAGAAGAAGCCAAGGACATCATGTGGCATTGTCACAACTCGCCATATGGAGGTCACTACAGTGGAGAAAGAACTGGAGCAAAAGTTCTTCAAGCTAGCTTTTATTGGCCCTCGTTGTTCAAAGACTGTTATGAACATGTGAAAGAATGCGAGAGTTGCCAGAAGACCGGAGGGATTTCAAAGAGGAATGAAATGCCTCTACAAAGTATCCTTGAAGTCGAAGTCTTCGACTGTTGGGGTATTGACTTTGTAGGGCCATTTCCATCTTCTTTGAACAACGAGTATATTCTGGTGGCTGTTGACTATGTGTCAAAGTGGGTTGAAGCAATAGCATCTCAGAAAGCCGATAGCAAGACGGTGGTCAAGTTTCTGAAAAGAAACATCTTTTCCCGATTTGGAACTCCAAGAGTGCTAATAAGTGATGGAGGTTCACACTTCTGCAATCAACAGTTAGCAAAAGCACTTGAGCACTATGGAGTAAAGCACAAGGTAGCTTCACCATACCATCCACAGACGAACGGTCAAGCTGAGGTATCCAACCGTGAAATCAAGCGGATACTTGAGAAGACCGTGTCATCTTCAAGGAAGGATTGGGCGATGAAACTGGACGAAGCGTTGTGGGCCTATAGGACCGCATACAAAGCTCCTACGGGTTTCACACCATTCCAGTTGGTGTATGGGAAAGCATGCCACTTGCCGGTCGAGTTGGAGCATAAAGCGTTTTGGGAGCTCAAGTTTTTGAACTTTGATCAAGAGCAAGCTGGGGAGAAGAGAAAGCTTCAAATGCATGAGTTAGAGGAAATGCGTGACCAAGCCTATCAGTCAAGCAAGCTTTATAAGGAAAAGGTTAAACGGTATCATGACAAGAAGATCATGAAGAGGGAATTCAAGCCTGGTCAGATGGTGTTGCTGTTCAATGCAAGGCTACGACTATTTCCGGGTAAATTGAAGTCCAAGTGGTCCGGTCCGTTCATGATAAAGGAAGTGAAACCTTATGGAGCTGTGGAACTTGAAGATCCTATCACCAAGTCGACTTGGACAGTGAATGGACAAAGGCTTAAGCCATATTTTGGAGGAGAAGTCGTTAGGCACACGACGACGATTTCACTCATTGATTCTTATGTGTAAGCGAATCAGGCGTCGATCTAATGACGTTAAACAAGAGCTTGTTGGGAGGCACCCCAATTTTGTAAGTATGTTGTGTTTTTAGTGTTAGTTTACTTTTGTACAAGTATTTATGCATGTTGGGATAGTGGCTAGAACTCAAAAATTTATTTTTCTGTTTCCTGTCATGGTCGCTACAGCGACCAACTCATCGCTGTAGCGACGGATTTTACACTACGTCGCTGTAGCGACGCACTTGTCGCTTGTAGCGACAGTTTTTGCACTTGCGCTTGTAGCGCCAAAGTATGCTTGTAGCGATGGGCTTTTTGCCTGTCGCTGTAGCGACGAATCGCGCGCTTGTAGCGAGCGTATCAGAAAACAGTTTTATATTACCCAAGCCACTACTGTCGCTTCAGTAACCCCCAACTACTTTCATTAAGTATTCTAACCGTTGTAGCTTATATTTTCGCACCCTTTAACTTCTGTAAACACTTCCATTCATTTCTGCAAATCTGCACAATCACTCTTTACTTCTGCTTAATCTCAACCAGCAACAACTCAGGTATGTTTTTCGGCCCCCTCTGTCACTGATTAGTTGCTTTTTACTGCTCATTTGTGCCTGCATGCTGTTTTCACATTTTAGGGTTTAGGGTTTTGCGAAATTTTGAACTTAAGAATGCCCAGTTGTTTACCCATTGTTATACATAGTTTAAGTTGTTATAAATGAACGAAAATCACTTGAAAAACTTCCCTGTAATCCTTTTGTTCATAGTAATCGTATTTTGGAAAAACCTTTTGTAAAAATTCAAAATAAATTAGGGTTTTTGAGGATTTAGGAAGTTTAGGTGATTGTTTCTCATTTATTCTAGCTTTAATGCTATTTTCGCATGATACAAGTTAGTCAAAATCAGAAAAATCATGATTTTTGAAAATGGGTATCCTCGCTAGAACAGCGCTTGTAGCGCAGGAACCAGACTTTTTCTGGGTTTCATCGCTACAGCGACCAAGCTGTCGCTTGTAGCGAGCGAACCCAGAATTTGTTTTATTTGTATTTTGATTAAAACTTAACCTGTACCCTACTTAACTTTCATCTGTTTTGATCATTTTTGTAGGGATGGCACCTAAAACCTCTTCTAAACGTCAAAGGAATGTTGAAAGCTCCTCGTCACGACCACGAGCAAACATTCCACCACACGATGCGAGTCGTTTCCTAAGCTGGAGGAACCAAGAGAGATACGAGGAGCTGAGGACAAGACGCATCTGGTCTGAGAAGCGGTTTGAGATTTCTGAAGAGGGGGAATATGGAGGCTTAGCAGCCATGATTAACGAGAGGAAGTGGGGTATTCTTTGCACGCCACCCCGGAAGATTAATTATGACATCGTGCGCGAATTTTACGCGAACGCGATCCCCTCTGATCCTTCTGATGAATTTACTTGGACTACTTTCGTGCGAGGACGCACCATCACTTTTGATCGCATGTCTATCAACGCATATTTGGGCAAGCCTCTGGAGCTACTTGCAGAGGATCATCCACTCGTACGTACTAGGCTATGTGACTTCTGTGAGCATCAGAAGAGTGACAATTGGGATCATGAGCTTATAGCACGAGAGATCTTCCAGGAGGGGAAGAGCTATGATGTGAGTAGGGCTTCGGGTAAGCCTTTCCGAGCGTTTCGTGATGACATGACCACTGAGGCTCAGGTAATCCTTACCCTTATTCTTTATAACATCCGCCCCAAATCTCACACCTCCTCCACCACTTTAGATGTGACCCCTCTTGTCCATTATATCCTCACTCAGCGTCAGGTTGACGTTGCTAGACTGATAGCAAATGAGATGAGGATAGTTGCTGAGAGTGGCATATTACCCCCGGGCAAACCTAAATGCCCTCTGACTTTTCCCGGGTTGATCATGGGTCTATGTAGGAGAGCTAGAGTGCACATGCCATCACAGGTTGATGAGGAAATTAAAAATCCTATTGATGATAGATACATCAATAGGTACTGCTCTACACCTGCACCTGTTGCCCCACCCCCCACCTCAGCCGGACCATCATCCTCAGCCGGACCTTCTCATGTACCACCACCACCACCTGAGCATACTAGCCACCCTAGCCACCCGACCATTCCACCTTTGGATTTCTCGAGTTGGGATTCTGCTACTGTGGGCTCTCTTCTGTTGGCGCAGAATGCGTCAAATCACCGGGCACTTACTACGATCCAGAGCCATCTGCACGACAGTGGCCAAAGCCCGTGGACACCTGCTTTCTTCTCAGAGCACATCGCTTGGCCTGGGGACAGGCCATTCTTTCCAGGAGGGGCAGATGCAGCGGATGCTGGTGATCAGCAGGATGCTGGTGACGATGGTGATGATGACGCAGATGTGGATGATGATCTGGGTGATGACTCTTCAGCTGCTACAAATTCTATTGATCGCATGGCAGCTGACTTGATAGACTCTGAGGACGACATGGCCACAGATTCAGATTGATGATGCAGAGCTGCAGATCTTGATTTGTTTTCTCTTTCGTTTTATTTATTCAGCTTTGTACTTTAACATTTTGATTTATGCTTTGTACTTTGATTATGTTTTATGTACCTTGGATAATATTACATTATGTTTATGTTATTTATATTTTGGGTATTACATGTTAGTATAGTTATATTTTATTTATGCTTTAGTATTTTTGTTAAAATTTTTTTTTTGATGATCCCAACAAATTTTGAAAGAAAGATGAATGATTCAAAAGCAATGCTTGAACTGTGAATCATCTGAGTGATTATGATAGAATGAGTGTTAAAGCGCGCAGCTAAGGTACTCGTTTTCTTGTTTTTCTAGGTATATTCGTAAATGTGAATAAGTTCTTTACACACACAAGTTAATTTATTCAGTTTTTAAGCAAGCATGTGTTTAGTTTTGAACCATTGTAGAACTAGCCAAAATGTGAGGAATCCTCAACCATTGTATATATGCAGGAGACCAATATCATGTTTTAACTCAGTTATTTTATGTTAAATCTGTTGTTGTTTTAAATTGTATAAGAGCATTGAAATGATCAAGGCAATTTTTTGAAATTGAGAGAAATACTTGACCAAATGAACCTACCCTGTGAGATGTGTGAGTATCTGTTAACCCATCTGAGCCTAATGGAATCAGAATTGTTAACTGTGGACTGTCAATTTAATAAGCTCATCTGCTTATTTAAATTGCCGGAGTTTGTAAAAAAAATTCAGTTCATAGTTAACTCTTTAATAAATTCTGATAATTGTTTTCTTTTGAACCCTTATCCATCGTTTTTATTGACCTTTGCCATAATAACAAAGGAACATTCGATTAGGGTATCATTGGAATAAGTTGGGGAGAAAGGAAGGTTTTATTTAAGTCAATGTATGGGTGAATGTGTTAATTGATCTTGACAAAAAGAAAAAGAAAAGAAAAAAGAAAGAAAAGCAAACCAAGAAAAAGAAAAGAGAAAAATGTAAAGGTTTGCAAGATTTCAAAGAAAAAAAAAAAAGAAAAGTTGTCAAGAATCAATCAAGAATAAGAAAGTTGGAAATTTCACCAAGTGTTGTATTGGAGAAAGAAGGAAGTTGTAATTAGATTGAATGTTTCCTTTTGCTTGGCCATTTGAATTCAAATATCCCACATATGACAATTCTTTTGTAACCTAGCCCAATTACAACCCTTAAAGACCTTTTGATCAATGCCTTTTATGCTTTTAGAAATGATAATTAGATAGACACATAATTTGATTGAATGTTATCATGTTTATTGGATGAGTGTTCATAACCCTTACAAATGATTTCAATTGTTCATATACTTTATATAGAAGTGTGTTAGGTTTGGTTCAAATTTAAACATGTTGCTTGTTTAGGATTGTATGATTTAATTCCTTGTGTTTAGAACTAGTTCACATTTGTAGAATGTATCTTGTTTAATGAGAAACTGAACTTTAGCTTGCGCAATCACATTTGAATCACTCACTTGATATTTATTTCTTCGCACTTTTGAATCTTTTGCTAAATTGCTCAATACTGTGGTTTTTAAAGCTATGAAAATTTCCTTTTGTTCTTTGGTTTGACGACAAACCAAAATGTAAGTTGGGGAGAGTTTGATAAGTGCCTAAATGTTGTTATATTTTGGTACAAATTAAGGCACTTATGTTTACTTGTTGTACAAGTTACCTTAGGATTAGGGCATAAATGTGTTAGAAATGCAATGAATGTGATCCTAAGCCTTACCCCATGTGTTTATGCAGGAAATACATGCTTGAACCTGATTGATGCAAAAGATTGAAGGTTTTCTTGATGCCATCGCTACAAGCGCAGGACTCATCGCTAGTAGCGAGGATAGGCAGAGATTTTCAGTGATCCATCGCTTGAAGCGCAGCATCCATCGCTAGAAGCGAGCTTAGGCAGGGATTATCAGGAGTTCATCGCTTGTAGCGATGAACTGGACGCT
Organism: Medicago ruthenica; assembly: GCA_018208015.1. Classification (NCBI taxonomy): domain Eukaryota; kingdom Viridiplantae; phylum Streptophyta; class Magnoliopsida; order Fabales; family Fabaceae; genus Medicago; species Medicago ruthenica. The sequence continues at coordinate 61,294,701 of CM031376.1, read as the reverse complement.
TGAAGCGAGCCTAGGCATGGAATTTCAAAGGCTGGTCGCTAGTAGCGACAGACCTTGTCGCTATAGCGACCAAAGGGGCGGTTTAATGCTGATGGTGACGTGGAGCTCTTTGATTGGCCAACTGAAGTCCTCGCTACAAGCGACAGGCTGGTCGCTTGTAGCGAGCGTACATTTTCTCAGCATATTTAAGGATTTTTAAGCTCATTTCTTGGATATAGTTTTTTTTATCAGTTATAATATTTTCCAGAGCTTAGAAAACTTGTTATCTTTGAGAGAGAATAGGCATAGAGGGAGAAGAACTTCAAATAGCAATTAGATTTGGAATGAAGAAGATCTTAAGAAGCTTTAAGATATCAAGCTCTCACATATCTTCATCTTCCTTTCTTATTTTGCAAGAGTTGTCATGACAATGATCAACCAATCTTCTTTGTTGGGATTGATAGGTAATCAATCACTCATGTTGTAAACTTTTGATTATTCAATATATGATTCTAGCAATTTTTATATACCATTGAATTTCTTCTTGCTTTTCAATCTTATGTTTGATTTAAATGTTGTTGATAAAGACTTTTGAATCTAGGTTTAGAATGATTTTCTATCAAGATAAGAAATTCTAGAAATGGGATTTGGTTTTGATAATTACATTATAGTATTGGATCATAATGCTTTTGGATCGTTTAATAGATTGAGAAATCTTTGATTAAACGATACAATCGATCTCAAGACGTCATTTGGGAAATCAATGATGTTGTTGAGCAATACGTAATAATGTCATATATAAGAAAACGCTAGAATTCGTATTTGTAATCAATCGGATATAAACGATGTTTGATTGATGAAAGTTAATCCTAAACACCTTCTATGTCCTATTACTCTACTATTTATTTATAAAGTTTTCAAAATTATGAGTAGTGTAGTACAAAAACAAGTTAAACCCTAACTTAAGACGATAATCGAAGTTGAACGGTTTATGATATCACATTAATCCCTGTGGAACGATATAAAAACTAATACTTACTTTTGTTCATTCAACAGCATGGCGACCCTAGGTTCCCTGTGGTTGCCAAACAGTAGGTTGGGTAGAGCTCACTGAGACATTATGTCTCATCCCATTCCTTCTGGTGCAGGTTTACAGGTTAGTCAAAGGTTCGTGACGAAGATCTTCATAGAGGTACTGGATGGAGTGCAATTGCTCGTTGTGTACCAGCCCAGAAGCTTAATGGATATTTGTAAAAGTATTGTAACAGTATTGGATTATTGTACAAACGAGTAAACATGTATTTATTCTGTTGTGATGTAATATTATTATTGAAATTTTTAAATGTATCCAGTATCAGTTTAACGCACATGCTAATATACTAGTTAAAGTTAGTATGGGTGTTACAAAAAAGCTTGTTGTAAACAAGTGTGTAAATTCAAGAGCGAGTGAAGCTCTGTGTAAAGAAAGATCAAGAAGATCAAGAGCGAGTAAAGCTCAGTGTAAAGAAAGATCAGGAAGATCAAGACAAAAGAGGAGTTGTGGTTAAGTTATAACTCAACTACCTAGTGGATAATCTCACACTCGTGTGGGGACTGGACGTAGCCTAATTTTGGCGAACCAGGATAACTCTCTGTGTTATTTCTTTCGTCTCCTTTATTTGTTTCACAAATTTCACACACTCATTACACGTATTTATTATTATTGCTATTATCTTTCATTTACTAACCATTTTTACTAGCTTGAATTTTTAAAAGGGAAATTTTTAACAGTTCACAATTCAAACCCCCCCTTTCTTGTGAAAATATTTTACTACAGAATTTACCCCTTTCTATATCTGGTTTGTTTTTCATTTGGTTCTTTTGCTTTGTGTAGCAACCCCTTTCTAAGAACCATTTCTTAGGACAACAATAATCTACATGACGATTTCATGCTATTAGGGTGACTTTTATGATTTTTTTTTGGAGTAACTAGACTTTCGACCCACGCGTTCGCGCGCGTCTATTGTAAATTAGTAAACTCGATCAAGTATTTTTATCAAGTCAAGCAACGTGTATTAAAAATATCATTATAGAATATTACGTTGCATAAAAAAAGTGTTATGAAAATTTAGATAAGCATGTAGGATGGTCCATAAATAAACTAAAGTATATTCTAAAAGATCTCTTTATAAACTACATGTCCATATTGCTCAAAACATCGTACATCAAACCAAAAAGAATAGCTTAATACGGACACATTTGCATGAAGTAATACTTATCTCATGAAATGAACATCTGCACAATAAAACTCAAAGGTTCTAATGTGGTTTCTATTGCTTGCATACCTTGGGCGCATGAAGGCTCCTTTTTATACTATCATATCGCAAATGGAGTAAGTACGGAATACCCTTGAGCCACTTAACGCTCATTCAATGCCTTCATTTCTATTGGATGGGTGCATTGAGCATCACACCTATGTCTATCCTAATTTAGGTTCTACAATAACTTAAAGTGATATGGTTTATGGTTGGAGGCATTGAGCACCGTTCCAATTATTATTATGACAATGGATGACATTAAATACAATAGGGTGCATTGAGCATATGACCTACCATAGGACCTAACTTACATGTGGCCTTCAATGCCATTATGCTCAATAGGGTTAGTTAATTAATACCTGAAGGTGAGAAAAACACAAGAAGGGGGGTTGAATTATGTTGGCTTTTTCTTTCTCAAAAAACTTGGGTTAGTTCAGCTTCTGATTGAGATCAGAGTCTGAAGCTAACTTCGGAGTTAAAATGCAGCGGATGTAAAGTAAATGAGAGAGAGAAGGACACAAGCAATTATCATGGTTCCTTCCACAACCCGGAAGTAGTCCAGTCCCCATGTTACTTACAAGAGATTTTTCACTATAATCCAAATAGTTACAAATGATCAAGCACACAAGCAAGAGACTTCCAAATGCTCAAACACACAGTAAAAGACTTCTAATTGCTCAAGCACACAAGCAAGAGACTTCTGATTGCTCAAGCACAAAAGCAAGAGACTTCTAATCAAATAGAGTTACAAAGAATTATGTTTGAGTTGAACACTTGATATACTATTAGTGGTGTTCACAAAATACAACACAGTTTTCAGACTCTATACTTAAGAAATTCTAAGATGAGAAAGTTTGAAAGAATTTCTAAGTTATTGATGCGTAGTGAATTTGACAGAGTATTGACACTTTCAAAATTGTAGAGTCTTGTAATTTCTTCTTCAAGTCTTCAGTCCTTTTATAGAGGGATAGAGAGACGTTGAGAAGATGCCAGATCATCAATAGAGTCGTTTGAATTGAAGCTTGATCCAACGTTGATTTCTTCCTTGATATGGACTGCGTACCAAGAAGAATAACGTTTGAATCCTTTCCTTAAAATGGATTGGATGTTCTGTCTAAGGAGGCAAAGTTGCAGAGATCGTTCTGACTCTGAGGTTGTTGCAGAGGTCGTGGTTGTACTATGTACTTTTGATAATGACAGCAGTTGACTTCTGAGTTTCCTTTAGACTTCAATCTTCAGACTTCAGACTCCAGTCTTCAGACTCTGAACTTCAGACTCCAGTCTTCAGATTCTGACTTGATACCCAAGCTTCAATATTTTCCTTTGCTCTTAACTTGATCTTTCAGAACCACTATTAGATACATAATTTTAAATGTACGGTCCTGCACGCTTATAACAAGTATTAGCATATCCAATTTTCTTTTTAACACTTTGTTATCATCAAAACTTAAAAGGGATTTGTTCATACATTTTGTTCCAAAATCTCCCCCTTTTTGATGATGACAAACACAAGTATTAATAGAAAATTGTTGTTAATTTAATTAACAAATTGACTTCAGGGTCTGAGGTTTGTAAGCTCCATCTGAGTCTGGTAATCCACAAGGTGAGGTTTGTAAGCTCCCCCTGAGTCTTATCCAGGTTAATTAAATTTAGTTTAAATCAAAAAGTGAAAAATCACTCAGAATTATCTCACATAAAATATAATCAGACGCTAAGAGATGAGAAGATGTTCTCCTAACTTAATTAATTTTCAAAAATTAACTTATTCTGACTTGGCTCAGAGCCTGAAATACTTGTAAACTTACTCCCCCTTTTGTCATCAACAAAAAGTTTAAACAAGAAAGACATTAAAGAGAGAGAAGATAATGAGATAAAAGTGATAAGTATCAGAGCAAACATATCAGAACATACATAAACATTTCATTCAGAAGCAAAAGATGTTCAAAAACAAGACAAATTAACATAATTCAGAAGCAAGTTTAAAACTAAATACTAGGGTGTGCATTCTAAGGTTGTGGAGGTTTCTTCAGAAGCTCCAAAATGGCACTAATCCCAGACTTCATTTATTCTTGACTTGACAAAATCTGAACTTGATCTTCTGCGATAACTGCTTGTTGTTCTGCCATGACATCCTGCTTGGCACTCAGATCTTGAATCTTGCTCTGCAATGCATCTTGCCTTGCCCTTTGTGAAACTAGTTCTACTTGCATCTGATCAACCATGTGCTTCAACATAGGCTCTCCCAGTTCCAATTTCAAAGCTTCAAAGTCCAGAGGCTTCAGAGCAGCCTTGCCTAGAAATGAGTTCTGAAGTCCATATTTCAGAATCTCAGGAACTTCAGGAGTTGCTTCCACTATTGATGAAGAACTACTAGGCAATTGTCTTGAGGGGTCTCTTTTGAATTCTACACTTTCCATACTCTTGACCACTTCTGACAACCATTTTTGTAGAGCTTCATGTTGAGATACCACTGAGACAAACTGCAGTGTATCAAGAGTAGTATTGACAAGCTCTCTCAGATCGTTCCATTTTTCAACATAGTTGACAGGCTGGATAGGATTATGTCTAGCTTGCACAAGCTCTTCCAAGTTTCTGAAGATATTGCTGCAAACCTCTTTTAAATTAAAATCTGATGAAGATGTTTGGGCAATATTTTGATAACTGGATGATGGGAGTGCAATTTGTTCAGAATGAAGTGTTTGGGTTGATTCTGATACAATCTGATCAGAGGTTTCAGTATAAGGTTCTGAAAAATTTATCAGGTTTGCATCAGAGGCAGGTTGAGGGTCTGATGTTGGAAAGACAGAGTCTGATGTAGGTAGTTTAGATTTTGATGCTCCACATAGGAGAAGAACATCAGATCCATCAGGTTTGGCAAACTGGATTGGTTGGGCAATAAGTGGTTCAACTTCTGATACTAAGTTAGCATCAGAAGAGGTAACAGGTTGTATGGTTTGAGAAGTTGTGACAGGGGGAAGTTTACCACCTAATTGTTGTTCCAGTTCTTCTAAGGAAAATGAAAAACTGGAGCTAAAAGATGGTACAATAAGGATGCAAGATTGGGGTATACCACCAGCATCACTCAGAATTCTGTTATGTATGATTCTAGGGACAAAGGCTTCAGTTTGTGGTTGATAGGTTCTCTCAAGGTTTGGTGTCTCACCAGGTAAGCACGTTTGGAGATATGGTATGTCCAAAGGTTGAGGTAAAGGTATGTTTGATGGTGAAGCTATGGTTTTTGGTGAGGTAGGTGGGGATGACTGATCAACTGTCTCAACATGATCAAAAGCAGCTTCTTCTGTTGGAACAAAATGTGTTTAACAATTCTCTTATGAATTAAGGGGGAGATTGTTGAAACATTATATGTAAACATATTTCTCTTTATGGTTTTGATGATAACAAAGTGTTAAATGGAAAATTGGTTATTTGCTAATGCTTTGTTCAAGTGAATTTCAGAACCACACGTTAAAAGATCAGAAATTAATAATGGTTATGAAAGAACAAGCTTAGAGCAAGAAAGGAAAGCTTAGAAGCAAGTTGTAAAGCTGGAAGAGTGCTCCTGAAGTAGTGCTCCTGAAGTGAGAGTCTGAAGCCTGCGTCTGAAGGCAGCTTATGAAGTCTGAGTCTGAAGGCAGCTTCTGAAGGAAGTCAACAAAAGTCAACGTCTGAAGACCTGCTTCTGAAGTCTGAGTCTGAAGGAGTGCTTCTGATGCACTGTTCACGCAGAAGCTTCTGAAGGCTGATGTGGCATGAAAAGCAATTGGTACTGTGCGCATTTAATGCCTGCATATGTCAGAGCAACCCAATGGAACAGTTGTCTCCCTGACTCAAACATTCCCCAGCTTTTAAGGTAGGCAAGTTCAAAAATGGCTGCTGCTCTGTTTTCTGCAAAAAGCTCAGCACACATTTTCAGTCTATCCTAGCTCAACTTGCAACGGCTCTTTCCTCAAATCAAGCAAATCTTCAACAACTCTATTTCTTCTATAAAAGGAAGAAGATTTGAAGAAGAATTTTGTCTAAGACTCTTGAAATCAAATTGCTGAACCTGTGCTTTGTTTTGCTGTCAAGTTCAAAATCGCTTAGAAATTCTTTAGTTCTGTAACTTAGAATTTCTTAAGGTTAAGAGTCTTAACCTGTGTTGTATTAAGAGAACACCTCTGATATTTTATCAAGTGTTCAACCCAAACTCATTTATTTGTAAACCAGTTTGGTCCCTAAAGTCTCAGTCTGTATACTGAGCAATTGTAACCTCATTCCTTTGTGGTCTGAGTCAGAAGTCTCTTGACTTAGTGTCTTGAGCATTGGAAGTCTCTTCCTTTGTGGTTGAGTATTAGAAGCCTCTTCCTTGGTGGTTGAGCAACTGGAAGTCTCTTCCTTAGTGGTTGAGCATTTGTAATCAGCTGATTATAGTGGAAATCTCTTGTTGGAAAACAAGGGGACTGGACTACTTCTCACATTGAGAAGGAACCAGTATAAAATCTGTGTGTGCCTCTCTTCCCTTCTCTAATTACTTTTATAACCGCTGCATAACTCTGAGAAAATAGTTCAGAACTGATTCATATCAGACTCTGAACTTGACTTAAGTTTTTGAGAAGCAAAAGATCCTATTTTTTGAGTCACACAATTCAACCCCCCCCCCCCCCCCTTCTTGTGTGTGTTTTTCTCACCTTCAGTTGGTATCAGAGCTCCGGTTCTGATATTAACACTTAACAGTGTGTCAGTAGGATCCTGAGAAAAACATGTCATCTGACAATGAAGATTCACCTCCTCCTCCTCCTCCTCCTCCTAGACATACTTCTGTACAGTATGACTATGGTACTGATAATAGAAAGTCTAGGTCACACAATAAACCCCCTATGTTTACTGGTGACCCAGAAAAATTCTCTTGGTGGAAGAGTAAAATGTACAGTCATATTATTGGGATTGATGATTCACTATGGGACATCATAGAAGATGGAATCACAATTCCAGTGGATGAAGAAGGTGTTGCTGTCAACAGAAGGGCTCTGAGTGATGCAGAAAGAAAGATATATAGAAAGCATCACAATGTGAGAGGAATCATTGTGGATTCCCTACCTCACTCAGAGTATCAGAAGCTGAGTGATAACTCCACATCAAAGGCCATCTTCACATCCCTCTGCTCTAACTATGAAGGTAATAAGAAGGTTAGAGAAGCTAAGGCAAACATTCTTGTTCAGCAATATGAATTGTTCAGAATGAAAGAGGATGAAAATATTGAGACTATGTTCTCAAGATTTTAGACTCTGGTTTCTGGACTTCAGATTCTGAAGAAGAGTTATACCACAGCTGATCATGTGAACAAACTCTTAAGAAGTCTGCCATCCAAATGGAGACCTAAGGTGACTGCTATTGAGGAAGCTAAGGATCTGAATACTTTAAGTATTGAGGATCTTATAAGCTCCCTCAAGGTGCATGAACTGGGACTCAATGAGGATGAGTCTGTTAGAGAACCAAAATCATTAGCTCTGAAATCTAAAAGAAAGCCTGCTAAAGCTTTGAAAGCTATTGAATCTGAAGAAGAATTTCCTGAGGGAAATTCTGATGAAGATTCAGATGCTGATGAGCTTGCAATGCTTTCTAAAAGAATTCAGTATCTAATGAATAGAAAGAAAAAATTCTCTAACAGAAGCAGTAACTTTAGAGGATCTGGTTCAAAAAGGGATAACCAGAAAGAAAGCTGTTACAACTGCAAGAAGCCTGGGCACTTCATTGCTGACTGTCCTGATCTTCAGAAGGAAAAGTCTAAAGAGAAAGCAAAGAAGTCCAGCTCAAAGTCCAGCAGTTTCAGAAACAAGCTTAAAAAGAGTCTCATGGCAACATGGGATGATCTGGACAATGAGTCTGAATCTGATGAAGAGGAAGCAAACCTAGCTTTGATGGCAACTGCATTTTCTGATGCAGAATCCTGTTCAGATTCAGATGAAGAAGATGAGGTATATTCTGAACTCACTAGATCTGAATTAATTGAAACAGTTAATGATCTTATGAGTCATCTAAAAAGCAAGTTAGGAGAAATTAAATCTTTGAAAATTAAAAATAACTTGCTGTCTGAGGAAAATCTTAAACTTCAGAATCAAATATTTGAATATGATGAAGAAGTTGAAGAACTCAGAAAAGAGGCTCATAAGAAATCTGAAGAGATCCCTAATGAACATGACATAGCTCTTCAGGATTTCATTTTAACTGGATTCAATAGAACTAAAATTGCCTCTATGATGTATAATATGATCAGAAACAAAGGTGAAGGCATTGGCTATGATTCATTCAAACCTTCAAATGAATCAAACTCACCTTCATGTTCTGGAAATATCTTAAAAGGCAATGGTATATGCTTTGTGCCTGCTTCTGATAACTCTGAGAAGTTAAAAATGTCAGAATCTGAGACTAAGTCTGAAGCTCTGAACAGCTCAGACTCTGAAGCTTCTGAACCTAAGGGTAAGATGAAGGCAAATGTTAAAACCTTGCCTAAATCTAAGCCAAAAGGTCCTAAGCCTAAGAGAAAATCAGACTCTGAACCTAAAAATGTTCAGAATCTGAAGAGTTCAGAACCTGGAACTAGTAAGTCTCAGAATCTGAATAATTCAAATTCAAATTTTTCCAAGACTGGGTTTATTAAAACTTCAAAATCTATTAAACCAGTCAATACAAAACATTTTCAATCTCAGAATGTTGAGCAAAGCAAGCAAAAGCAAACCAATCAGATTTCTGCTTCTAACTGTTTTAAGAAAGGTAAAACTGAAGCTTGCCTTGTGCCTGAAGCTAACAAAGTTAGAATTCTGAGGAAATCAGAACCAAAGCACTCAAAGGGTCAGACTTTAAACAACTCAGAACCAAAGACCTTCAACTCTCAGGTTCTGAAGAAATCTGAGTCCAAACCTTTGAGAACTCAGGTTCTGAAGAACTCAGGTTCTGAAACTCAGACTTATTCAAGATATAAGGATTCATATCCTAAGTATCAGAACAAGTCTGAATATCATAATTTCAGACACAAAATGAAAAAGCCAAAACCTTTCAGGACTAACCCCAAAGGACCCATGAAAATCTGGGTACCTAAGTCTGAGATCATTTCAATTGCAGATATGCTTAACATCCAAAGAAAAGGAAAGGTCCTGGTACCTGGACAGTGGATGCTCGCATCATATGACAGGGGACAAGTCTATGTTCCAAACCCTGACTCTGAAAGAGGGAGGAACTGTGGGGTTTGGAGGAAGTCAGAAAGGAAAGATCATTGGTACTGGTAAGATAGGTAATTCTTCCCTGTACATTGATAATGTTTGGCTGGTAGATGGACTTAGACATAATTTACTTAGCATAAGTCAATTATGTGATAGTAATTATGAAGTCCTGTTTAATAAGAACACATGTACTGTAATCAGTAACAAAGATAAGTCTGTAGTGTTCAGAGGTAGCACGAAAAACAATGTTTACAAAATAAATTTTTCTAAATTGGTTCAGCAGAAGGTAGTTTGCCTTCTGTCTGTGAGTGATGAGAAATGGGTCTGGCACAAAAGGCTGGGACATGCTAACTGGAGACTCATCTCTAAGCTTAGCAAGTTACAGCTGGTCAGAGGCTTACCCAGCATTGATTATCACTCAGATGTTCTATGTTCAGCATGCCAAATTGGAAAATTTTCTAAAACTTCTTTTAAATCAAAGAACATTGTTTCCACCTCAAAACCTTTAGAACTCCTTCACATTGATTTGTTTGATCTTGTTGGAACAACTTCAATCAATGGGAAGAAGTATGGACTTGTGATTGTTGATGATTACAGTAGGTGGACTTGGGTTAAATTCCTCAGAACCAAAAATGAAACATATGATGTGTTTTACAAATTCTGCAAACAAGTACAAACTAAAACTGATTTGAAAATTTTAAAAATCAGAAGTGATCATGGTGGGGAATTTGAAAATGAACCTTTTGAAAATTTTTGTGAAGATCATGGAATTCTCCATGAGTTCTCATCTCCTAGAACTCCACAACAAAATGGAGTTGTAGAGAGAAAGAACAGATCTTTACAGGAAATGGCCAGAACCATGATCCATGAATCCAAAATTGCTAAGTACTTTTGGGCAGAAGCTGTAAACACAGCATGTTTTATTCAGAACAGGATCTACATCAGACCCATTCTGAATAAAACAGCATATGAATTATTTAAAGGAAGAAAACCAAGTATTTCTTATTTTCATCAGTTTGGTTGTACATGTTACATACTAAACAACAAAATCTACCTAAAGAAATTTGATGCCAAGGCTCAAAAGGGTACCTTCTTAGGATACTCAGAGAGATCTAAGGCATACAGGGTGTATAATTCTGAAACACATGTTGTTGAAGAAGCTATACACATTAGGTTTGATGATAAGAAGCCTGGTAGTGAAATACCAGAGTTGGTTGAGAGTTTTGCAGATGTCAGAATCTCAGAAGAACCTTCAGAAGCTGAACCCAGTTCAGGTTCTGATGAAGGTTCAGAAGCTGAAAACAATGAAGAATCTGAGAAACTCTCCAACAATGACACTACTCCTGAAGCTAATCAAGATCAGCATGGCTCTGAACAAATCCCTGATGGTTCTTCAGAAGCTAATCCACCCAGAATCTCATTTAAGTACAAGTCTTCACATCCTGAGGAGTTGATCATTGGAAACAAGAACAGTCCAAGGAAGACAAGATCAGCATTCACACAGAATGAGTCTATGCTTGGCCTGCTATCCATGATTGAGCCTACAACTGCTGATGAAGCACTTGCTGATGATGGCTGGATTGTAGCAATGCAAGAAGAACTGAACCAGTTTCAAAGGAATGATGTCTGGGATCTTGTTGCAAGACCTGACCAAAAGAACATCATTGGAACAAAATGGGTGTTCAGGAACAAGCTCAATGAACAAGGAGAAGTGATCAGAAACAAGGCTAGATTAGTAGCTCAAGGGTACAGCCAGCAAGAAGGAATTGACTACACAGAAACTTTTGCTCCAGTAGCAAGACTGGAAGCAATCAGGTTACTTCTTTCTTATGCTGTTAATCATGATATCATCTTGTATCAAATGGATGTTAAGAGTGCTTTCTTAAATGGTGTAATTTCTGAAGAAGTGTATGTAAAACAACCTCCTGGTTTTGAAGATGTTAAATATCCAAATCATGTTTTTAAACTTAAGAAGTCTTTGTATGGTCTGAAACAAGCTCCCGGAGCTTGGTATGAAAGGCTAAGCAACTTCTTGATTAAAAATAATTTTGTAAGAGGTCAAGTTGATAATACACTCTTCAGGAAAACTGTTAAGAAAGAAATCTTAATTGTACAAATATATGTGGATGATATCATATTTGGTTCTACTAATGCCTCCATTTGCAAAGAGTTTTCAAAGTTAATGCAGGATGAATTTGAAATGAGCATGATGGGTGAGCTGAAATTCTTTTTGGGAATTCAAATCAACCAATGCAAAGATGGTGTTTATGTTCATCAGTCCAAATACACTAAGGAGCTTCTGAAGAAGTTCCAGCTGGATGATTGCAAGCTGATGACAACACCAATGCATCCTACATGCACCTTAAGTAAAGAGGACAATGGCTCTAAAGTAGATCAGAAGCTGTACAGAGGTATGATAGGTTCTCTCCTATACTTTACTGCTTCTAGGCCAGATATTTTATTTAGTGTATGTCTGTGTGCTAGATTCCAGTCAGATCCTAGAGAATCTCATATGACTGCTGTCAAGAGAATCTTTAGGTATCTGAAAGGAACAACTAATTTGGGACTTCTGTATAAGAAATCTCTGAATTATAAGCTAGTTGGATTCTGTGATGCTGACTATGCTGGGGACAGGATTGAAAGAAAATCCACCAGTGGAAACTGTCAGTTTCTTGGTGAGAATCTGATATCATGGGCCAGCAAGAGACAAGCAACCATTGCTTTGTCAACAGCAGAAGCAGAATACATCTCAGCTGCAAGTTGTAGCACACAACTGCTCTGGATGAAACATCAATTAGAGGATTATCAGATTCATGCAGATAATATTCCTATTTATTGTGATAATACTGCTGCAATATGTCTGTCTAAAAATCCAATTCTGCATTCTAGAGCCAAGCACATTGAAATAAAACATCATTTTATAAGAGATTATGTTCAGAAGGGTGTTTTAGATATTCAGTTCATTGATACTGATCATCAATGGGCTGACATATTCACAAAACCCCTAACAGAAGAAAGATTCAATTTTATTAAAAAGAATCTGAACATGCACTTTATCTCTTGAAAATGTGCTTGAATCTGAATGAAAACCTTGATTCTAAGTTTATCAGAAGCTAAGACTTATCAGATACTCAGTTTCTGAGAATCTGAAGAAAGTTAAGCCTGAAATACTTCAGAGTCTGAAGGTTCAGAACCTGGATTTTCTAACTTTTGAATCTGATAAGAGTCTAATGCTTGGTCAGAATCTGATAAGTATAACCCTGGGCAATGATGATTAAAGCTTTGAAAGTTTATACTCTAATCCTCCCAAAGTCATCAATTTAAAAATGTGATTTTCTGTTTTGGTATCAATTGCTAAAATTTGCTTTAATTTCAAATTGGTATCAGTCAGTTTTTAAACTGTTTAGCACAAACATTTTTTTTTCAAATGCCCAAAGTGTATCAGACAATGTTCAGTTTTTAGAATTTTTTTTATCTTGGTATCAGGCTCTGAGATAAAACTTTCATTTGGTATCAGGCTCTGATATAACCTTTCAGTTGGTCTATGATCTGAACTATTTTGTTTTAAAAATGAGTTAGACCTGCTCTGATACCTTCCTTGTGTGTTTTGCTCTGATACTGAACAAAATATACTGAACAAATCATGTCTGAACACAGAATGCTCTGATCAGAAGCTCTGAACTGTTTCTGCTTCTGAACAACATTCTATTTTCAATGCAATGTCATATACTCATTGAAAATCAAGTATGCTTTGATGTTCATCTTTGCTGCTTGATTATTTATATGATTGCATAAATATCTCACATGTCTCTTCAAACTCCTTTCAATGCTCTAATACACATGTTTTCAAACCCTTTTCAAAAACTTTTTGTTGATGACAAAAGGGGGAGTAGGTAAAACAAGTATTAAAGCTCCTGAGCTCAAAAATAAGTTAAATTCTGTCAGTAATTGACTTATGAAAGGGGAGTAAAAGGTATTAAGACCTGAGGCTCTGAACATAAGTTAAGTTCTGAATGAAATTAACTTATGAGAACTGTTTTTAACTCTTAGCCTCTGAATTGAAATTCTGTGAGATACATAACTCTTAGTGAGTTAAAATGAATTTAAAATAACTTGGATAAGACTCAGGGAGCTTACAAAACTCATCCTGTGGATTATCAGACTTAGGGGGAGAGCTTACAAACCTCAGAACCTGAAGTCAGCAAGTTACTTATAATTATGAGTGTTAATTTCACTTGATTGTTTAAAGTTGAGTTTAATTAACATGGATAAGAATCAAGGGGAGCTTACAAACCTAACCTTGAGGACTGTCAGACCTAGGGGGAGCGTACAAACCTCTCCTGAAGTCAGATTGTTAATTAAACTTAACAACAATTCTGAAATTTTCACATTTGTGATTTAAACTGAACTTAATTAACTTGGATCAGACTCAAGGGGAGCTTACAAACCTCGTACCCTGCAGTTAACTTGTTAATTAAGTTAACAACAATTTTCTGATTAATACTTATGTTTGTCATCATCAAAAAGGGGGAGATTGTTGGAACAAAATGTGTTTAACAATTCTCTTATGAATTAAGGGGGAGATTGTTGAAACATTATGTGTAAACATATTTCTCTTTATGGTTTTGATGATAACAAAGTGTTAAATGGAAAATTGGTTATTTGCTAATGCTTTGTTCAAGTGAATTTCAGAACCACGTGTTAAAAGATCAGAAATTAATAATGGTTATGAAAGAACAAGCTTAGAGCAAGAAAGGAAAGCTTAGAAGCAAGTTGCAAAGCTGGAAGAGTGCTCCTGAAGTGAGAGTCTGAAGCCTGTGTCTGAAGGCAGATTCTGAAGTCTGAGTCTGAAGGCAGCTTCTGAAGGAAGTCAACAAAAGTCAACGTCTGAAGACCTGCTTCTGAAGTCTGAGTCTGAAGGAGTGCTTCTGATGCACTGTTCACGCAGAAGCTTCAGAAGGCTGATGTGGCATGAAAAGCAACTGGTACTGTGCGCATTTAATGCCTGCATATGTCAGAGCAACCCAATGGAACAGTTGTCTCCCTGACTCAAACATTCCCCAGCTTTTAAGGTAGGCAAGTTCAAAAATGGCTGCTGCTCTGTTTTCTGCAAAAAGCTCAGCACACATTTTCAGTCTATCCTAGCTCAACTTGCAACGGCTCTTTCCTCAAATCAAGCAAATCTTCAACAGCTCTATTTCTTCTATAAAAGGAAGAAGATTTGAAGAAGAATTTTGTCTAAGACTCTTGAAATCAAATTGCTGAACATGTGCTCTGTTTTGCTGTCAAGTTCAAAATCTCTTAGAAATTCTTTAGTTCTGTAACTTAGAATTTCTTAAGGTTAAGAGTCTTAACCTGTGTTGTATTAAGAGAACACCTCTGATATTTTATCAAGTGTTCAACCCAAACTCATTTATTTGTAAACCAGTTTGGTCCCTAAAGTCTCAGTCTGTATACTGAGCAATTGTAACCTCATTCCTTTGTGGTCTGAGTCAGAAGTCTCTTGACTTAGTGTCTTGAGCATTGGAAGTCTCTTCCTTTGTGGTTGAGCATTAGAAGCCTCTTCCTTGGTGGTTGAGCAACTGGAAGTCTCTTCCTTAGTGGTTGAGCATTTGTAATCAGCTGATTATAGTGGAAATCTCTTGTTGGAAAACAAGGGGACTGGACTACTTCTCACATTGAGAAGGAACCAGTATAAAATCTGTGTGTGTCTCTCTTCCCTTCTCTATTTACTTTTATAACCGCTGCATAACTCTGAGAAAATAGTTCAGAACTGATTCATATCAGACTCTGAACTTGACTTAAGTTTTTGAGAAGCAAAAGATCCTAGTTTTTGAGTCACACAATTCAACCCCCCCCCCCCCCCCCCCCCCCTTCTTGTGTGTGTTTTTCTCACCTTCATCTTCTCTGTCAGAGTGTTCTCTTTTAGCAAGAATGCGTGCTCTTTTCTTGTTGAGAGCATCTAAAAAGTCATTGGTGTTGAGTTCTCTCAAAATAGAAGATTCAATGGGTGAAGAAGGTTTGGATGGGGCTATTTGTAGTTGGGCATCTGTCATACCCCAATTTTTGACCTAAAATTTTGTTTTTACTCGTCTTTTTGGTTCGGAATTTTTTGTCGTTTCAGACGAAATTTCGGCAGAGAGGTATTTTAAAATACTTCATTTAGGGTTCTGAAAGCGACTTTTTTTTTCAGTTTTATTATTATTTTATTTTACTTTAGTTTTTTTATCTTTTATCTTTTTTAATTATTTAATTTTTGGATTTTTTCTATTTTTATTTTATTTTTCATTTATTCAGTTTTGTTTTTATTTTTATTCTTAATGGTTATTTTTCTGGTCTTTATTGCTAATCAAATCTATCCAAAGTCCAAAGTCAGAGGTCAAGGTCAAATGTTTGATTTAATGGCTTTGACATATGTGATTTAATGACTTTAATCCCATTTGATGGGAATTTAATCCTTGTCTATAAAAGCACACGTTCCAGCAACCAAAAGAGAAAGAAAAAATTTGGCCAACAGAAAACAACAAGACAACACCATCACCACAATCCACAAACACACGAATCAAAGCAAAAAACCAACAATCATTCACTATCAACCCAAAACACAAATTCGGCCTCCCTCCACCAACCGAAACCACCACAAAACCACCTCCCGACACACCCAAAAACAACACAAACCGAACACAATAGCCACAAGATGCGGCCTCCCCATCAAAATCCAAACCACAAACCAAAAAAACAAAAAAAAAGGTAGTTCCCTCTAACTTAGATCTAGGTTTTTTTTAGGGAGGTTTTGAGATTTTTGTTTAAAGTTTGAAAAGAGGGAAAGATAGGCTTTCTAAAACTAATTTTTTTTTTAAAAAAGGAGTTTTTAACTCCGGCGCGGTGGCACCATCACCTGCCACCGTGCCGGAATTCTTCTTTCCGGCCCAGCTCTTTCTTCCTCTTTTCTGCTTTTTTTTTCTTACTTCTACTTACCCCCCCCCCCCCCCCCCCCCCCCCCTCTTTTATTCTCAGCACCCCCTGTTTTTATTATTGTGTGTTTTTTTTCCTTTCATTATTTTTTTAACCATTTTATTTGTTCATATCTAACAATCATCTCATGCATTTTTATCTTTAATTGTCATTGTGGTTCTTGTTCGTCATTTGTTTTTTTTATTGCATAGCTCTAAAGTGTATTTAGGACCAATGTAAATTATAAATGAGAAGAATCATGCATGTATCTTTTATTTTATTTATTTACTTCGCTTTACAAAAAAAATGCAAAAAAAATATTATGTTAGTTTAATTTCAAAAGGGTTCCGTGGTGATCCAACGTCACCACGGAAATTCCTCGCGTTTAGCTTTTTGTTACGTTTTATGGTCTTAGTTAATTATAAAAAAAAACAAAAACATGCAAATAATAAAAAAAAACTCAAAAAAATCTTTTCTTAAACAAACCTTGATTCTCAATCAAGTGCCCCTTTTTCTTCTTTTATTTTTTGAAATAACCATTAATCCATTTGAATAACATTTAAATCATTTTCAAAAAATAAAAAAAATACAAACAAATCTTATTTCTGCCACTTGACCTTATTTTATCTTTAAATCCTTTTCAAAAACTAAAAAATACAAAAACAAATCAATCGGCATTTTTACCCCGAACTACGAGGTTTTGATCCCTCACGGGTACGTAGACAAAGGACCCTGTCCTTCCAAATCATAAAAAATAAAAAAACAATTTTTTCTCACTACTCTAATTCCTTCTTTTCTTTTAAAAAAAATATAAGCATGTTATAGCCAAAATAAATAAATAAAATCAAGAGGTTCTCGTAGAATACTACGAACGTTTAGGGTGCTAACACCTTCCCTAAACATAACTAACCCCCGAACCCTAAATCTTTAAAAATGTGGTAATTTATAACTTTTTCCCCTTTTCCTTTGAAAAATTAAAAGTCCAGTCGTGAAATAAAATTAGTGAGTCAACGCTAATCAATAGCTTGATCTCCTGTAACATACGGGATTTGGATCCGGGATTTGGCAACTAACGGCCCCCGCGATCCCCCGCGATGTACTCATGGACTTCTCCACCCCCCAAGTGGAGTTTCATGCCTTCCGTGGGAATCGAACCACGTACCCTGGAGGCTATAAGTACATGGCCAATGCATTCCCACTACCAATTGAGCTACTAGCCTCCAGGGTAGTGGGAATGCAAAGAACTTGTACTTAGGCCCCAGGTACAGGGTTCGATTCCCACGGAAGGCAAAAACTCCACATGGGGGGTGGAGCCTTTTTTGTAACATCCGGCTGGCTCCCTAATGGGCTGGCCTCCCTATCTTTCAAGGGCCGAGATGTACTCATGGTCTTCTCCACCCCCCAAGTGGAGTTTCATGCCTTCCGTGGGAATCGAACCACGTACCCTGGAGGCTATAAGTACATGGCCAATGCATTCCCACTACCAATTGAGCTAGGAAAGTCACTTGAAATGTCTTCATTATTAACATCCATGTCAGAAATGAATCATTTGTACGGCATACAACTTTCCTTTGTGCCCAACCTCATGGATGGTTCATCGGTTACTGACAAATGCCATCTTGGCAAGCTTCGCTCTGTGGACATATCTTATTGTCATTCAATAACTCATTTGACATGGTTAAGGTATGCTCCGCTTCTTGAGAGCCTTGTTGTTGGCAGTTGTAATTCAATTGAAGAGGTGGTGAAAGAAGCTAGAGATGAAGAACAGGCTAGCTATGACTCCAACAATGATAATATATTCACAAATCTTAAATATCTTCGGCTTGAATATATGGAAAAACTAGTGAGCATCCACAAGAGAGCTTTGGATTTTCCTTCCCTAAAAGGTATTACAGTAATTGGTTGCCCCAATCTGAGAAAGCTTCCTTTCAATTCCAGCTTTGCTTCCAACAATAAATTGATTGCAATCTATGGAGGGATACAGTGGTGGGATAATTTAGAGTGGGATGACACAAATATTCCAACCTTACTACTTCCTAAACTTCAATTAAAAGAATTCTTAGATTCCTTACTAATTGGTGTGTGACCAATAAATAAAGATGAAATTACGATTCCTTTTCATAGTAATTGGTGTGTCATTATTGTTATTTTAACTAATGTTTATATGTGCGAAAAGTGGAAAAACGTGTGTGCACTAAAGACAGACAGCACCGATATCTACTTGTTTCATTAGTTTCGTTGGCACCACTCTCTATCCCGTGTAACTAAATTTTGGGAAGGTTTTAGAAAAATGGTGTGTGGTACCATTTCTTAAATTCTATCTTATCCAAAAGCATAGTCTTCTTATAAAACTTGGTTGAAGAAAGTAGATCCATAAAAGAGATAGATCCCCAAAATAAATGGAAAAGTGTTGAGGCTCATGCTTTTCTCCTTGCTTTATAGTGCTAAGACCGTGATTGAATGGACCAATACCTCTCTTTTGGCTCCCAAGATTAAATTTGTTCTTTCGCATGATTTGTGAAACATGATATCAGACACGTTTCAAATATACTTGCATTTCATTTCGTGGTCACTCTTGTCCACCAAAAGTTCTTATAATCTCATGATTACATTAATGGGAATTAAAGAGAAAAAAATTGTACTTAAAAAATATGTGAAGCTTGATTCATCACACGTCAATGGTACTGCCACTCATGTTTCCCATTTCAGAAAATAATGAGCTTGATGGTGTGTTAGAAGCCAATTTTTAATGGGTTTGATATCAGAAAGTGGCTACAAAATTTCCAACAAGTTAATCATTTCAAGGCCAAAACTTGGCCCATTTTTTTGTCCTGCATCACTTGAGTAAGTATACGGGAAGATTTTTTAAAAATGGTGATAAGTTGGCTTTGAATTTTCCGTTTATTTCGAGTTAGCAATTCAAAATTAAAGAAATATGATTGCTCAATAAATTAGTTGGAATATTTTGGATTTAAAAACAACAAACACACTTTGCCAGCCACAACAAATAACCAATGTTGTGGGAACCCCAGTGAACTTTGTAAAAATATAAATCAACATGAGTGACCAATGAAACTAGTTTAAAAATTTGGTGTAGACATATCATATTCATATGTGATGCCTACCTCGCAAATCTGTTATACACCAATTGAATTTTACTATTATAGTTTATCTACACAACTTTTCTAGCTCCGTCTAAAACCAGTAACCTATATATACCCAATATTTTTCATTTAGAGAAACATGAATTGTTAAATATACGTAGTAACATAGTTGGTCATGCTTGGATTGTTTATTTGAATAAGAGAGATAACTTACACTGTATGTGGACTTGGACTTGTTTATATTAATTAGTAGTACTTTATTTATACACCATCGCACACGATTCTTCCTTAATGATTAGCCAATAGCTCAACCATGTGCAGACTTAATGTAAATTATGTGTAGAAAGTGATTTGATTTTGAATATTAAGACAAACTTAATGTCTCTGGTTCACAGGGAACAACCCAATAAACATAAACTAATGTATGTCCACGTTTAATAAAAAAAGAGGTACGCAATTTCAAATGTGCATATATATTTTAATATAATGTTTGTTCATTGAGTTAGGGGTGTCGGGAAGGACTAGTGATCCAATGGTTATTATAAGTGCTGGGACCATAGCACCACCTAAACTCAATCTCCATCCCCATCCACCTTTCATTTTGGCAAAAAGTAATTCAACACATTGGCCACAAGTATACCAATTGTAATTGATAATTGAAACCCAATATTCAATGCTCCTCTATACTAGTATTTGTAAGGAGCCATCTCATAGAGGTACAATGGCACAGCCTGTAAAATTTAACAAAAAAAAATAATTAACAAATTAAACCAATTAAGAATGATTAATATTTAATATCAAGTGGGATCATATAAACAATGTCAAGTAAACGAGTTATTATCATAGAACTTTGTTTAAAAAAAGATATGTAGGACCACGGGTTCTTCTCAACTTGTAACGTCTATATTGGTTTGAAACAGAAACATTATTTTATGTTTTTTATAAAAAACAATTTTTGAATGCAAAGACTTGGAAAATTATGCAAGCTGGTGTGGAAATACGAAGTGAGATATATTACAGGGACTAGGGTTTTCAAAACCAAAGCAATCCAATAGAAAAACCGCAAACCGAATCAAACCAAACCAAAATCGCGAAAAACCGCATTTGGTTCGGATGTAATCAGATCAATTTTTTACTCAACCGCTTGGTTTGGTTTGGTTTGTGTAATATCCCGCTCCTAAGTATCAGTTATCAATGTTAGGAACTTGAGAAGAAGCAAGAAAATTAAGTAGTTAAGTGAGATGGCATAATAGTAATTTATGGCAAAAGGGAGATTGTTTTAAATGGGAAATGGATATTTCCTATTGTCATTTTCTTCATTCCTTTCCTCATTCAAAAATCAGAATTTTTCCTTCCTCTTCTCCTCAAGCCACACGCCCTATTTTCCTTACCAATAATCATCCAAATTTCAAACTAAACTCTAGTGAAGAAACTTTGCAAGGCAAGCTTAAGAAAGAACAAGAGAAAGTGAAGAGGAGAAAACCAAGAGAATCAAGAGTAGAGTGGATTGGAGCTAGGGTTTTGGGATCAGAGTTTAGCAAGCACCAAATTGTGGATTAAGGTGAGCTCCACAGGGTTTTAGAACCCGTTTAAGTAAGTTTGTAAGTTTACAGCTTAATTACCTAGTTTAGGGTTTTTAGTACCTAATTGCCTTTCCATGTTAACCATTGATTCTTCATGATGTATACTGGCTATATGCTTTAGAAATTGAGCCTTAAGGATGTTAGGATGACTGGGTATGTTGGATAAGCTGAAATGGTGAAAAATCACGTTTAAAACTTGCCAAATGCTGTCTAACTGCAGGTAAAATCGTGTCACGATTTTCCAATCGTGTCACGATTTCACAGGCAGGAACAAACACATTTTCTGGGTAGAAAATCGTGTCACGATTCCCAAATCGTGACACGATGGGAGCATTGGCAGAACATGTTGTTTTTTCATCACTTCTCGCACCATTCCGGCTTTCCAATGATACCTCGGACTCCATAACGATAAGTAGTGATTAAGTGTTGCTAATAGGCATAGAAGACACAATCTTTGGGGAATGTATGGATGATTTATAGATGAGGAAAGGTACTAAGATATGAGAGGATTACACTAATCCATAAGAAGTCATAGTGATGCCAAGAATTAGTTTAGGGTTTAACCCTTATGGAACAATGACATGAACTTGATTCAGTTTATACGACATCAAGAATGATACCATGATTTAGCTTAGAACCTTTATAGGTTAAGCACTCAAGAATGATAATTAATTATAGATGGGCTTGATGTCTCTCTCGTATGCTCGTCAGTTAGTATACGAGGGGTTCCTGTGAAGTTACAGCCTTTAATGGCAGCCGGAACGGTGAAGTTACCGCCCGTGAGGGCAGCTGCACATCCAAGTCTGTAAAGTTATGTGTCTCCTGTCTACTCGTCAGTTAGTATACAGGGGGTCCCCGTGAAGATACCGCCTTAAATGGCAGCTGGGACGGTGAAGTTACCGCTCGCGAGAGCAGCCACACAAAAGATAAGAGGAGTCCGGTGTTAGCCTGATATGATAGGAATTTTCACCGGTAAGAAGGGAGATGTACTTCGGGGTTACTCCACCCGGATGCACTCCATAAAATGAACCAAGATAATGTTATGTTTGTTCAACCCTAACTACTAACTTAAGATACGAAAGACGAATATGTTTATCTTATGTAATACGAGATATGATGATTAGTTCCTAGTGAACAAGATGTGATCGTAGGATGTCCCCAAGATCACTCTGTATAAGACTAAGATAAGAATAGGATATGAAATGCATGAGATAAAGACAATGAAGCGATCCTAGATTCCCCTTGATCGCGATAGAAGTAAAGAATGATGGCGATCGTAGGTATCCCCAAGATTGCCAAGAGTAGGCACGGCGACCCTAGGTTACCCCCCGTGGTTGCCAACAGTTGGTAGGGTAGGAGCTCACTGAGACGTTATGTCTCATCCCTTTCCTTCTGGTGCAGGTTCTTCGCAGGTAGCACGACGAAAAGGTAAAGAGAAAGCTACGGACTGATCGTGCTGCTTATGTTTTATTATATGGACACTTGTATAAGATTGATGTATATTATGAAGAATGTTTGTATCGGATAATGAGTTGTATGACAAACTTATGTTTTATATAAATATTACCAATCTTTCTGTATTGTATTTAATGTATCCGGTACGAAATTTTAATACTCGTAAGAGATCCTAGGCAATCTCTAAATGGGTGTTACAATTTGGTATCAGAGCAGGTCGATTCAGACCGTGCCTTGGGTCATTAAAGTACAATCCAAGTTTGTGGACCTCTTGGATCCAAGACATTATTCTAGATGTTATGTTCAGTTGAAACTGATCACTTTGACTTGTATATGACAGCTAGGATAAGATGTCTGGGAGAAGAAGAGGTAGATCTCGTGCTAATCAAGCTAGTGACGAAAGTGGAGGACCCAGTATGAACTCATGGGAACAGATGATACAGCAGCAGCAAGCCTGGCAGCAGCAGTATCAAGAGCAACAATCTCAGCAGCAGGCCCAAGCTCAACAGCAATGGATGGAAATGATGCAGCAAGGGCAGGGTTTCCATCCACAGCCACCACCTCCTCCTGTAATTGGTAACCCCGTGTTTCGGGAGTATAATAGACATCACCCTCCGGAGTTCAATGGAGAAGGTGAACCCCAAGAAGCAAGAAAGTGGATTAAGCAGATGGAGAAGATCTTTAGAATGGCTGAGTGTTCAGAAGAAGATAAAGTGGTCTATGCCACGAACCAACTCAGAGGCGCAGCAGAAGACTGGTGGGAATCTGCTCAGCGAAGGATGGAAGTCAATGGTGTAGAAGTGAATTGGGTAAACTTTAAAGAAGTGATGTTGGAAAAGTATTTACCTTTGTCTTACAAGGTAAAGAAGGAGCAAGAATTCTTAGAGTTGAAGCAGGGTGGTATGTCAGTATCAGAATTTACTAAGAAGTTTGAGGAGCTGTCCTATTATTCCACACACAATGAGTATGCTGAGAATGAAGTGTGGAAAATGAATCAGTATAAAAGAGGTTTAAGAGGTGAGATCGACACTGCAGTAAGTCTCCAAAGAACTGCAAGTTACGATGAATTGGTACATGATAGCTTGGTGGTCGAAGCAGGACTTGCAAAGACCTCAAAGGAAAGATCAGTGGCTTTTGAAAGAAGGAAGAGCAGGATGCAGGATAAGTATCATGACAAGTTGAAACCGAAGGGATCTCCGCAAAGAGGAAATCAATCTAGTCCGACCTCAGTATATTCTGCTTGCAGGAAGTGTGGGAAGTCCCACAAAGGTGAATGTATGATGGGTATGGGTGTCTGCTACGGGTGTAAGCAACCTGGGCACTTCATACATGAATGTCCAAATAGACGTGGTAAAGGACCAGCTGAAGGAACTACCACTAGCAAAGGAAGGGTGTATTCCCTTGATGGTGCAAAGGCCTTGGCAAATGAAGATCTGATTGCCGGTATGTGTTATCTTGGCTCATACCTAGTAAAAGTTCTTTTTGATTGTGGCGCTTCATGCTCTTTTATTTCATATAAATGTGTGGAGACACTTCAATTATCTTTGTCTCCGTTGAATCCTCCAATGTTAGTATCTACCGCTACTGAAGGCGGAATTGAGGCAAGTTATGTTTGTGAAAACTGTCCAATCACTGTGTCTAGTAAGACTTATTATGTTGATCTAGTATGTCTCCCGATGGAGCAACTTGATGTGATTTTAGGCATGGATTGGCTCTCTGCTAACCATGTGTATATTGGATGTTCTGAAAAGAGTATTTATATGCTGACCAGTGATACGACGGAAGGTGTGGCTTTATCTGAATTGATTAACCGCACACATCAGTTAATTCAATTTATTTGTGCACAAGATAAAGGATTTTATGTCATGCTCATTGTGGCTTCAGAATCAGAGTTAAGTCCCAGTGATATTCCTATTGTAAATGAGTATTTAGATGTTTTCCCTTCAGAAGTAAATAGTTTGCCTCCGGAGCGTGAGGTGGAATTCTCAATTGATTTAATTCCAGAAGCGGAGCCGGTATCTGTGGCACCGTACAGAATGTCACCTACGGAACTTAAAGAGCTGAAATCACAGCTAGAAGAATTGATCCAGAAGCATTTTATCAGACCTAGTGTGTCACCATGGGGTGCTCCAGTTCTATTAGTCAAGAAGAAAGATGGAAGTATGAGACTGTGTATAGATTATCGTCAACTTAATAAAGTGACTATCAAGAACAAATATCCTCTTCCAAGGATTGATGATCTCTTAGATCAGCTCAAGGGAGCAACGGTATTTTCCAAAATTGATCTTCGGTCAGGTTACCATCAAATCCGTATCAAATCTTCAGATGTGTCTAAGACAGCGTTTCGAACGCGTTACGGGCACTACGAATTTCTGGTTATGCCTTTCGGTGTAACTAATGCTCCAGCAGTCTTTATGGATTATATGAACAGAATTTTTCAGCCTTACCTTGATCAGTTTGTGGTGATTTTTATAGATGACATCTTGATATATTCTAAGGATCCTCAGGAACATGCTCAACACTTGAGAATTGTTTTGGATGTCCTCAGAGACAAGCAGTTATATGCAAAATTTAGCAAGTGTGAGTTCTGGCTATTTGAGATTAAGTTTTTGGGTCACGTTATTTCTCAAGGAGGAGTAGCCGTTGATCCATCCAAAGTTGAAGTTGTACTCAGTAGGGAAAGACCTAAGAATGTAGCAGAGGTCAGGAGCTTTCTAGGCTTGGCAGGTTATTATCGAAGGTTTATCATGAAGTTTTCTCAGATTGCCTTACCTTTATCACGCCTTACCAGAAAAGATGTACCCTTTATTTGGGACGAAGAATGTGAAGAGAGCTTCAGAGTTCTGAAAAGGAAGTTGACTAAAGCGCCAGTGTTGGCAATACCAGATCCTGAAAAGAGATACACCGTTTTCTGCGATGCATCCTCCAAGGGACTGGGAAGTGTACTTATGCAAGGAGAGAACATGATAGCTTATGCCTCTAGACAGCTCAAGACTCATGAGGAGAATTACCCCACCCATGATCTTGAGTTAGCAGCTATAATTTTTGCATTGAAGATATGGAGGCATCATTTGTATGGTGCACAATTTGATTTGTTCAGCGATCATAAGAGTTTGAAGTACTTGTTCGATCAACGAGATCTTAACATGAGGCAAAGACGATGGATGGAATACTTGAAGGACTTTGATTTTGACTTGAAATACCATCCAGGAAAAGCGAATGTGGTAGCTGATGCCTTGAGTAGAAAAACTTTAAGTAAAGCTGAAGTAATGATGCATACATGTGGGTTATATGAGAAATTCAGAGATCTTAACCTTCATGTTACAGAGTTAGAAGGTGGCATCTTGCTGAACAAGATAGATATTTCGTGCGACCTACGGTTTAGGATTGCACAAGCTCAATCCGTAGATATGGACCTTCAGAGGAAAGTTGGCCAAACAGGGTTTTCAAGGGCACCAGATGGTGTAGTATTGTTTGAAGGAAGGGTTTATGTTCCGAATGATGTGGAATTAAAAAGGTTTATTTTAGAAGAAGCGCACAAGAGCAGTTTTAATATTCATCCAGGTACTACCAAGATGTATCAAGATTTGAAGAGAGATTATTGGTGGCCTAGTATGAAAAGAGATGTTGCGGAATTTGTGTCGCGATGTATTGTTTGTCAGCAGGTGAAGATTGAGCATCAAAGGCCTGCAGGAAT
Source organism: Medicago ruthenica (assembly GCA_018208015.1). Classification (NCBI taxonomy): domain Eukaryota; kingdom Viridiplantae; phylum Streptophyta; class Magnoliopsida; order Fabales; family Fabaceae; genus Medicago; species Medicago ruthenica. The sequence goes on along the minus strand of CM031376.1, from coordinate 61,268,436 downwards.
GTTAGTACCTTTGGAAATTCCACAATGGAAATGGGAAGATATAACCATGGATTTTGTGAGTGGATTACCTCGAACACAGCGAGGACATGATTCCATTTGGGTAATAGTTGACCGGTTAACCAAGTCAGCTCATTTCTTGCCGGTTAAGACTACTTACCGAGCTTCTCAGTATGCCGAGTTATTTATTTCAGAGATTGTGAAACTCCATGGTGTGCCAGCTAGCATTGTGTCTGATAGAGATCCCATTTTCACATCCCACTTTTGGAAAGCTTTTCAGAAGGCTTTGGGGACAAAATTAAAGATGAGCACGTCCCATCATCCTCAAACTGACGGACAATCCGAGAGGACTATTCAGACGTTAGAGGATATGTTACGTGCATGTATCCTAGAAGATGGAGGAAGTTGGAACGATCACCTACCATTGATTGAATTTTCTTACAACAATAGTTATCATTCTAGCATCGGTATGGCACCTTATGAAGCTTTGTATGGTAGGAAATGTAGAACCCCACTTTGCTGGGCTGAGGTTGGAGATAAAAGTATATTGGGACCTGAGATAATACAGGAGACGACCTTGAAGATTAAATCCATTCAGGATAAAATGAGAATAGCCCAAAGTCGTCAGAAAAGTTATGCTGATAAGCGAAGAAGACCCTTAGAGTTTGAAGAAGGAGACCATGTATTCCTTAAAGTTACACCCAAGTTGGGGTTAAGGGGAGCATTCAGGACTAAGAAACTTTGCCCAAGGTATGTTGGACCATTTCAGATACTTCGACGTGTCGGACCAGCTGCTTATCAGTTAGCGCTGCCACCGGCCATGTCAGGTTTACACGATGTATTTCATGTCTCTCAGCTGAGGAAGTTCATCCCCGATCCCTTCCAACCAGTGGAACTGGACAGTATTTATTTAAGATCGGACCTGACTTTTCAACCTAAACCAGATCAAATAATTGATCGTGATGTTAAGACCTTGCGGAACAAAGAAATTCCTATTGTTAAAGTTGTTTGGAGAGGTTCTCCCGACGGCGAAGCGACGTGGGAGCTGGAGTCAGAAATGCAAGAGCACTATCCACATCTATTTTCAGGTAAATTCCAAATTTCGAGGACGAAATTTCTTTAAGGGGGGTAGATTGTAATATCCCGCTCCTAAGTATCAGTTATCAATGTTAGGAACTTGAGAAGAAGCAAGAAAATTAAGTAGTTAAGTGAGATGGCATAATAGTAATTTATGGCAAAAGGGAGATTGTTTTAAATGGGAAATGGATATTTCCTATTGTCATTTTCTTCATTCCTTTCCTCATTCAAAAATCAGAATTTTTCCTTCCTCTTCTCCTCAAGCCACACGCCCTATTTTCCTTACCAATAATCATCCAAATTTCAAACTAAACTCTAGTGAAGAAACTTTGCAAGGCAAGCTTGTGTAGGAAGAAAGAACAAGAGAAAGTGAAGAGGAGAAAACCAAGAGAATCAAGAGTAGAGTGGATTGGAGCTAGGGTTTTGGGATCAGAGTTTAGCAAGCACCAAATTGTGGATTAAGGTGAGCTCCACAGGGTTTTAGAACCCGTTTAAGTAAGTTTGTAAGTTTACAGCTTAATTACCTAGTTTAGGGTTTTTAGTACCTAATTGCCTTTCCATGTTGATCCTTGATTATTCATGATGTATACGGGCTATATGCTTTAGAAATTGAGCCTTAAGGATGTTAGGATGACTGGGTATGTTGGATAAGCTGAAATGGTGAAAAATCACGTTTAAAACTTGCCAAATGCTGTCTAACTGCACGTAAAATCGTGTCACGATTTTCCAATCGTGTCACGATTTCACAGGCAGGAACAAACACATTTTCTGGGTAGAAAATCGTGTCACGATTCCCAAATCGTGACACGATGGGAGCATTGGCAGAACATGTTGTTTTTTCATCACTTCTCGCACCATTCCGGCTTTCCAATGATACCTCGGACTCCATAACGATAAGTAGTGATTAAGTGTTGCTAATAGGCATAGAAGACCCAATCTTTGGGGAATGTATGGATGATTTATAGATGAGGAAAGGTACTAAGATATGAGAGGATTACACTAATCCATAAGAAGTCATAGTGATGCCAAGAATTAGTTTAGGGTTTAACCCTTATGGAACAATGACATGAACTTGATTCAGTTTATACGACATCAAGAATGATACCATGATTTAGCTTAGAACCTTTATAGGTTAAGCACTCAAGAATGATAATTAATTATAGATGGGCTTGATGTGTCTCTCGTATGCTCGTCAGTTAGTATACGAGGGGTTCCTGTGAAGTTACAGCCCGTGAGGGCAGCTGCACATCCAAGTCTGTAAAGTTATGTGTCTCCTGTCTGCTCGTCAGTTAGTATACAGGGGGTCCCCGTGAAGATACCGCCTTAAATGGCAGCTGGGACGGTGAAGTTACCGCTCGCGAGAGCAGCCACACAAAAGATAAGAGGAGTCCGGTGTTAGCCTGATATGATAGGAATTTTCACCGGTAAGAAGGGAGATGTACTTCGGGGTTACTCCACCCGGATGCACTCCATAAAATGAACCAAGATAATGTTATGTTTGTTCAACCCTAACTACTAACTTAAGATACGAAAGACGAATATGTTTATCTTATGTAATACGAGATATGATGATTAGTTCCTAGTGAACGAGATGTGATCGTAGGATGTCCCCAAGATCACTCTGTATAAGACTAAGATAAGAATAGGATATGAAATGCATGAGATAAAGACAATGAAGCGATCCTAGATTCCCCTTGATCGCGATAGAAGTAAAGAATGATGGCGATCGTAGGTATCCCCAAGATTGCCAAGAGTAGGCACGGCGACCCTAGGTTACCCCCCGTGGTTGCCAACAGTTGGTAGGGTAGGAGCTCACTGAGACGTTATGTCTCATCCCTTTCCTTCTGGTGCAGGTTCTTCGCAGGTAGCACGACGAAAAGGTAAAGAGAAAGCTACGGACTGATCGTGCTGCTTATGTTTTATTATATGGACACTTGTATAAGATTGATGTATATTATGAAGAATGTTTGTATCGGATAATGAGTTGTATGACAAAATTATGTTTTATATAAATATTACCAATCTTTCTGTATTGTATTTAATGTATCCGGTACGAAATTTTAATACTCGTAAGAGATCCTAGGCAATCTCTAAATGGGTGTTACAGTTTGGTTTGCGGTTTTTATTTTACCAACCAAACCAAACCGCAACATAAGAAAAACATTAATTAAACATATGTTACCTAGACCAATACTTATAGAAACTCAATAGAAACTTTTATAAAATGACATATTTTTTCTCTTGATAAGTTTCTTTTTTTGCTTTTTATTTAAAAAGTGTTTTCATATGCTACTTGAACTTTTAGTTAATGTTTAAATCTTAGTCTTTTGTATTCCTTACAAAATATGATTACTTTTTGTTCATGTTTTAAATTTGGTCTATGTAGTTGAGAAATTTTTTAATTGAAAATGAAATTGTAGTGTTGGATGAAATTTAAAACATTGTTGAAAATATATTTTTAACTTGATTTTAATGTTGGAACAAAAAATTGTATTGCCTCGAAAAACCGCACCAACCAATCCAAACCAAACCGCATTAGTTTGATTTGGTTTGATTCATATTTTATTTTAAAAGTCAATCAAACCAAACCAAACTGCATGCTTTTTTATCTTGCGGTTCAGATGACTTTTAGCCTCAAAACCGAACCAAACCGCATCGCGAAAACCGTTAATAGGGACACAATAACTGTGGTAGTAATAATAGATTAGTGGGAGCATGGACCCAATAAATTTAAAAAAATCATGCAAACAACCATAAAAAAATAATAATGCAAGGTGTATTTTTCAAAAAAATCATGGATAATCAAAATAAGACAATACAACACAGACAAATTAGAGGACAACAAACATACTTTTCATATTTTTGACAAAGACGTAATTTTTCATTATTTTAGAGGATTATTTTAAAAAAGTAAAAAACGTTAATGAAGGAATAAATTAATGTACACTAAAAGGTGATATAATAAATCAGATAATATTAAACACAGCCCATATTTTACGTTATTCTCTTTCCAATAAAACAAACCCAAAAAAAACCCAAACAAAAAACAAACAAAGAAAAGATATTTACAAAAATAAAGTAAAGTAAAATAAATAACGAGAGAAAAATTAAGGCTTAATTGCAGTTTTGGCCTCCTAAGTATCACAATCTTACGATTCTTGTCCCCTATAAAAAACAATAACAAATCAGCCCTTTAAGTTTATCCCATTTGCACTTTTGGCCCTCCAGTCTAATTTTGACCCAGTCAACGCACACGTGACACCTCACTTAAGTGAGTAGAATGTCATGTGTGTAATTTTTGAATTAAAAATAAATAAAAAAGCCACATATTTATTAATGGAATTAAAGAAATAAAAAAGGAAAAGAAATAAGAAAGAGGCACACGAGAGATCTGGAAAACAAAACAACTTCACTTCATCCGTTGTTTACGTGTTCTTCTCCAAAATCCAAATCTGAAAAACAACTTATCCTCATCAATTTTTTGTTCCTAACAAACATTCATTTTCATCAACAAATTCGGATCTTAAACAAATTTTTAGAAGCCATCACTCATGTTAAACAAATTCGGGTCATAATAGTGATGATGAAAGCCTTGTTAATGTTCTTTGAATTTGAATTTGCAAGTAAGATCAAACAAGCAGCAACTTCGTGATCTTCCAGAGTCATGTTCCATGACCATAATTTCTTACCGCATTCGTCATGTTTTGATCACCACCACTACCCAATTAACATTGATTAATTTTCCTATATAATTTTTCTGTCCGGTTTCGTCGCATTTCCGGCCACCCTTGGCTAAACAAAACACACAATATTCCGAGTCTCTTGTTTCTCTATATTCCGGTGAATTGATGACAACAAGTTCATCTGAAAGTGCCTTAATACCGTGTAGGTATTCTGTGACAGATTTGGAGCCTTTGTTGTACCTTGTTAGTCGCTCCTTGAGTTGCATGATACATGTTTGCGTTTTGCTAGCAAAGGTTTTGTTGAGTATGTCCCATGCTTGTTTGGAGTTTTTTGCACCGCCAAGCATTGTCACAACATTCCAATCCATGGAGGAGAGAATGGCATGAAGTATGAGTTGATCTTGCCTTGTCCAATACTCATAATCACCATGTGTTTTGGCTGGGCAGAGTTTGGTGCCATCTACAAAAACTGAGCAGATCATAACCAATGAGAAGGGCGTTGAATTGCACCTTCCATGCTGGAAAATTTGAACCTGTTAGTTTGATGGAGGATTGGGTGTGTAGGATAATGACATTGGTGGTTTCATTGATGACAATGGTGTGGCAAGACATTTTGAAAGGTTTGGATTGGTGCTGTTAAGCTAACAAGCGACTGATACCATATAAGAGAGTGATATTGTAATTCAAAAGCTTGTATTATTTGCCAGAAATGCCTTTACATATATAGAATAACTTGTCTTTAACCCGTGCAACGCATGGGCGAAAAATGAGTTTTATTGTAATGTGCAAATGCTGACCCTCAAGACATAATGCAGGATAGTTAATATATAATATAATTTATAAATAATTTAAATGAGTATCTTGTTACATATCAAAATGTTAAATGAGTATCCTATTACAAATCAAAATATTACACTGATAAAAGATAAACTAATAAAAAAAAATCTTTCTCAACAATAAATTCAACATCTCTTGATGGCTCGAAATGTCACTGCAAAAGAAATGAATGAAAAATATTAATGAATATAAATCTAGATTTTTGATAAATAAAATTTATTGTATATTTTATTTAAATATATCCAAATACAAATTTTTTTAGGAGTTATTGAATACAGATGTTAATAACTATATTATTATACCTTCGTTATAAATGGAAATATAAATTAAATACCTATAGCCCACCATGTTTGAGGAATATAAAGCTTTGGTCTTAAATCAAATACATATAGCCTCCCGTGTTTGAATCATAGTGTTTGTAGTTAGTATAAACCATACAACTCTATTTGGATTACACAAACAGAGAAACATAATTACATAACATTTGATTTTTTACAACTCTATTTGGATTACACAAACAGAGAAACATAATTACATAATATTTGATTTTTTATAATGAAAGAAATGTATAACATTTGGTTTTTTATAATGAAAGAAATAGAACTAATATTTCAAATTAAAAATCCATTAAAGTTCAATAACCTTATTGGCATCCCTCATCCAAACTATTTGGCAGGAAAGAAAAAGAGGGCTAATGACAATGTAATAAAAAGCTTTAGTCAAGTACTTTGATACATAAGCTTAACTATATGATTCTCCTTGATTCTAATTATCTACTTTTTATTGTTCAAAATACAAATCCAAATTTCCCATCCTAAATTTAATAAGTGCAAACTAATTTTTATTAGTTCATAGAATGTTACAGTATATTCTAAGAGGGTCTAAAATAAAGCTAAAAATGGTTGTGATCAAATACTAATGCAATTCTCATGACAATTATTTCAATCCCCAAGTAAAATCTTTAAAACAGAAGAAAAAAATTGGTCATACTCATAAGTGTGATCATATCCAACTATCCCTTGTCCCTCCAGTGTCAATAACAATACTATTTCACTTAATGTTGTGGGTTTAGCTTGTGTCCCATTTGAGAAACTCATGTTATATTGATAGCCAAATCCATTTGATCCCATTTTCAATTATCTGTTATTATAATAAGAGGCCAGAATAAGAGAAATAAAAAATAAAAGAACTTTATCATGACATTGCATATGAAATGTTGAGAAATTCATGAACTTAATATTTTGGGTTAAGCTTGTATCTCGTTTGAGAAACTCATGTTGTATTGATAGCCAAATCCATTTGATCCCAATTTCATTATCTATCATTATAATAAGCGGCAATAAGCAAAATAAGAGAAAACAAAGATAAAATAACTTAATTATGACCTTGCATATGAAATGTTGGCAAAATCTTATAGTTCAAAACCTTGATGATGCTAATAATCAAGACCAATATTACTAATTATTGAAGCTCAAATCATACATGGCAGTATAAAAGACCATGGTATAAAAATAAGAAGGAATTTTTTATCATGTGAAAATTTGCACTTGTTAGGAAGTTCAAAATAGTAAGTTTGTTTTGGAACTTGTGCATTTAACATTAAATATATAACTTTTTAATAATTAACTATGAGAGAACACAACTGACAACAATATATGACATAAAAGTCTATTCAAATCTTGTAAGTTGGGTATCATTATCAAATTGAAAGAAGCTACTAATAATAACAATATAAAATGTGGCTATGTATAAATTTTCAAGCCTTGATCAACTGTCATTGAAATGATAAAATCAGAACTAATAGTGGTAATTTATATGATTTCATATGCTACATATGAAATTGATCTCAAAGAAATAGTACTTAAATATTCTAATATGTTTTATCATAAAACAACTTTGAATAATAATAATAATAATAATAATAATAATAACTTCATCGGACTTATAAGAAGCTAATTTTGTCCTTAGCACACTTCACAAAAAGAAACTAATAGGGTGAGAAAACTAATCCTTTGCCAAAGAAAGAAATGTCAGAACCAAAAAGAAATTGACAAAATCTAGTCTCAAAGATAATTGACTTCATTGACCAAAAAAGAAATTGACAAATCTAGTCTAATAATCTAGTAAATAATTGACCAAAGTCTTGTATGTATTAAGCCTGAAAGCTAACTGTAACATCCGGTGGCTCCCAATGGGCTGGCCTCCCTATCTTTCAAGGGCCGAGATGTACTCACGACCTTCTCCACCCCCCATGTGGAGTTTTTGCCTTCCGTGGGAATCGAACCCTGTACCTGGGGCCTAAGTACAAGTTCTATGCATTCCCACTACCAATTGAGCTACTAGCTCAATTGGTAGTGGGAATGCATAGAACTTGTACTTAGGCCCCAGGTACAGGGTTCGATTCCCACGGAAGGCAAAAACTCCACATGGGGGGTGGAGAAGGTCGTGAGTACATCTCGGCCCTTGAAAGATAGGGAGGCCAGCCCATTGGGAGCCACCGGATGTTACAAAAAAGGCGCCTTTTTTGTAACATCCGGTGGCTCCCAATGGGCTGGCCTCCCTATCTTTCAAGGGCCGAGAGCTCAATTGGTAGTGGGAATGCATTGGCCATGTACTTATAGCCTCCAGGGTACGTGGTTCGATTCCCACGGAAGGCATGAAACTCCACTTGGGGGGTGGAGAAGACCATGAGTACATCTCGGCCCTTGAAAGATAGGGAGGCCAGCCCATTGGGAGCCACCGGATGTTACACTAACTGACTTCATTGTCGAGTTATTGTTGCGTAGGACAAAGGATAAAAAAAAATAGTCAAACCAAGGAAATTATCAAAGCGACTTATTGGTAATTAAATTTATGCAAGTATATCATAATTCCCTTGCATAGTATACTAATCAGAGTTCCAAGATTGCAGGTATACTTGCATAGTAATCACAATTAAACTTGGATTTTCAATTGGTAATTGCTCTGCTCTGCCTCACGTAAATGTCACTTGCCCAATTTCATAAATTTTATGCACCAACTTTTTCCATTATCTGTTAAACAGACTAAACTTAAATTCTACTACCAGCCTAGTCAAGTAAACTTATAGAAATGAAGTAAACTTATATAGAAGTTTTATTACTCAATCTTTTGAATTAGCAGATATACTTACCAATCATAGATCTATGTGTCAAACAAAAGCTAGCAGCCGTTGTAGTACTAAAACTAAAAAATCCATTTTCGATTACAAAAAATTACACTCTAACAATATTTTGGTAATGTCAAATATATGCTTTATAGCTTCGTGAACCAGTCTATCTTAAACACATTAAATACAATTTGACAATGTGGCACTTAAGTAAAGAAAGATTTGAGCATGTAACAAAGAGAAAAAAAAATACAAACAATACTATTTTTCTTAACCCATGGAATACTATTTTTCAAAGAAAGTACTTTGACATGAAATCCCTTTTCAACTTCAAATCAAGTTGTAGAGATGAAGCAACTAATAAATATGATGCTTGGTAATGAAATTGTAGAAAGGATATAGTACAAACAATAAAACAAATTTAGAAAAGCCAACTTAGCAAAATTCAGAACACAATTCAATCTTAATTTACACACAGCAGCAACATATAAAATATAGGCTTAATTGGTATTTTGGTCCCCTAATTAATTTCTAGTTTTCATTTTGGTCTCATAACTCGTAAAATCAACATTTTGGTCCCTCTTCTTTCTCTCTGTTATTCAAAAAAGTCCCTAGCTGTTAACTTTAACCTCAAATGTCTATGGTGGATGTAACACCCATAATAAGATTGCCTAGGATCTCATACGAGTATTAAAATTTCGTACTGGATACATTAATTTACAATATAAAAAGTTCATTCAATATATTACATCACATTGTAATATTACAACCTGAAGTTTATTCAATACTTCTTGATACATGTACATCAATATACAACAACATATAAACCAGTCAAACTATAAACACATAACATTCAGCACGATCAGTCCGTAGCCTTCTCCTTACCCTTGTTGCGTGCTGCCTGTGAACCTGCACCAGAAGGAATGGGATGAGACATAATGTCTCATTGAGCTCTACCCAACCTACTGTTGGCAACCACAGGGAACCTAGGGTCGCCATGCCTACCTTGGCAATTTAGGGGAATTCTAGAATCGCCAAGTCTTATAAACCTGCCTATAACTTTAACTATAATCTGCCTGTAACTGTAAAACTTCCTGTAACTATAACTGTAACTATAACTGTATAACATAAAGCAAATAAAGTGTTTTATGTTAGCTGTTAGCGTTGAACAAACAATTAATCTGAGTTCATTTTACGGAGTGCATCCGGGTGGAGTAACCCCGAAGTACAACATCCCTATGACCCGATGAAACTCCTGACAATCAGGCTAACACCGGACTCCCTATGAAATTGCATGTGGACAACCCTCTCGGAGAAGTCTCATCCGGCGTATCCCGGAGTCTGCTGAACATGCCTATGACTGTGATATAATATTCTTTAACTTTGATCATATGAAAATACATAACTGTTACTTTAAACATATAGTAGCAATCCTGTAACTTATGAATTCTTGGCTTATCGTTCTCATAAGCCACCTATAATTGTTGGAGGACCAACACTATAATCTTAAGTGAAACTATGATTGGTAAACCATTTCTGTTATTTGTATCCTATTGTGAATACAACTATAAACTTGATTCTCAAGCTATAACTCTTGTTTTCCTATCAAGGAATTCGACATATCGTTGTCATATGCCGCTATAAGAATTTACCTATTCGATAAACCTCAATCCCTACCTTTCCAAGCCTTGCATAATCCTCACTCCTATACTTTTATAACCATTGGGAGCTTTTAGAATGAGTTAAAATAGTGGGTTAAGTTTCCAGAATGTATTATAAGAAATCAGTTGCAAAAAGCCATGCCCGCGCGCACCAGGACCCCCAGAACAGCTCAACTAGGTTGTGCTGTCCTGGCTTGGTCGCTACAAGCGCCAGTAGGCAGAACTTGGTCGCTACAAGCGCCAAGTTGGTCGCTACAAGCGCCACTGGTCGCTACAAGCGCCAGTCTGGTCGCTACAAGCGCAAGTAGGCAGGGAAAAATCCTGCCTGGTCGCTACAAGCGACAGCTTGTCGCTACAGCGACCATGACAGCACAATCATGTGTAAAAATGCAATTTTCCACCATTTTTGCCCATTCAAGGATACCCAAGCTTCCTAAACACGTTAAAAACGATTTTCCTTCATGAAACAACAATTAAAAACATGTCCAAGCAAGGATTTAGCAAGCAAGGGATTTAGGGTAAAACTCTAAAACTTTCTATAACTTTTCCTATGATGAATAACACACAAAACTCACACTAGGAGTGTAACACCCATACTAACTTTAACTAGTATATTAGCATGTGCGTTAAACTGATACTGGATACATTTAAAAATTTCAATAATAATAATAATACATCACAAAAGATTGTATACAAGTTTACTCGTCTGTACAAAAATCCAATACTTTTACATTACTCATACTATATCCATCAAGCTCCTGAGCTGGTACACGACGAGCAACTATACTCCATCCAGCATCTCTGTGAAGATCTTCATCACGAACCTCTGACTTACCTGTAAACCTGCACCAGAAGGAATGGGATGAGACATAATGTCTCAGTGAGCTCCAGCCCAACCAACTGTTGGCAACCACAGGGAACCTAGGGTTGCCATGCCTACCTTGGCAATCTCGGGGATTTCCTATGATCGCCAAGTCTTTTATCTGTCTATGACCATAAGTCTTCCCATATCTTTAAACTGCCTATGACTATAACTATGATCTGGCTTTAACTATAACTGTAACTTCCTATGACTATAACTTAGTGGTCGAGGGGAAGCCTAGAACCACATTCTGCTAACTGTCTATAACTCTAACCGTGAGTTTCTGTGACTATAACTGTAACTGTCTATAACTTTAACTATAATCTGCCTTTAACTGTAACTATGACTATATCTGTGAAACATAAAACAATAAAGATGTTTTAGGTATTTTATGTTAGCTGTTAGCGTTGAACAAACAATTAATCTGAGTTCATTTTACGGAGGGCAGCCCGGGTGGAGTAACCCCGAGATACGTCTCCCTATAAACCGGTGAAATTTCTATCATATCAGGCTAACACCGGACTCCCTATAAAACGTGTGGACAACCCTCTCGGAGAAGTCCCATCCGGCGAATCCCGGAGTCTGCTGAACACGCCCTGTAACTGTAACTGTAAAACGTGCGAGCACGCCATTATCTTTAATCTTTAATTCTTTAACTTTAACATGTGAACATATAATCTGTTACGGTAATCATATAACAATTCTGTAACGCATAATCTATAACACAAAGTTCCTTGGCTTATCGTTCTCATAAGCCACCTATAATTGTCGGAGAACCAACACTATAAATATATCTATCACTATGATTGCCGAAACATTCCCATTGCCTATGTATTCCAAAGGAATACTTCTATAACTTTATTCATAAGTGCTTATCCTATAAAAGGTTCCAACTTAACCACTGAAATATTCTTGGTTTGCACATTGCTTAACGAGTATATGAAGTTGCTTAGTAAGGGATAATCCCATTACTAGCTCTATTATTCCTCTACATAACTTGGAAATTGTGTAATTATCTCCCAATGCCATATCCATTACCTATCATACCTTAATTCCATGCCATTCCTTAAGAATAAAAATCTGGGTGGCTGGAAAATCGTAGCCCGATTTGCCAGGATCGGAGCACGATTTTTGCCGTAAATTTCCTGAAAAACAGGGCACAAAATCGTAGCCCGATGCCTAGAAATCGTAGTCCGATTTTGGCTTCAGCAGCATTCATAATTTTGCTTCCTAGGCTAAACCAAACCCCTCCAATCATCAAAACAGCTTATGGGAATAGATTTCCAAGACATATAAGCAACTTATAACATATGAGTTCATATAATCACAAGCCAAAAGGAATCAAGGCATATATTTAGCAATTAATCCCTTAATACTATAACCTTAAAACTTAAGCAAAGTGGGTTTCTAAAACCCTCTAGGAGCTCACCTTATACTTGATTCCAATCTTTGCCAAGCTTTACCTCAAAACCCTAGCCCATCTCTTACTCTTCTCTTGCTTCTTCTTGCTCCAAATTCACCAACACAAGCTTTCTTGCCACAAAAGAGCTTGGGAAGGAGTTTACTAGGTTAAGGGATGATGATTGATGATGATGGTGAAGGGAGGATGGTGAGCGAAAATGAGAGGAAGAGAGGGAAGAAAATTCAGCTTGTTACTAGAGGAAGAAAATGAGATAAACTAGAGAAATTTTCATATTTATCCAAAAGCCAATTTCCCCAAATTTACAACTATGCCACTCCTCTTAATTACAACCTTGCCATTGCTTGCTCATGAAGTTTCTAACACGTTTAATTGATACTTCTAAGCGGGATATTACAAGGAGGGTTCTAAAACCCAAGATGAGCTCACCTATAACTGGTAGCAAGCTGGCTAAGCTCCAAACCCAAAACTTCAACTTGTGAAATCCTCTTTTCTTGGTTTTTCCTTAGTTTTTCTTATTCCAAGTTCTTCCAAGACTTTGATTGCTTGATTCCCAAGAGTTAGGAAGAATTTGAGGGATTAAGGGTGATGAGTAGAGAGGGGCGAAATTCTAGTGAGAGAGGGGAGAAATTTTCAGATTTTTTAGAGAGAGGAAGATGTGATAAATATGAGTTTTTCTCATATTTATCCATTTTAATCCTTTTCTCTATATTTACAACTTTGCCACTCCAAATCATTTAATTCCTGTAATACTGATAAATGTCTCGCTTAAGCGGGATATTACAGTGGACCAACCTTAAGAGTGGTCCGCCATAGATCCTATTAATTAATTTAATTTAAACTGTTTGATCTTTTTTTTAAAAGGAGGACCATTGGATTACGCAGGTGTATTTTATCTTACGGTGAGTTAGCAACAACTAATTAATTCTCCATTTCTTCATCTTCTTCCTCACTCTTCTTCATCATCCTCAACATCACATTCATCAATTCTCAACAAAAAAAACTGCAAAAAAGGGGGTAATTTTATTTTTAATTTTAATTTCAAACAACATTCATCTTCATCAACAATGTTCATCCTCAAATTTTAATTCACAGATCTGGATCCAAAATTTCAGAAAAAATCCAAAAAAAAAAAAGAATCAATTAAAAAATTAATCAACCCATAATAATAATCCTCCAGCTTCTCTACTTAGCGTCAAGCTTTCACCAGGAATAGTTCCTCCTAAAAGGCCAATTCTCGAAAAGAAGAACTTTCCAAATACTTCTTACATTCATAAAGGTAGCAGTCTTGTTAGGAATCCTACTCCAGTTTCTGCCATAAACCCAAACCCATAAATTCATCAACCCAAAACCAACAACTCTAATTAAACCCATAAATAAAATAATTGTTGGAGACTGTTCAGACGCAAGGAGATCAACGTCGACGTCGCCAGAAACGAGAGCCAGTTCTTTGGGAAAGGGAAAGGGACTCAGATACGTCGTCGTTTAGGGAAGAGGATGAATACATTCCGGAAATTGATGGTTTGCGGCGATTGTATGTGCGAACAATTATTTTGAAATCGGAGATCGGTGATTTACGGTGGTTTGTGTGGTGGTTGGTGGCGGCTATGTTGATGGATTTGGGTAAGGGATTTTCCGGAAATTCAACAAAAAGAATAGAAGAATGAAAAATTTTCAGTTTTCTGAGCTAGACGAAGAATTCGAAAGAAGATAAGAAGAATTTGAAGATCTTTGAGAAAATTTGAAATTTGTGTGTTATGAAATTGTGTGTAATTTTGAATCTCTGGGTCAGTGTACTGTTTTTTGAAAGGGAGAAGAGATGGAGATTTTTGTGATATTGTTGTTGTTGGTGATGTTGTTTAATTGATTATGGGTTGTTTATTTTTTCTGGATTTTTTTTAATGAAAGTTGGGGAAGATATATGAAGATGATGAAGATGTTAAAGGAAGAAGATGAAGAAAAGAAAAAAAAGTTAGATGTTGGTGGTACATCGTAAGATAAAATAGATAAGTGTAATCCAATGATCGTCTTTTTTAAAAAAAGATCAAACGGTTTAAATTAAATTAATTAATAGGATCTATGGTGGACCACTCTTAAAGTTGGTCCACCATAGACATTTGGAGTTAAAGTTAACAGTCAGAGACTTTTTTGAATAACGGAGAGAAAGAAGAGGGACCAAAATGTTGATTTTACGAATTATGGGATCAAAATGAAAACTGTAAATAAATTAGGGGACTAATGGACCAATTAAGCCTAAAATATATTACCTTTCCATCAGAATTGAAAAGAAGATATGAACCTGTAACAAAAAAAATCAACATAGTGTTAGATCATTGTTATGAAAAATCAAAATGCAAATTCAGGCACATTCAAAAAAATAAAGACAGAAGCAACCCTAAAAAATAGACTGCATTTTAATTTTGTTAAAATTTTAGATTACATCTTCATCCCCTAAATTTGAAGTCCCATAAACAATTAACAAAATCAAACAAAAACTTCATATTCACAAAATAAGGGATATAAATTTGGTACCTAGCTAGGAAGCTAATTTTGTGTGGCATGTGTGATGTAAGCATTGTGTATGTCAACATGTCTTTTAATGGATGTGTTTCAATTTAAAAATAATAGTGGAGGGAAAATTTGAAATCTGAATGTGTGATAGTAGTAAGAAATTTTTTTTTAATAATAAACTAAAAAGATAAAATACTAACTCAAATAATAGCAACAAAATATGAGGTTAAAAGAAATTAAGTGCAAGAATTTGAATGTCTAAAAGGGATGAACAAAAGAACAGGCCACACCAATTTGAATAAAATGAACAAAAGAAACTAGAACATGTGACCAAATTCATGAAGAAGTTGGACATATTTAACTTCTATTTTCTCTACAAATTCATACAAACAAAAAGATAAAATCTAACAATGTAATTATGAGTTCTCAATTCTCTTAATAGAACCAAACTAATAACAACTAAAGCTCTCCTAAAACAAACCTTGAAACACAAAGATATAGTATACAAACATAAGAAAAGAGGTTTAAGTTGAATAAAATGAAATCAACCTTTGTGAAATCTAGCTTGTCTTTTGGCCTTCTTCACCCTAGTCAAGCAATTTAGCTGATCATTAAGAAAGCAATTATCAGTGAAATCCACAAAATGACACCACTAATATAATTTCTACCAAAACAAAAACCAACAAAATAATAGTAACATCTGATTTTATTACTCCAAAAAAAATCATAAAAGTCACCCTAATAGCATGAAATCGTCATGTAGATTATTGTTGTCCTAAGAAATGGTTCTTAGAAAGGGGTTGCTACACAAAGCAAAAGAACCAAATGAAAAACAAACCAGATATAGAAAGGGGTAAATTCACTCAATTTACAGAAACCAAATCACTCACTGATGTTATTGAGCATTAACAAACAACCAATACATCAAAGGACAAACCCTTATATTGATTAATGCTTATAAGAAGCTGATTTTGTCCTTGACACACTTCACAAAAAACTTAATAGGGTAAAAAAAGCTAGTCTCATATTGCAATTGCAATTGCTTCAACTCTTGGTATCTTCAAAATTTGTTCAGCTTTTACTGCAAAAAAAAAAAAACAAAAATTGTTCCATATCAATATCAAAACTAACAATATCATCCATTTTCTTATTGAGACATTTTCTCAAATACTTTGTGAGTGCTCAATTTCACATAAAAAAATCAAATACAAAATCATGTCAAAATAAGACAAATTGAATAAAACATACATACTCTTGTTAATCTAAACACAAAAATAAGACAAATTCAAAACCAATTCCACAATTTATGAAACCATTAATGTTTCAATGGCTATAAAGAAATTATATACTTAGTTGAAAAAAGTTGAAAAAACAACCGTACAAAATAAGCAGAATCAAGTGTTAAAATACTTATAAATTATGGGTTACAGTAAAAAGATATTTAAGGATCTAACAAAAAACAACAACATAAAAACAAAAAATCCCAACCTTGTTGTAGAAATCAGATAAGATGATAGCAGGTCAGTTTGATGGTTCCAAAGGATTGTCAGTATTCATCTTCGAATCTGATTCATGCACAGACAAAAAAAACCAAACACTAATCACAACAATCTACAAATTCAAAACCGCTCATAACACTGATCATAAATAACAAATTAGAAAATAAAATTACCTCAACAATGATTCAAAGTACGACTTCAGATTTTTGCAAGAGGGAGATGGCGAGGATGAGTTATGGAGGGATGGGGAGTGAGGTGTTGCCATATTTTGTTGTGGTAAAATGGTTTCTGAGATTTAGGGTTGTTATGATGTTGTTGATGTAGAAACAAAGTGATAATAATGGAGGATAGAGAAATATGTGATTCTGAAAGTAGAAAAGGGGAGAGAGAGATATGATTATGAATAATGGGAAAGGAAGAGATGAGAGAGTAAGGAGGGATATTGGAAAGATTCAAATTTCAAATGGAAGGAAGAAAGAAATGTATATAGAAGAAGAGGGAGTATGTTTCTGTGTTCAGAGTGATAGGGACTTTTTTTTTACCATTTTTCTTCTAAACCCATTTAATGCCTCAGAAAAAAAGCTGGTAACGGTTGGTCTTTATAGTTTCGTTGGACTTGTATTGGGCCTCATTTTACATTGGATTTTTGTTTTTTTTTTGAAAAATAGGCCCGAAAGTTACATTTCTTGGAGGGAAAATAACACATTCCAATTTTTATTCCATAAAATGGATTATGATGATTTAAAAATTGTGAAAAACTGTGGATTTCATGGTTTTCTGATCCAAATTACTATAAGAGATGATAAAATGTACTTTGAAAATTTGATGATTTGACATTGGATGCTTGAGAGTGTGACACATTGGATTGGAGGTCTAAAAATTGATCCATGGTTGTATATTATTAAGATTAAGATTAAGATGTATGTGCTAATTGATGCAAATAAATACAATAATAATTACATTAAATAAAATGATGTAAGTCAATAACCGAATGGTACAGCTGTAGATATGCATATAATGGTACATGATGTAATTGCAACAAATTAGGAAACCTGGTTGATTTGGTCAACATAACCGTTGCAATGCACATGGGCTCCAATATATGATTCATAAATTTTTAATATTAAGAATATTATAACAACATAACTTAAATTTGAAGAATTCATATAAACCCCTCAAAACCCTCATCCAATAAACTTTTTAGTTCCCCAAACGATGAGTGTTTTGTATTATGAAAAAATATTAACCCCCCAAAGCCCTCCCCTCCCCTCCCCTCCCAATATCCTTTATTTCTTCCACTTGCTCTTTCCTTTTTTCCAAAACCCTCTCCTCCCTTCCCCTCCAAACACGTAAACAAAGCCTTTAGAGAAACATGAATTGATCAATTTACCAACATATAGTTGTTCATGCCACTGTATGTGGACTTGGAGTTGTTTAAAATTTAAATTAATTAGTAGTACTTTATTTAACCAAAAAGGACCGTGTTACCTATCTCACAAGTCACAACTCACACAAAAGGGCTTATTAATAATTTTGATTGAATATTTTGTTGTTTGGTTTTGTTATAATTGACCGAAAAGGATGCATATTATTTTGTTTTGATAAATTACTCCATACATATAGATTTCATATTTTTAACCATTGAGAACTATAAGCCTTATAGTGAACTTACGGGCATAGTACGTGAAGATTGGCGATTTCAAGGTTCACTTTCTTTTGAAAGAAGATGATTAATACTCTTTTTCCTTTGCATCACAAAATGTGTGCCTACAATGAAAGTTTTCGTTTTGCTCATGTATATTATTGTTTTTTACGTTTCAATTCAGCCACTCAACTGTCTTCAATTCACTCCTTGATATGAATATATGATGATATATTCTTCACTGTGAGATCTTGTTTATATTTTTTTTTTAAAGCAAATTCATTTTTTCTACCCAAAAACAGTTTGATGAGCAGAAGGACCAGGTAGCTGTTGAGCAGATTTTGCGAGTTGTTTTTCTAGATCCAGAGCGTCCAAGTCCAGTGAGTATTGAGATTTTCGGTGTACTGTTGTATTTGAGCCATTTTTTTGTGGTTATTATTACATGACTTCTTTTTTCTTTCTGCACTAATTCATTTAAATATCTGTTACACTATTGTGGTCGAGACATTCAATATCAGCTATCTTTATTTTTGTCTATAAGTTGTCTGTATATAATACCTTAATTGATTGTATATTACTTATGGGATTCTATATTTCTTCATTAAGATTTTGGAAAAATTGCAGAAGACGCAGGGCCTAAAATTATTGGGGAAGGGCTTGTCATTGACCGATGGGTGCGTATGTTATTTGAATTTTGTTAAATATTTTCTTTGCAATACTCACCTTTGGACAATGCTCATCTATCTATCTATCTATAATATAATTCCTGATTATGTTTTTTCAGAAAGAGAGGAGGGAAAGATTCTGTATAGAATGTTGGTCTGGATAAATTAATACATGTTGGTCTTCAGAGAAGAGTTTTAAAACTATGTGTGGGTGTGGTGATCATCCTCTATGTAGATAAATGTCATTATGTTTTCTGGCTGTTTCGTTTGTGGAATAATAATATATTTTGATAGATTTATGTGAGAAATAGTTCATTCAAGTTCTCAAATGATTTGATGTTAATCTGTTTTGCTATGGCTCTATTTGTATGCAGATGGTCGACATTTAAAATGTATATATATATATGTATGTATATGTATATATATATATGTATGTATATGTATAAATTTAATAGTAAGTTTAGTTACAAATATTGAGGAATATGTTGACATTGATTTATCCTATATGTACCCTGTACTACTTAGAAGTAAGGAAAGATGAAACTGGGTCATGGATTTATCCTTAATAATTGATTGTTTATCAAAGTAGTAGTTCAGGTAATCTCTCTCACAGGTAATTTTTTATATCATTTAAAAAAATATAATTGATAGAGTATAATGAGAAGTAATTGATAGAATTGTAATGAATGAATATTCAATGATATTACCTTAAAAAAAAGAATATTCAATGATTTTTTCTGTTACACCCCGAAAATTTTCAGGTGCACCTAAATTTCATTAAAATTTATCTATAATACAAAAATTGAGCTTGTGCATCTAATTTTTCAAAATCCCTTATCACTCATTCTAAATCTTCATTTGCTCTATCACAAACATTCATGGATGTGTGTTAATCACAATGGAATTATGCTTCTTCAATGATCATTTTATGAATTTTTATGTTTTTTCTTCAATTTCTTTATGCCGCTTTGTGTTTGGAAACTGCTCTTCCACTCTCTTCGGTTTCTTTTTTTTTTCTTTGGTTTTAGAGGTATAATGTAAACTCAGTTTACATGACTCACCTAAGCTGAGTTTTTTTTGAAGATTTTTCTTTAGTTTTAGAGGTTTACATGAATTGAGTTGTTTACGATGTATTGCAGTTTGTAATGCATGCAATCTGAGTTTATGCAGACTTAGATTATTGGATAATACAATGAATTATTTATTAAACCCACTTGTGTTCGTTTGATAGTATTGACATGAGACCTTGTAATGTGCTCTTCTTAAGGTCTTAGGTTTGGTTGTCAATTTCAGTGGGCTAGTTTGACTTTATAAAAAAAAAACAGATTATTTATTTTACTATAAAGATCTTTTAGTCATTTTGTGGTGTAACATGATTTTTTGGGGGTGTGACTAAAAAAATTCATATTTAATCGATTCACTGAACTATTTAGTTTATATGATTTCAAAAAATAAGAAATTATTTTATTTATTATAGTATTTTGATTTAAGTCCTTATGTAACACCCATACTAACTTTAACTAGTATATTAGCATGTGCGTTAAACTGATACTGGATACATTTAAAAATTTCAATAATAATAATACATCACAGATGAATGAATACAAATTTACTCGTTTGTACAAATAAATCCAATACTATTACAATGCTTATACAATATCCATTGCGCTCCTGAGCTGGTACATAACGAGCATCTGTACTCCATCCAGTATCTCTATGAAGAACTTCATCACGAACCTCTGACTTACCTGTAAACCTGCACCAGAAGGAATGGGATGAGACATAATGTCTCAGTGAGCTCCAGCCCAACCAACTGTTGGCAACCACAGGGAACCTAGGGTCGCCATGCCTACCTTGGCAATCTTGGGGATTTCCTATGATCGCCAAGTCTTTACTTTATCCTCAAAGGGTATTTATCTGCCTATGACTATGAATCTGTCTTTAATCATATCTCTGACTATGATTATAACTGTAAATCGCCTATAACTGTAACTGTAACCTATCTGTAACTATCACTGTAAACTACCTGTAACTATAACTCAGTGATCGAGGGGAAACCTAGGACCACTTTCTGTTAACTGTCTATAACTGTAACTATAACTGTAACTGTAACTTTAACTATAATCTGCCTTTAACTGTAACTATGACTATAACTATGAAACATAAAACAAATAAAGATGTTTTAGGTGTTTTATGTTAGCTATTAGCGTTGAACAAACAATTAATCTGAGTTCATTTTACGGAGTGCATCCGGGTGGAGTAACTCCGAAGTACATCTCCCTATGACCCGATGAAACTCCTGACAATCAGGCTAACACCGGACTCCCTATGAAACGTGTGGACAACCCTCTCGGAGAAGTCCCATCCGGCGAATCCCGGAGTCTGCTGAACACGCCCTATGACTGTGAAACGTGTAAGCACGCCAATATCTTTGATCTTTGATTCTTTAACTTTAACATATAAACATGTAATCTGTTACTTTAATCATATAACAATCTTGTAACATATAACCTATAACCTATGATTCTTGGCTTATCGTTCTCATAAGCCACCTATAATTGTTGGAGAACCAACACTATAATCTTATCTGGAACTATGATTGTGGAACATTCCTATAATCCTTGTATTCTAAACTGAATACATCTATAATCTCTTATACCTAAAGTAGGTTCTTGACTTTCAAAGTCGTATGCTTTCCATAAGAGTTAACAACTCACAAGTAATGGAATCAATCCATTAAATTCCTACTCTCATACTCTTAAATCCTGTTATCCTATCAAGGATTCGACATATCGTTGTCATATGCCGCTATTAGGGTTTACACATTCATATAACCTTAGTTCTTACATTTCCCAAGCCTTGCCTAATCCTTGCTCCTACACTTTCACAACCCTTGGAAGCCTTTAGAATGAGTTAAAATGGTGGTTAAAGTTTCTAAAAAGTATTAGGAGAAAACATTTGCAAAAAGCCATGCCCGCGCGCACCAGAACCCCCAGAACAGCTCAACTAGGTTGTGCTGTCCTGGCTTGGTCGCTACAAGCGCCCAGCTGGTCGCTACAAGCGCCACTGGTCGCTACAAGCGCCAGTCTGGTCGCTACAAGCGCCAGTAGGCAGGGAAAAATCCTGCCTGGTCGCTACAAGTGACGGCTGGTCGCTGTAGCGACCATGACAACACCAGTCATGTAAAAAATGCATTTTTCCACCATTTTTTCCCATTCAAGGATACCCAAGCTTCCCAAACATGCTATGGATGATTTTCTATTACAAATTGATAGTTTAAAACGTATATGAGCAAGGAATTTAGTAAGCACAGGAATTAGAGTAAAACACTATAACTTCCCCTATAATTTCAAACACTATAAATCTCACACAAGGGGGTTCTAAAACCCCTAGGGAGCTCACCTCAATCTTGCTTTGGTGCTGGTTATGCTCAAGCTTCAAAACCCTAGCTCAACTCTTTGATCTTTCTTGCTTTCTCTTGTTCCAACTCCTTAAACCAAGCTTCCTAGCCAAAAATCCACAAGATTGGATGATGTTTAGGAGGTTGGTAGTGATGATGATGATGATGCACGAAAATTAGAGAGAGAGGGAGGAAGAAATCAGATTTTAGAGAGAGAGAGGATTAGGATAAATGAGAAAAATCTCATACTTCCCTTATTTAAATCCTTCCCTTCTATAATTACCATCATGCCATTGTGTTCGTTTAATTCCTGTGATACTGATAAAAGTCACGTTTAAGCGGGATATTACACCTTAAAAAAGAAAACAGGAAGTTTCAACCCTCCGAAAAAAGTGCCTTGTTACTTAAATTCCATTGCAGAGGGAAATTGGATTTTCTTCAATTTGGGACAAATAATGCAGAATTTATTTAAAAATTTATTCATAAATTCCACCTTATGATTTAAACAATTGGAAGCATGAAGATGAAGAGTGAATAAGAAGCCAAGTTTGTTTGAATTGACTTACTACTTACATTAGTGTGTAACTTGAGAAAACTTACGAAAACAAACTTATGACATGTTCATAAACTTTTTTTAATTTATTTCCATTAGCATGCAAGATTGTTTATGAAAACAACTTATAATTCATGAAAATAGATCAATTTTATTTTATCTTTTGTTATGAAAATAGCTTATAACAAGCACTTATATATTATAAAAAATTTATGCTATAAACTGCTTATCCAAACATAACCTATATATGAAGGACCCGTGTCTTAGATTATTTTTGTATTCCTTATTACTATTTTCGTTGTTACTAAGAAAATGGTAAAAGACTCATAAGTTGTTCTATAAGTTCATGGTAAAAGACCATGAAAATGTGCTGAGACGCGGGTTCGTATCCACACTATCCTCAATATCCAACGTTAGTATGCGTGCGTTTTTGCTAATACACTTCAAAACCAAAACAGAAAAACTCAAAGTAAATCGACATATTAATATAAGTAAAATGCCATGCTTAGGACCTATAATAACTTTCTGATTCCTTGCTTCACCATAATGTGGAATTATTCAATACCATAAACCAAAGCAAAAGAAAAAGTGGCAAAACCAAACCCTTTGTGAAGTAGAAGACACGCATGAGCAATATTCTTTCAAAACTTTGGAAAAGAATCATTAAGCTATGTTCTATAAATGTTGTCGTAGACTTCGAATTAAATAATCACACAAGATTACTAAAGGCATAGGATCATCAGAGGTAAAAACTTGTATATGTTTAAATCCCATTTTTATTGTTCAAAAATATTTATATATGAGAAATAAATAAAATATAATGTCTAACCATGAGATATTATTTTTTCTTGCAAGTCTTAATTAATATTTTGAGAATCAAAGTATATAAAACCATGGAAGCGTTGGGAGTGATTTGGGAAGCTGCTAAAAGTTTGTTCAGTTGCATAAATGAACAAGCTGCCTATGTTTATAAGCTGCATGAGAATCTGGAATCACTGAACAAAAAATGGGGTGATCTTCAAAACAGGGAAAAGGATGTGCTAACAAAAATTGATAAAGATGAGAGCACAGGAGTGATGAAAAGGACAAATGAAGGCATTGGTTGGCTTCAGGAATTTCAAAAATTTCAAGAGGTATCTTTCTAATTTCTTAATATCTTTTCATTATTTGCCTTTTCATTTTGAATTTCAATTTTATAAACTGAAGTGCTTACATTGAAACTATATTGCATGTATGAATGACAAATTTAAAAGAATGGACATAGATGATATTTTCTCAGTCCCAAATTATATTACGTTTTGACCATTTCATGTGTATTAAGAAATGTAATTAATTTTGTATGAGAAAGAGATATTATGTGTTGTTTTACAAAATAGTTCTTAATTAATTGTATGTGAAAGTATAAATTAAAGAATTGAAAGAAGAGAGAGTAATAAATTGTTAATGATATAATAGGAAACGTAACATTAATACTTCATTGATATTGTAAAACGACATATAATTTGAGAAATTTTTTTTCTCCAAAATAACATATAATTTGGGACAGAGGGAGTAGTTTGTAATGAATGCAACCTAAGAGGCCGGATATTATGAAACAATTATGTGTCCTTTAATGTTGGATAAAGTGAAAAAAAATTATACCAAATGAGTGTGGTTCAACCTTTGTAGAACACACTCTTATACAGGAACAACCAAGATTAAATAACTTAAGCAATCACGGGGGGATGTCGCATAACTGGACCAGATGATTTTGGAATGTCAAGGGGTTTCTTAGTAGCATTGAGAAGATCGGCACTAAGTGGTCAACCATTTTTTTTTTCAGGATATTTTAATTTATACAACATTACACATGTTAAAGCTTTAATAAATGCACAACTTTTTTTTGACATAAACTAACATATATTAATTAACTTTTTCTTGAGAAGTGGTTTCTTTGTCTCTATCTTATTAATTTAATTAGATATCAATTTGGCATTATTTTACAAACCTATTATATTACTTGTTTATTTATTTTATAAAAACCACGTATCACACAAAAAAATATTTTAATAGATACACATATATACAAGTAACGAAGTTAAACAAATTATTCTCCTAAAAAAAAGTAAAACAAAATATTAACAAAAAAGTTTTTTACAGAAAAATATGTGAGCTTTATATAGCTCTTGGTGGATAGAGAAAAAAAACACTTTTCAAGAAAATGTTAATTAATAGGATAGTTTATGTTAAAGAAAGTTGTGCATTTATTGGAGATTAACATGTGCAATGTGCTTTCCATTATATAACTATTTAAAACTTAAAAACTTTTTCCCTAATTTTTTTTTACAAACTTTAATTGAAATATTATTATTAATTTTACAAAGTCATGCTTCAAAATATAATTTAGACCTAAAACTATTTTTGTCGTCCAATATGGATTTTTTGAAAAAAAAATTAGGGTTAAATATGTTTTTGGTGCTTATAAATATTTTAACTTTTTGTTTTAATTCCTCTAAAATCTTTCTACGACTTTTAATCCACAACGGTTTCATTACAACTTTTGATCACGGCTTTTAAGTTAACTCTTGTGTATCATTTTAAATTATTTATATTTTTTCACAATCATGTTTAAAATATTATAAAAATCTCTCCCAATTATTTTTATAACTAACAAAACATAAATTAAATATAAATTTTTATGTTTTTTACCCTTCAAAGTTCATAATGAATTCATGATTTGTTAAAAAAACTCTAACTTTCTTTGGGTGAGATTCTTATAATATTATAAATATTTTACAAAAATGTGAAGGTTAGACATGACCTGACTTAAAAAACCGTGAAAAAAAATGTGAACACAAATCTTTTTTGGACTAAAATTTGAAGTAATATTCTCAAGAGATTGAAACAAAAAATTTGAATATTTACATGGAGGAAAAAACATATTTAATCCAAAATCTCATTGGTCTATGACTCTCTGTTTCTAACAGAAAATGATGAAGGCTAATCAGTATCGTCAAGAATTTCAAAATAACCGATGTCTGAATGGTTACTGCCCAAAGAACTTTGTGTCAAGCTACAAGTTGGGAAAGGAAATTGTTGAGAGGCTCAATGAGGTGAATGACATGCTTTCTAAAGCTGATGAGACGCATTTTACTATTGAGCAACCACCTAAACCTGTTGCTGAGATGCCTTGTGGTGAGACTATAGGCTTGGACTTGATGGTCGACAAAGTATGGCATAGTCTTGAAAATGATAATGTGGGAATAATTGGTTTATATGGAATGGGTGGGGCCGGAAAAACTACACTTATGAGGAGAATTCTCAGTGAGTTAGGAAAGAGGGGGCATAGTTTTGATATAGTGTTGTGGGCAGTGGTTTCTAAAGATTGTGATATCAATAAAATCATGACTGACATCAGCAATTGGTTACAGATTGATGAGAGTTTTTGGAAAAGAAGTCATCAAGAGCAAAGAGTAGCGAAGATTTATGAACGGTTGAAAGAAAAGAAGTTTGTGTTGATGTTAGATGATTTATGGGGAAAGCTAGAACTACAAGCGATAGGAGTTCCACTCCCGAAAGAAAGTAACAACAAATCAAAAGTTGTGTTCACAAAACGGTTCAAGGATGTGTGTGCAAAAATGAAAGCGGAAACAAAATTAGAAGTGAAATGTCTACCTGATAAAGAAGCATTTGAATTGTTTTGTAACAACGTAGGCGAGACATTAAAAGGTCACACAGAGATCCAAAAGCTAGCCCATGAAATGGCTAAAGAATGCGGAGGATTGCCGCTAGCATTAATTACTGTGGGAAGTGCCATGGCTGGGGTGGAAAGTTATGATTCTTGGATGGATGCGAGAAATAATTTGAGGAGTTCTCCTTCTAAAGCCTCAGATATGGAACATAAAGTTTTTCGTAAGCTCAAGTTTAGCTATGACAAACTTCCTGATGAGGCACATAAAAGCTGTTTTTTGTACTGCGCACTATACCCGGAAGATTTTGTATTAGATGTTGATGAACTTATTGATCGATGGATTGGTGAGGGATTTCTCGATGAAGATGGTAAAAGTATGTATGGTATGTACATCAAAGGGAACACTATTATTGAAAATTTAATACATTCGTGCCTATTAGAGGGGGATATTGATGCTAGCATTGTAGATGCGTATTGGAGTGGCTATAGGAAAATTAAGATGCATGATGTGATTAGAGATATGGCACTATGGTTAGCTCGAGATGAAGATGAAAACAAAGACAAAATTGTACTTCAAGGGCAAGCAATTTCCATGTCAGAAATGGATTCTAAAAGATTGAATGTTGTAGAGAGGATTTCAATAATAACTACTTGGGATTCAGAAGAAAGTTGGAAGGTACCAACTTGTCCAAATCTCATCACCCTTTGTTTAAATTTAGAAAAGGATTATAAACAAAGGCTGAAAGTGTTGGATTTATCATTAAATTTCCAATTCATAAAAAGGCTGAAAGTGTTGGATTTATCAAATAATAAGTTTATAAGCAATCTGTCCTCAGACATAGGCGATTTAATCAACTTGGAATTCCTTAACCTCTCAGAATCAGGAGTTGTCGAGTTGCCTATTGCATTGAAGAAGTTGAAAAACTTGAGGGTATTTCTTTTGGATGATATGATTTGCCTTTATGTTAAAAACATTCCTCTGGAAGTGATAGAGAGTCTTGAACAATTAAAGGTGTTTAGATTTAGTAGAGGTGATTACAGACCTTTACGAGAAGAAGAAGAAGAAGAAGAAGAAGAAGAAGAAGAAGAAGAAGAAGAAGAGATATCATTACTGGAGAAGCTGGAATCATTACCAAAATTGGAGGAACTGAGTGTCCAATTAACTACCATCACTAGTGTGCAGAGATTATTAGACTCCCCCAAATTACGAGATTGCTCTAGACGCCTTCTGATTTGTTATTTGAAAAAGGAGGGGCCAAAGTCACTTGAAATGTCTTCATTATTAACATCCATGTCAGAAATGAAGCATTTGAACCAAATATTTCTTTTTAGGATACACAACCTCATGGATGATTCATCGGTTACTGACAAATGCCATCTTGGAAAGCTTCGCCATGTGGACATATCTTATTGTCATTCAATAACTCATTTGACATGGTTGAGGTATGCTCCGCTTCTTGAGAGCCTTGTTGTTGTGTGTTGTGATTCAATTGAAGCTAGAGATGAAGAACAGGCTGGCTATGACTCCAACAATGATAATATATTCACAAATCTTAAATATCTTTATCTTTCCGATATGGCAAAACTAGTGAGCATCCACAAGAGAGCTTTGGATTTTCCTTCCCCAATCTGAGAAAGCTTCCTTTCAATTCCAGCTTTGCTTCCAACAATAAATTGATTGCAATCTATGGAGGGACAGAGTGGTGGGATAATTTAGAGTGGGATGACACAAATATTCCAACCTTACTACTTCCTAAACTTCAATTAAAAGAATTCTTAGATCCGAGGTTATCTCCTTCTATTTACTGAATCTCGTAAATCTTATGTGTACTTTTGTTCTCCATTTTCTTTGTTAATTTTAATTCGTTGCTGTTTAATCTTGTCTATGCAATATTGTTTATGTACAATTTCTTTACGCGCATATCGTGTTTTCTGGTTTTATGTGATTCTCTCAATTCGGCTTCTGCATGTATAATTTTCTGTAATTACAATTTCTGCATAATTTAGTTTATTGATTTTATAATCATTCTGGTTCTACGATTCTGGTATAAGTGTAAACCAATTTGTTGTTGTTGTGGTTGGTTTGTTTTCCATCTATATGCCTTACTAATTGGTGTGTGACCAATAAATAAAGATGAAATTACGATTCCTTTTCATAGTATATGGTCTATGATCTAGTTAGTTTACGTCATTATGGTTGTTTTAACTAATGTTTATATGTGCGAAAAGTGGAAAAACGTGTGTGCACTAAAGAGAGACAGCACCACTATCTACTTGTTTCATTAGTTTCGTTGGCACCACTCTCTATCCCGTGTAACTAAATTTTGGGAAGGTTTTAGAAAAATGGTGTGTGGTACCATTTCTTAAATTCTATCTTATCCAAAAGCATAGTCTTCTTATAAAACTTGGTTGAAGAAAGTAGATCAATAAAAGAGATAGATCCCCAAAATAAATGGAAAAGTGTTGAGGCTCATGCTTTTCTCCTTGCTTTATAGTGCTAAGACCGTGATTGAATGGACCAATACCTCTCTTTTGGCTCCCAAGATTAAATTTGTTCTTTCACATGATTTGTGAAACATGATATCAGACACGTTTTAAATATACTTGCATTTCATTTCGTGGTCACTCTTGTCCACCGAAAGTTCTTATAATCTCATGATTACATTAATGAGAATTAAAGAGAAAAAAATTGTAGTTAAAAAATATGTGAAGCTTGATTCATCACACGTCGATGGTACTGCCACTCATGTTTCCCATTTCAGAAAATAATGAGCTTGATGGAGTGTTAGAAGCCAATTTTTAATGGGTTTGATATCAGAAAGTGGCTACAAAATTTCCAACAAGTTAATCATTTCAAGGCCAAAACTTGGCCCATTTTTTTGTCCTGCATCACTTGAGTAAGTATACGGGAAGATTTTTTAAAAATGGTGATAAGTTGGCTTTGAATTTTCCGTTTATTTCGAGTTAGCAATTCAAAATTAAAGAAATATGATTGCTCAATAAATTAGTTGGAATATTTTGGATTTAAAAACAACAAACACACTTTGCCAGCCACAACAAATAACCAATGTTGTGGGAACCCCAGTGAACTTTGTAAAAATATAAATCAACATGAGTGACCAATGAAACTAGTTTAAAAATTTGGTGTAGACATATCATATTCATATGTGTTGCCTACCTCGCAAATCTGTTATACACTAATTGAATTTTACTATTATAGTTTATCTACACAACTTTTCTAGCTCCGTCTAAAACCAGTAACCTATATATACCCAATATTTTTCATTTAGAGAAACATGAATTGATAAATATACGTAGTAACATAGTTGGTCATGCTTGGATTGTTTATTTGAATAAGACAGATAACTTACACTGTATGTGGACTTGGACTTGTTTAGATTAATTAGTAGTACTTTATTTATACACCATCGCACATGATTCTTCCTTAATGATTAGCCAATAGCTCAACCATGTGCAGGCTTAATGTAAATTCTATGTATTGAATTAATTAGACATCAATGCATATTGAATTAATTAGACAATTCATATCAAATGAATGTAACAAAATTAATATACACATAAACAATATTATTCATATCAAAGTTAAAACGTTACCTGGCATATGAGCATTTGAACACCACCTTCAAGGAAAAGGGCTCTCCTACCCCACTTATCAACTCCATAAATTGAGACACAAGTAGCAACAACATTAACAACACCGGTGATGACAGCCGACATAAGTGAAGCATCGTCCTTAAACCCAATGGAATTAAATAGCACAGGTGCATAAAACATAATAACATTGATGCCGGTAAATTGTTGGAAGAATGGTATCAATACGGCCATAGTAAGCTGAGGTCTATATTTCCTCTGCAACAAATTTCTCCAAGGGTTTTCAACTTGCATTGAGGCCTCACTAGCTGCCACAAGGTCATTGAGGGTTCATCAACATCTTCAATGCCACGAATTCTCTTAAGTTGAGCTTTAGCTCCATCGCGATCACCACGTTCGATCATTGAGTTAGGGGTGTCGGGAAGGACTAGTGATCCAATGGTTATTATAAGTGCTGGGACCATAGCACCACCTAAACTCAATCTCCATTCCCATCCACCTTTGATTTTGGCAAAAAAGTAATTCAACACATTGGCCACAAGTATACCAATTGTAATTGATAATTGAAACCCAATATTCAATGCTCCTCTATACTAGTATTTGTAAGGAGCCATCTCATAGAGGTACAATGGCACAGCCTGTAAAATTTAACAAAAAAAAATTAACAAATTAAACCAATTAAGAATGATTAATATTTAATATCAAGTGGGATCATATAAACAATGTCAAGTAAACGAGTTATTATCATAGAACTTTGTTTAAAAAAAGATATGGAGGACCACGGGTTCTTCTCAACTTGTACGTCTATATTGGTTTGAAACAGAAACATTATTTTATGTTTTTTATAAAAAACAATTTTTGAATGCAAAGACTTGGAAAATTATGCAAGCTGGTGTGGAAATACGAAGTGAGATATATTACAGGGACTAAGGGTTTTCAAAACCAAACCAATCCAATAGAAAAACCGCAAACCTGAATCAAACTAAACCAAAATTGCGAAAAACCGCATTTGGTTCGGATGTATTCGGATCAATTTTTTACTCAACCGCATGGTTTGGTTTGATTTGCGGTTTTTATTTTACCAAGCAAATCAAACCGCAACATAAGAAAAACATTAATTAAACAAATGTTACCTAGACCAATGCTTATAGAAACTCAATAGAAACTTTTATAAAATGACATATTTTTTCTCTTGATAAGTTTCTTTTTTTGCTTTTTATTTAAAAAGTGTTTTCATATGCTACTTGAACTTTTAGTTAATGTTTAAATCTTAGTCTTTTGTATTCCTTACAAAATATGATTACTTTTTGTTCATGTTTTAAATTTGGTCTATGTAGTTGAGAAATTTTTTAATTGAAAATGAAATTGTAGTGTTGGATGAAATTTAAAACATTGTTGAAAATATATTTTTAACTTGATTTTAATGTTGGAACAAAAAGTTGTATTGCCTCGAAAAACCGCACCAACCAATCCAAACCAAACCGCATTAGTTTGGTTTGGTTCATATTTTATTTTAAAAGTTAACCAAACCAAACCAAACTGCATACTTTTTTATGTTGCGGTTCAGATGACTTTTAGCCTCAAAACCGAACCAAACCGCACCGCGAAAACCGTTAACAGGGACACAATAACTGTGGTAGTAATAATAGATTAGCGGGAGCATGGACCCAATAAAGTTAAAAAAAATCATGCAAACAACCATAAAAAAATAATAATGCAAGGTGTATTTTTCAAAAAAATCATGGATAATCAAAATAAGACAATACAACACAGACAAATTAAAGGACAACAAACATACTTTTCATATTTTTGACAAAGACGTAATTTTTCATTATTTTAGAGGATTATTTTAAAAAAGTAAAAAACGTTAATGAAGGTATAAATTAATGTACACTAAAAGGTGATATAATAAATCAGATAATATTAAACACAGCCCATATTTTACGTTATTCTCTTTCCAATAAAACAAACCCAAAAAAACCCAAACAAAAAACAAACAAAGAAAAGATATTTATAAAAATAAAGTAAAGTAAAATAAAGAACTAGAGAAAAATTAAGGCTTAATTGCAGTTTTGACCTCCTAAGTATCACAATCTTACGATTTTAGTCCCCCTATAAAAAACAATAACAAATCAGCCCTTTAAGT
Organism: Medicago ruthenica; assembly: GCA_018208015.1. Classification (NCBI taxonomy): domain Eukaryota; kingdom Viridiplantae; phylum Streptophyta; class Magnoliopsida; order Fabales; family Fabaceae; genus Medicago; species Medicago ruthenica. The sequence continues at coordinate 61,236,074 of CM031376.1, read as the reverse complement.
TTATCCCTTTTGCACTTTTGGCCCCCGGTCTAATTTTGACCCAGACAACGCACACGTGACACCTCACTTAAGTGAGTAGAATGTCATGTGTGTAATTTTTTAATTAAAAATAAATAAAAAAGCCACATATTTATTAATGGAATTAAAGAAATAAAAAAGGAAAAGGAAAACAAAACAACTTCACTTCATCTGTTGTTTACGTGTTCTTCTCCAAAATCCAAATCTGAAAAACAACTTATCCTCATCAATTTTTTGTTCCTAAAAAACATTCATTTTCATCAACAAATTCGGATCTTAAACAAATTTTTAGAAGCCATCACTCATGTTAAACAAATTCGGGTCATAATAGTGATGATGAAAGCCTTGTTAGTGTTCTTTGAATTTGAATTTGCAAGTAAGATCAAACAAGCAGCAGCTTCGTGATCTTCCAGAGTCATGTTGACAGCTCATGTGACCAAAAAGAGTCTTCCATGACCATAATTTCTTACCGCATTCGTCATGTATTGATCACCACCACTACCCAATTAACATTGATTAATTTTCCTATATAATTTTTCTGTCCGTCGCATTTCCGGCCACCCTTGGCTAAACAAAACACACAATATTCTGAGTCTCTTGTTTCTCTATATTCCGGTGAATTGATGACAGCAAGTTCATCTGAGGTATTCTGTGACAGATTTGGAGCCTTTGTTGTACCTTGTTAGTCGCTCCTTGAGTTGCATGATACATGTTTGCGTTTTGCTAGCGAAGGTTTTGTTGAGTATGTCCCATGCTTGTTTGGAGTTTTTTGCACCGCCAAGCATTGTCACAACATTCTGATCCATGGAGGAGAGAATGGCATGAAGTATGAGTTGATCTTGCCTTGTCCAATACTCATAATCACCATGTGTTTTGGCTGGGCAGAGTTTGGTGCCATCTACAAAACTGAGCAGATCATAACCAATGAGAAGGGCGTTGAATTGCACCTTCCAAGCTGGAAAATTTGAACCTGTTAGTTTGATGGAGGATTGGGTGTGTAGGATAATGACATTGGTGGTTTCATTGATGACAATGGTGTGGCAAGACATTTTGAAAGGTTTGGATCGGTGCTGTTAAGCTAACAAGCGACTGATACCATATAAGAGAGTGATATTGTAATTCAAAAGCTTGTATTATTTGTCAGAAATGCCTTTACGTATATAGAATAACTAGTCTTTAACCCGTGCAAAACACGGGCGAAAAATGAGTTTTATTGTAATGTGCAAATGCTGACCCTCAAGACATAATGCAGGATAGTTAATATATAATATAATTTATAAATAACTTAAATGAGTATCTTGTTACATATCAAAATGTTAAATGAGTATCCTATTACAAATCAAAATATTACACTGATAAAAGATAAACTAATAAAAAAAAATCTTTCTCAACAATAAATTCAACATCTCTTGATGGCTCGAAATGTCACTGCAAAAGAAATGAATGAAAAATATTAATGAATATAAATCTAGATTTTTGATAAATAAAATTTATTGTATATTTTATTTAAATATATCCAAATACAAATTTTTTTTAGGAGTTATTGTATACAGATGTTAATAACTATATTATTATACCTTCGTTATAAATAGAATTATAAATTAAATACCTATAGCCCACCATGTTTGAGGAATATAAAGCTTTGGTCTTAAATCAAATACATATAGCCTCCCGTGTTTGTAGTTAGTATGAACCATACAACTCTATTTGGATTACACAAACAGAGAAACATAATTACAACATTTGATTTTTTATAATGAAAGAAATGTATAACATTTGGTTTTTTATAATGAAAGAAATAGAACTAATATTTCAAATTAAAAATCCATTAAAGTTCAATAACCTTATTGGCATCCCTCATCCAAACTATTTGGCAGGAAAGAAAAAGAGGGCTAATGACAATATGTAATAAAAAGCTTTAGTCAAGTACTTTGATACATAAGCTTAACTATATGATTCTCCTTGATTCTAATTATCTACTTTTTATTGTTCAAAATACAAATCCAAATTTCCCATCCTAAATTTAATAAGTGCAAACTAATTTTTATTAGTTCATAGAATGTTACAGTATATTCTAAGAGGGTCTGAAATAAAGCTAAAAATGGTTGTGATCAAATACTAATGCAATTCTCATGACAATTATTTCAATCCCCAAGTAAAATCTTTAAAACAGAAGAAAAAAAATTTGGTCATACTCATAATGTGTGATCATATCCAACTATCCCTTGTCCCTCCAGTGTCAATAACAATACTATTTCACTTAATGTTGTGGGTTAAGCTTGTGTCCCATTTGAGAAACTCATGTTATATTGATAGCCAAATCCATTTGATCCCATTTTCAATTATCTGTTATTATAATAAGAGGCCAGAATAAGAGAAATCAAAAATAAAAGAACTTTATCATGACATTGCATATGAAATGTTGAGAAACTCATGAACTTAATGTTTTGGGTTAAGCTTGTATCTCGTTTGAGAAACTCATGTTGTATTGATAGCCAAATCCATTTGATCCCAATTTCATTATCTATCATTATAATAAGCGGCAATAAGCAAAATAAGAGAAAACAAAGATAAAATAACTTAATTATGACCTTGCATATGAAATGTTGGCAAAATCTTATAGTTCAAAACCTAGATGATGCTAATAATCAAGACCAATATTACTAATTATTGAAGCTCAAATCATACATGGCAGTATAAAAGACCATGGTATAAAAATAAGAAGGAATTTTTTATCATGTGAGAATTTTCACATGTTAGGAAGTTCAAAATAGTAAGTTTGTTTTGGAACTTGTGCATTTAACATTAAATATATAACTTTTTAATAATTAACTATGAGAGAACACAACTGACAACAATATATGACATAAAAGTCTATTTAAATCTTGTAAGTTGGGAATCATTATCAAATTGAAAGAAGCTACTGATAATAACAATATAAAATGTGGCTATGTATAAATTTTCGAGCCTTGATCAACTGTCATTGAAATGATAAAATCATAACTAATAGTGGTAATTTATATGATTTCATATGCTGCATATGAAATTGATCTCAAAGAAATAGTACTTAAATATTCTAATATGTTTTATCAAAAAACAACCTAGAATAATAATAATAATAATAATAATAATAATAATAATAATAATAATAATAATAATAATAATAATAATAATAATAATAACTTCATCCGACTTTGTCCTTAGCACACTTCACAAAAAAAACTAATAGGGTGAGAAAACTAATCCTTTGCCAAAGAAAGAAATATCAGGACCAAAAAGAAATTGACAAAATCTAGTCTCAAAGATAATTGACTTCTGTAATATCCCGCGTAGAAGTATCAGTTATAAGTGTCAGAAACTTGATAAGCAAGCAATGACAAGGTGGTAATTAGAGGGAATGACAAAGTTGTAAATAGAGGAAAATGGCTTAATGGATATGTTGAGTCTTTTGGTGTTGGCTGCATGTTTAGGCAAAACCAAGATATTGAATAGAAGCATCTCCATATGTATAACATTTCTTCAGTTGGAAGTTTTTAATTTTGAAGCCATTCAGAAGCTGAAAATGCCATCAGAAGCTGTAGGCACTGTAGCACTTCAGAAGCTGATTCAGGTTCTGATGCCAGCGTTGACTTATGTTGACTTCATCAGAAGCTGGTTATTTTCAAGGTTTTTCTATGCGAATCTTTGCAAGATTTATTGAGGATTTATCCACGCATATTGCTTCTAGAATGCTGATTTATTTGAAGAAGATTTTATTGAAGATTTGGTTCAAAGATATGATATTCATATTTTCCTGTTATAATCTTTAAAAGATTCAGTACAGTTTTATTTGTTACATTATTGGACCAATCTTATTTCAGTAACAAATCAAATCAGAAGATTAGTTTTATTTTGCAAGACTGAAGGCTATATAAGGAGGAGGGCTGTTGCTATTCAAGATACGATTTTAAGAGTATTATTCAGAGAAAATTGAGTCTTAGTATTTTAAGCTTTTAGCTTTATTGTGCACCACTCTGTTAGAGTTGGTTTAGGATTGTTATTGAGTTGTAATTCATTCTAAGCCTCTAGGTACGAATGAAGTTGTGTTTTTAAAGTTTTCTGAAAAACAGAGTGTTTTTGTTTAAGGGTAGTTCAAGTGGCTGGGTTGCAGTTACTTGAATAGGAAGTTAGAGGTTTTTCTAATACTCAACGTGTTGGGTAGAATTCAAGACTAGGAGGAAGTTAATTGCTTAGGCTGGGAACTGGGAGTCAGTGTCTTGAGTCATAAGGATTAATTCCTATAGTGGAATTCCTTCCTGGATTGGTATCCCCCAGAGTAGGAGGTGTTTACTCCGAACTGGGTTAACAAATTTCTGTGCCTTTTTTACTTTCCTGCACTTTAAATTTGCTGCCTGTGTGTGTTTGTGTTTGTGCTCTGTGTTGCAAACTATTGTGCCCTGCGTGCTGTTCAGAACCTGTTAGGTTCAGAACCTGATAACTCTGTTTGTCTCTTATCATTGCCTGGCCAGAATTACAATTGGCATCAGAGCAGGCACCCTGCCTGTAATTTGGGTGAGATCCAGAGGCATTAATTTCTGGTAAGCATGGATAGAGAAGGAGGCTATGTCAATAGACCACCCCTACTAGATGGCACAAACTATGAGTATTGGAAGTCAAGGATGTGTGCTTTTCTAAAGTCTATTGACAGCAGGACTTGGAAAGCTGTGATTAAAGGCTGGGATCATCCTGTGTATACAGACAAAGATGGTAACAAGACTGAGGTTCTGAAGCCTGAGGAGGAATGGACCAAAGCTGAAGATGATCTGTCACTGGGAAATTCAAAAGCTTTGAATGCTATCTTCAATGGTGTTGATCAGAACATGTTCAGACTTATCAAACAGTGTACTGTTGCAAAGGAGGCCTGGGAAATTTTAAAGACAACTCATGAAGGAACTTCTAAGGTGAAGATGTCCAGACTTCAGTTACTGACCACCAAGTTTGAGAACCTGAAGATGAAGGAAGATGAATCCATTCAGGATTTTTACATGAATGTGCTGGATATGGCAAATTCCTTTGATTCTCTTGGGGAGAAGATGTCTGATGAGAAGCTAGTAAGAAAAATCCTCAGGTCCCTGCCCAGAAGGTTTGATATGAAGGTGACGGCTATTGAGGAGGCTCATGATATTTCTGCTATGAAGGTGGAAGAGCTCATTGGTTCTTTGTTAAATTTTGAGACTGCATTCTGCAAACAGCCTGATAAGAAATGGAAAGGAATAGCATTTGCAGTTAATTCAGGAGCTGATGATCAACATGAGTCTGATGAGGAGGATAATGACTTATCAGAAGCTCTAGTGTTGCTGGGAAAACAATTCAACAAGATTCTGAAGAATGTCAACAGAAAAGCCAAAGCCAAAGGTCAGAATTTCAGAGTCAATAACAAAAAGCAACAAACTGATGAGAAGAAGACCAAGTCTGAGGAGAAAAGTAACCAAGCTAAAGGTGTGCAGTGCTATGAGTGTGAAGGGTATGGACACATCAAGTCTGAATGTCCCACTTTTCTCAAGAAGCAGAAAAAGAGCCTAGCTATTTCATGGTCTGATGATGGTTCTGAAGATGATGATGTTAGTGAATCTGATATGTGTGATACTGGTCTGGTTGTAAGGTCAGGAGCTATCTTGAAGAAGGAACATGTTTTAGAGTCTGAGACCTTTTCAGAGTCTGACTCAGAGTCTGAAGCCTCATATGTGTCTGAAGCTGCTAAAACCTCATATGATGAACTAGCTGATAACTACAAGAAGCTGTATACCAGAAGTGCTGAGGTTTGCAAACAAGTGTTGGATCAGAAGGAGACTATTCTACAACTGGAGGCTGAAAAAGGTGAACTGTTAGTACAGAATTCAGATTTAAAAGAAGAAGTGAACCAGTTAAATTCCCAACTTGAACATATGAAAAAGCAGGTTAGAATGATGAATACTGCTACTAATGTGTTGGATGAAATCTTGGGTGCTCAGCAACAAGGAAAAACTGGATTAGGCTTTGATGATCAGACTCAGAACTCCAAACAGAAGATTCATGTTAAAGAGTTTGTTCCTGCCACTAAAACTGATAATCCTGTGATTGGAGCATCTCAGATGAGACCTCAGAAACAATCCCAGATGCAAGCTCAGAAGTATGTTCAGATGCAAGGTCAGAAGCACGGTCAGATGCTACCTCAGAAGCAACCCCAGAAATCTTTCAGAAACAGAAGGAGGAGGAATCATCCATGGGTCTGTCATCATTGTGGAAAGAGAGGGCATATCAAACCATTCTGCTTTAAATTGTATGGTTACCCTGAACACTTTCAATTTAGAAGAGTGCAACCAGCTGCACCCAGACACAGTGTTCAGAAGGTGTGGAAACCTAAGGTTCAGAATGTAGGCATGATTGCTCACACTTCATTAAGAGCCACCTCAAAAGAAGACTGGTATTTTGATAGTGGGTGTTCAAGGCATATGACTGGTGTGAAGAAGCTGCTAAGCAATATCAGATCATACTCCAGAAGCTATGTGACATTTGGAGATGGTGTAAAAGGTCAGATTCTGGGTATTGGTGATTTGATCAGAGAAGGTTTGCCCAGACTTAATGATGTGCTACTGGTGGAAGGATTAACCTCTAATCTGATCAGTATCAGCCAACTTTGTGATCAAGAATTGAAGGTTAATTTCAACAAGCTAGAGTGTATTGTTACTGATCAGGAAGATAAGATTCAGATGAGAGGCTGCAGATCCAAAGACAATTGTTATTTGTGGGTTTCTGAAGAAGAAAGAAGTTTAACTTCTTGTCTTATGAGCTCAGAAGAGGAAGTCAAGCTCTGGCACCAGAAGTTAGGTCATCTGCATCTGAAAGGCATGAAGAAAATCCTAAGTACTGAAGCTATCAGAGGTGTACCAAATCTGAAGATCAATGAGGACAGTGTTTGTGGTGATTGTCAAATTGGGAAACAAACAAGAAAGTCTCATCCCAGATTAGTTCACCAGGTAACTACTAAAGTACTAGAACTTATTCATATGGATTTAATGGGGCCTATGCAAGTAGAAAGTATTGGAGGGAAGAGGTATGCTTTTGTAATGGTAGACGACTACTCAAGATTCACATGGATCAACTTTGTTAGAGAGAAGTCTGATACTTTTGAAGTGTTTAAAGACTTATGTACTCAATTACAAAGAGAGAAGGACTGTGGGATTGTCAGAATCAGAAGTGATCATGGCAAAGAATTTGAGAACAAGAGTTTCTCAGAATTCTGTGCTTCTGAAGGTATAAAGCATGAGTTCTCTGCACCTATCACACCTCAGCAAAATGGTGTAGTTGAGAGGAAGAATAGGACTTTGGCTGAATGTGCAAGAGTAATGCTGCATGCTAAGAAACTTCCATATATGTTCTGGGCTGAAGCAATGAACACAGCATGTTACATACACAATAGAGTCACTTTGAAAAAGGGAACATCATCTACATTGTATGAACTGTGGAAAGGGAGGAAGCCTACTGTCAAATATTTCCATGTTTTTGGGAGCAGATGCTATATTTTGGCTGATAGAGAAAATAGGAGAAAGTTGGATCCTAAGTCTGATGAAGGCATATTCCTGGGTTATTCAGTAAACAGCAGAGCTTATAGGGTGTTTAATTCAAGAACTAAAGTTGTGATGGAGTCCATTAATGTGGTAATTGATGATCTGACTGCTGAGAAAGATAGAAGTGAGTCTGAAGTTGTTCCAGAGTCTGAACCATCAGAAGAACAAACTTCAGAAGCAGAAATTCATCCAGAGTCTGAAGAAGCAGATGTACATCCAGAACATGATCCTACCAATAAAGGGCCATCTATTAGAATTCAGAAGGATCATCCTAAGGAGCTTATCATTGGGAGTTTGGATCAAGGGGTCAGAACCAGAAGATCAGATGCTGCTGCTACTGATTCATGCTTTGTGTCCAAGTTTGAACCCAAGAATGTGAAAGAAGCCCTGACTGATGAATTTTGGATTGATGCAATGCAAGATGAGTTGAATCAATTCAAAAGGAGTGAAGTGTGGGATCTAGTTCCAAGACCAGAAGGACAGAATGTGATTGGCACTAAGTGGATATTCAAGAATAAAACAGATGAAAATGGTACTGTGGTCAGAAACAAGGCTAGGTTGGTTGCTCAGGGCTATACTCAAGTAGAGGGATTGGATTTTGATGAAACCTTTGCACCTGTGGCCAGACTAGAGTCCATAAGACTACTGTTGGGTGTATCCTGCATTCTCAAGTTCAAATTGTTTCAGATGGATGTGAAGAGTGCATTTCTGAATGGATATTTGCAAGAAGAGGTATATGTTGAACAGCCTAAGGGTTTTGTGGATCCAAAGTTTCCAGAACATGTGTACAAGTTAAAGAAAGCCTTATATGGATTGAAGCAAGCACCAAGAGCATGGTATGAAAGGCTTACTCAATTTCTTGTGGCTCAAGGTTACAGAAAAGGAGGTTCTGATAAGACTTTGTTTGTGAAAGATGAAAATGGGAGTCTGATGATTGCTCAGATTTATGTGGATGATATAGTGTTTGGAGGGATGTCTCAGAAGATGGTCAAACTGTTTGTTCAGCAAATGCAATCAGAGTTTGAAATGAGTTTGGTTGGAGAGCTGACTTACTTTCTTGGGTTACAAGTCAAACAAATGGAAGATACAATCTTCATTTCTCAAAGTAAGTATGCCAAGAACATAGTGAAGAAGTTTGGAATGGAATCTGCTGCTCACAAGAGGACACCAGCTGCTACTCACCTGAAGTTAACTAAGGATGAAGATGGAGTATCAGTTGATCAAAGTCAATACAGAAGCATGATTGGGAGCTTATTGTATTTAACTGCAAGCAGACCTGATATCACTTATGCTGTTGGAGTATGTGCAAGATATCAAGCTGATCCTAAGATGAGTCATCTGACTCAGGTGAAGAGGATTCTGAAGTATGTGAATAGCACAAGTGACTATGGAATCATGTATTCACACAGTTCAAGTTCTGAATTGATGGGATTTTGTGATGCTGACTGGGCTGGAAGTGCTGATGACAGGAAGAGCACTTCAGGAGGTTGTTTCTTCTTAGGAAATAACTTGATTTCATGGTTTAGCTAGAAACAAAACTGTGTGTCATTGTCAACTGCTGAGGCTGAGTATATTGCTGCTGGGAGTAGTTGCTCACAATTGGTGTGGATGAAGCAGATGCTGGAGGAGTACAACATTAATCAAGAAACTATGACCTTATTTTGTGACAATTTGAGTGCAATCAACATCTCTAAGAATCCAATACAGCACAGCAGAACTAAACACATTGATATCAGACACCATTTTATCAGAAACCTTGTGGAGGATAAAGTTATTCAACTGGAACATGTAGCTACTGAAGAACAAGTTGCTGACATTTTCACAAAGGCCTTGGATGCTAAGCAGTTTGAAAACTTAAGGAGCAAGTTAGGTGTGTGCTTATGTGAAGAATTCTAGCAATTAAAGCAAACTGGATGTGAGGAAGAAAGAGTACCTGCCAGCTTTGTTAGTGCTAAGTATGATGTTGTCTCTGATACTGAGTCTGAAGTTCAAACTGGGGCAGTAGTTGAAGATGTTTGTGCAGTTTCCCTTCCCTATTTGAAGTCTGAGATTTGTCAGAATTTTGTGGCTAAAAAGGGGGAGAAAATCTTATGTAATGTGTTGGCTCTGATACCATGTGTTGCTGCTCAGAGAATTAGTTCAAATTCAGCTTTCAGTGTTGTTCAGAAGTTATTTGTGAAGCTCAGAGTTCAGAACAAATATAACAAGAGCTGTCAAGATGTTATTGAGGGGGAGTATGTGTTTGAGGGGGAGTATGTGTCTCAGGGGGAGTACAAGACTGGTATGGTCCTGAGTGTTTCTGTGATCCTGAGGTATGGTCCTGAAGAACAATTGTGTTCAGCTCCTGAAGTGTTGACTCTGATATGCTCTGATACCATATATTCAGAAGTAAGGGGGAGTTTGATGTATGCTGAGTGTATGCTGAGTTGCAGGGGGAGTGTGTGTGATGATCAGGAGTTGATCAGTAGCTCTGATACCTTGGAGTAGCTCTGATACCTTGTTTGTGATGATCAAGAGTTGATCAGTAGGTTATGTGTGCTTCAGTAGCTGATATGAACTGAAGCTGGTTTGTGTTTCTCAAGATAGTCATAAATGAATCCGCTGCTAATTACTATGTTATGATTGATCAGTGTAGAGTTCTTCATTGCTGAGTTGATCATAAGGGAGATTGAAGAACTTGGATGGTTTTAGCCAAAAATTTGCCAAAGGGGGAGATTGTTGAGTCTTTTGGTGTTGGCTGCATGTTTAGGCAAAACCAAGATATTGAATAGAAGCATCTCCATATGTATAACATTTCTTCAGTTGGAAGTTTTTAATTTTGAAGCCATTCAGAAGCTGAAAATGCCATCAGAAGCTGTAGGCACTGTAGCACTTCAGAAGCTGATTCAGGTTCTGATGCCAGCGTTGACTTATGTTGACTTCATCAGAAGCTGGTTATTTTCAAGGTTTTTCTATGCGAATCTTTGCAAGATTTATTGAGGATTTATCCACGCATATTGCTTCTAGAATGCTGATTTATTTGAAGAAGATTTTATTGAAGATTTGGTTCAAAGATATGATATTCATATTTTCCTGTTATAATCTTTAAAAGATTCAGTACAGTTTTATTTGTTACATTATTGGACCAATCTTATTTCAGTAACAAATCAAATCAGAAGATTAGTTTTATTTTGCAAGACTGAAGGCTATATAAGGAGGAGGGCTGTTGCTATTCAAGATACGATTTTAAGAGTATTATTCAGAGAAAATTGAGTCTTAGTATTTTAAGCTTTTAGCTTTATTGTGCACCACTCTGTTAGAGTTGGTTTAGGATTGTTATTGAGTTGTAATTCATTCTAAGCCTCTAGGTACGAATGAAGTTGTGTTTTTAAAGTTTTCTGAAAAACAGAGTGTTTTTGTTTAAGGGTAGTTCAAGTGGCTGGGTTGCAGTTACTTGAATAGGAAGTTAGAGGTTTTTCTAATACTCAACGTGTTGGGTAGAATTCAAGACTAGGAGGAAGTTAATTGCTTAGGCTGGGAACTGGGAGTCAGTGTCTTGAGTCATAAGGATTAATTCCTATAGTGGAATTCCTTCCTGGATTGGTATCCCCCAGAGTAGGAGGTGTTTACTCCGAACTGGGTTAACAAATTTCTGTGCCTTTTTTACTTTCCTGCACTTTAAATTTGCTGCCTGTGTGTGTTTGTGTTTGTGCTCTGTGTTGCAAACTATTGTGCCCTGCGTGCTGTTCAGAACCTGTTAGGTTCAGAACCTGATAACTCTGTTTGTCTCTTATCATTGCCTGGCCAGAATTACAGGATATATATGAAAATTTTCTAAGTTTTCTCTCATTTTTCTCTAGCAAAGAAATCAGATTTTTCTCCCTCTTTTTCCCTCATTTTCGCCCCATCCTCACCATCATCATCTCATCAAATCATCACCTCTTAAAGTAGTAAACTCCTTCCTAAACTCTTCTGTGGAAAGCAAGCTTGTGTTGGTGAAATTTGGAGCAAGAAGAAGCTAGGAAAGCCAAGGAAATAGAAGTTTTCTTGAGTAGAGATTTTGGGGCTTGAAGCTAGGGTTTGGATTTCTAAACTTAGCAAGCATCTTGTGAGGTTAAGGTGAGCTCCTAGGGGTTTTAGAACCCACCTTATCAAAATTTTGAATGTTTATAGTTTATGATCAATTTTTGAGGTTTTAGTGCCATAAGCCTTTTTGATAGTGATTCCTTGTTCATACATGATATAAGCTGATTATGTAATATCCCGCTTAAACGTGACTTTAACAGTGTTACAGGAATTAAACGAAAGGAATGGCAATTATGTATTTAAGTGGCAATGGCAAAGTTGTAATTAAGGGAAAAAGAGCAATGGGATAAATATGAAATTTTCTATGTTTGTCTCTCACTTTTCTTTTGCAAGAAAATCTCATTTTCTTCCTCTCCCTCTCCCTTGTCTCACGCCCCACCACCATCAGCACCACCATCTCATCATCATCCTCCTTTGATCCATCAAACTTCATCCTAAAATCTTGTTCTTCAAGAAAGCATGGTTTTGGGGAAAGTTGGAATCAAGAAGAAGTAGAAGAAGCATGAAGGAAAGCAAGAAAAGGGCAAGTGATGAGCTAGGGTTTTGAGGTTAAGCTTGGCAAAGATCGGAAGCAAGTTAAGGTGAGCTCCCTAGGGGTTTTAGAACCCACTTTGTTGAGTTTCATGAGTTTATAGTATTATGACCAAAGTTATGAACTTTTGAGCCCTAATTCTAAATTGCTAGTAATCCATGATCATTACATGTTGTTTTCTGTTGATAAGCATTAGAAATTATTCCTTTAAGTTGTATGATGTTTGGGCATGATTGGATAGACCAAAAATGGTGGAAAACATGTTTTAAACTTGCCCTATGATTTCCAACTGCAGGTAAAATCGTGTCACGATTCTACAACCGTGTCACGATTTTACAGGCAGGAACCAACACGATTTCTGGGCATGAAATCGTGACACGATTGCCAAATCGTGTCACGATTTTGAGGTGGACAGGACTGTTGGAACAAAATGTGTTAAACAACTCTCATCTGAATTAAGGGGGAGATTGTTGAAACATTTATGTGTAAACATATCTCTCTTTATGGTTTTGATGATAACAAAGTGTTAAATAGAAAATTGGTTTATTTGCTAATGCTTTGTTCAAGTGTTTTCAGAACCATGTGCTTTATGATTATTTATTATGAATGGTTATGGAAGGACAAGCTTAGAGCAAGGAAGGAAAGCTAAGAAGCAATGTTGCAAATCTAGAAGGAAATTGGGTCTGAAGAAGTGCTCCTGAAGTAGTGGTACTGAACTGAGAAGCTTCTGAAGTGGTCCTGAAGTGGTACTCCTGAAGTGCAGCTTCTGAGTCTGAAGGCAGCTTCTGAAGTCTGGGTGCTTCTGAAGAAGTCAACGCTGAGTCAACTCCTGAAGCCAGCTTCTGATCCGTACAAGGCAGCTTCTAATCCGTACAACTGAAGCAGCTTCTGATGCACTGTTCACAGAGAAGCTTCTGAAGCTGATGTGGCTTGGAAAGTGACCAGTACTGTGCGCATTTAATGCCTGGATGTGTCAGAACAACTCAATGGAACAGTTGTCTCCCTGACCCAAACATTCTCCAGCTTTTAAGGTAGGCCATTTCAAAAATGGCTGCTGCTCTGTTCTGTTTGATAAAGTGCAGCACACATTTGCAGTAACCTAGCCCAATTGCAACGGCTCTTTCCTTAATTCAAGCAAATCTTCAACAGCTATATTTTCATCTATAAAAGGAAGAAGATTTGAAGAAGAAATAGTTCTAAGACTCTTGAAATCAAATTGCTGAAACCTTGCTCTGTTTTCTGTGTAAAAACTGTCAAGTTCAAAACTCTTAGAAATTCTCATAGTCTTTGTTACTTAGAATTTCTTAAGGTTAAGAGTCTTAACCTGTGTTGTATTAAGAGAACACCTCTGATATTTTATCAAGTGTTCATCCCAAACTCCTTTACTTGTAAACCAGTTTGCTCCCTAAAGTCTCAGTCTGTATACTGAGCATTTGTAACCTCATTCCTTTGTGGTCTGAGTCAGAAGCCTCTTGACTTAGTGTCTTGAGCATTGGGAAGTCTCTTGTCTTAGTGACTTGAGCATTGGAAGCCTCTTCCTTGGTGGTTGAGCATAGAAGCCTCTTTCTTTGTGATTGAGCAACTGGAAGTCTCTTCCTTAGTGGTTGAGCATTGTGTAATCTTCAGATTATAGTGGAACTCTATTGTTGGAAAACAAGGGGACTGGACTACTTCTCATATTGAGAAGGAACCAGTATAAATTCTGTGTGTCTCTCTTTAATTCTTTCTTTAACTTGTTTAATCCGCTGCATTAACTTCTGATAACAGTTCAGAACCTGGTTCTGAACTTGTTTTAAGTCTTTGAAAAGAAAAAGAACAAGTTTTTGAGTCACACAATTCAACCCCCCCCTTCTTGTGTGTGTTTTTCTCACCTTCAAGGACCATGTTGTTTTTCATCTTTACTCGCACCGTTTCGGCTATCTAATACTGCTTCGGACTCAAGGAACAACATGTAATGGTTAAGCATTGCTAATAAGCATTTAAAGACCTATCCTTGAGAATGTTTAGATGAGTTTATAGATGAGGATAGACACAATATTAAGAGAGGGTTACCTTAACCCACAAGCTATCATAAAAATGTTAAGGATCTAGTTTAGGGTTTAACCCTTACCTGGCAATGTTACGGACTCGATTCAGTCTACACGAATCCAAGAATGAGATAATAGTCAAGTTGGAACCTATTTTTAGGTGAACATGATTATAGATGTATTCAATTTGGAATACAAGGGCAATAGGAATGCTTTGGCAATCATAGTTACAGATAAGTTATAGAGTTGGTTCTCCAACGGTTATAGGTGGCTTATGAGAACGATAAGCCAAGAATCATAGGTTATAGGTTATACGTTATAGGATTGTTATATGAATACAGTAACAGATTATATGTTCATATGTTAAAGTTAAAGAATTAAAGATCAAAGATATTGGCGTGCTTGCACGTTTCACAGTCATAGGGCGTGTTCAGCAGACTCCGGGATTCGCCGGATGGGACTTCTCCGAGAGGGTTGTCCACACGTTTCATAGGGAGTCCGGTGTTAACCTGATTGATAGGAATTTCACCGGGTCATAGGGAGATGTACTTCGGGGTTACTCCACCCGGATGCACTCCGTAAAATGAACTCAGATAATAATGTTTGTTCAACGCTAACAGCTAACATAAAACTGCTATAGAACTGTTTATATGTTTTATGTTTCATAGTTATAGTCAAAGTCACAGTTACAGTTATAGTCACAGGAAATTCACAGTTACAGTTATAGACAATTATCAGAAGGTGGTCCTAGGTTTCCCCTCGATCACTAAGTTATAGTTACAGATAGGTTACAATCACAGATATAGGTGGTTTACAGTTATAGTCATAGTTAGAGATACAATTACAGACAGATTCATCGTCATAGGCAGAGATTTACCCTTGTGGTTAAAGTAAAGACTTGGCGATCATAGGATATCCCCAAGATTGCCAAGGTAGGCATGGCGACCCTAGGTTCCCTGTGGTTGCCAACAGTCGGTTGGGCTGGAGCTCACTGAGACATTATGTCTCATCCCTTTCCTTCTGGTGCAGGTTTATAGGTAAGTCAGAGGTACGTGATGAAGATCTTCATATAGATACTGGATGGAGTACAGTTGCTCGTTGTGTACCAGCTCAGGAGCGTAAAGGATATTGTATAAGTATTGTAATAATATTGGATTATTTGTACAACGAGTAAACATGTATTCATTCATTTGTGATGTATGATTTTTATTATTGAAATTTTTAAATGTATCCAGTATCAGTTTAACGCACATGCTAATATACTAGTTAAAGTTAGTATGGGTGTTACAGATTATATGTATTAGAAATGTGCCTTAAGCTGTATGATGTTTGAGTATGTTTGGTTGTGCTAAGAATGGTGAAAATTATGCTTTGAAATTGCCCTATGCTGTCCAACTGCAGGTAAAATCGTGTCACGATTTTACAACCGTGTCACGATTTTACAGGCAAAACATAACACGATTTCTGGGCATGAAATCGTGACACGATTCCAAAATCGTGTCACGATTTTGAAGGGGGACAGAACATGTTGTTTTTCAACTTTACTTGCACCATTCCAGCCGTTCAATACTACTTCAAACTCATTAAGCAACGTGCAATGGCTGTGTATCTCTTCTAAGTGTTAAAGGACCTACCCCTTAGAGAATGAATAGATCATTAGGGAAGGCATATGGCAAGATAATTTGAGAGCCTAAATGGGTGAATAAAGTTATAGAAGTATTCCTTTGGAATACATAGGCATGGTAATGCTTCGGCAATCAGAGTTACAAATATGTTTATAGTGTTGGTTCTCCAACGATCACAGGTGGCTTATGATAACGATAAGCCAAGAATCATAGGTTATAGGTTATATGATACAGGAATGTTATACGATTACAGTACAGATTATATGTTCATATGTTATAGTTAAAGAATTAAAGATCAAAGATAATGGCGTGCTTGCACGTTTTACAGTTACAGGGCGTGTTCATCAGACTCCGGGATTCGCCGGATGGGACTTCTCCGAGAGGGTTGTCCACACGTTTTATAGGGAGTCCGGTGTTAGCCTGATATGATAGGAATTTCACCGGTTTATAGGGAGATGTACCTCGGGGTTACTCCACCCGGGCCGCACTCCGTAAAATGAACTCAGATTAATTGTTTGTTCAACGCTAACAGCTAACATAAAACACTTTATTTGTTTTATGATTCATAGTTATAGTTAAAGTTATAGTCACAGGAAGTTTTACAGATACGGGTGGATTACAGTTATAGTTATAGGAAGTTATATCCTTTGGGGATAGAATTAAAGACTTGGCGATTCTAGTTCCCCTAAATTGCCAAGGTAGGCATGGCGACCCTAGGTTCCCTGTGGTTGCCAACAGTAGGTTGGGTAAAGCTCACTAAGACATTATGTCTCATCCCATTCCTTCTGGTGCAGGTTTACAGGCAGGATCGCAGTCAGCACGCAGCAAGGGTAAAGAGAAGGCTTCGGACTGATCGTGCTGATGTTATATGTTTATAGTTTGACTATTTTATATGGTTGTACTTATGTTGTACATGTATAAGAGATGTTGTATAAACTTTGGATTGTAATATTACAATGTAATGTAATGTTTTGATGAACTTTTATATTGTAAATTAATGTATCCAGTACGAAATTTTAATACTCGTATAAGATCCTAGGCAATCTTATTATGGGTGTTACAATTTGGTATCAGAGCAGGTCGATTCAGACCGTGCCTTGGGTCATTAAAATACAATTCAAGTTTGTGGATCTCTTGGATCCGGGACATTATTCTAAATGTTATATCTGGTTGAAACTGATCACTTTGGCTTGTGTATGACAGTTAGGATAAGATGTCTGGGAGGAGAAGAGGTCCTGGAAGGCCTAGATCGAATCAGGCTAATGCTGAGGAGGCCGGAGGAGACCCTAGTATGAATTTTTGGGCTCAAATGATGCAACAGCAACAGGCGTTGCAGCAACAGTACCAAGAGCAGCAAGCTCAGGCTGCATTACAGCATCAACAGATGATGCTTATGATGCAGCAGCAAGCCCAACAGCAGGCTCAAACTCAGCATGAATGGATGGAGATGATGCACCATGGACAAGGTGCTCAGCAGCAGACACCACCACCAGTTGTGGGAAATCCGTCCTTCCGGGAATTTAACAGAAACCACCCTCCTGAGTTTAATGGGGAAGGTGAACCTCCAGAGGCCAAGAGATGGCTGAAACAGATTGAGAAAGTGTTCCGGATGGTGGAGTGCCTAGAAGAGAGTAAAGTATTGTTGGCAACCAACCAATTCAGAGGCGCAGCAGAAGACTGGTGGGAATCTGCTCAACGCCGAATGATAGCAAATGATATTGAGATTAATTGGGATAACTTCAAGGAAGCAATGCTAGAGAAGTATATCCCGATGTCCTATAAAGTAAAGAAAGAACAGGAGTTCCTTGAGTTGAAACAAGGTGGCATGTCAGTCACCGAGTTTACAAAGAAGTTTGAAGAATTGTCGTACTACTCCTCTCACAACGAGTATGCCGGTAATGAGAACTGGAAGATGAATCAGTATAGGCGTGGGTTGAGAGGTGAAATTGATACAGCAGTGAGCCTTCAAAGGAATACCAGCTATGACGAGATGGTTCATGATAGTTTGGTTGCGGAAGCGGGTTTTGCCAAGACCGCTAAAGAGAAAGCTGCAGCATATGAAAAGAGAAAGGGCAAGTTTCAAGATAGGTATCAAGAGAACAAGTCTAAGGGCTCTCCTAAGAGGGGCAAACAGTCATTTTCATCGCAGGCGGTTGTCATTTGTAAATATTGCGGGAAGTCGCATTACGGGGAATGCATGAAGCGTACGGGTGTGTGTTTCGGGTGTAGACAGCCGGGGCACATGTTAGCAAATTGTCCAGAAAGGAAGAATAAAAGTGGAGCTGAAGGGACTACGACAAGTAAAGGCAGGGTGTACTCCCTTGATGGCCAGAAGGCTTTGGCCAATGAAGACTTAATTGCCGGTATGTGTTACTTAGGCCAGAATCCAGTTAAGGTGCTTTTTGATTGTGGAGCAACATGTTCATTTATTTCATACAAGTGTGTAGAAGTATTACAGCTGTCTATGTCTCCGTTGATACCTCCTATGACGGTATCTACCGCTACTGAAGGCGGAGTTGTAGCTAGTTTCATATGCGAAAATTGCCCGATCACTGTATCTAGTAAGACATACTACATAGATTTGGTGTGTCTTCCCATGATACAACTTGATGTGATCCTAGGAATGGATTGGCTTTCTGCTAATCATGTGTACATTGGATGTGCGGAAAAGTGTATTTTTATGCCTACAGATAATACGACCGAAGGTGTGGCTCTGTCAGAGTTAATCAACCGCACTCATCAGCTTACTCAGCTTATGTGTGCTCAGTATAGGGGTTTTTATGTGATGGTTACTGTGACTTCAGAATCAGAATTGAGTCCCAGTGACATTTCTGTTGTCAGTGATTATCTAGACGTCTTTCCTTCTGAGATAAGCAATTTACCCCCAGAACGGGAAGATGAGTTTTCTATTGATCTCATCCCAGGATCAGAGCCAGTATCAGTGGCACCTTATAGAATGTCACCGTCAGAGTTAAAGGAATTGAAGTCTCAGTTGGAAGACTTAATATAGAAACATTTTATCAGGCCTAGTGTGTCACCTTGGGGTGCACCAGTGTTGTTGGTTAAGAAGAAGGATGGTAGTATGAGATTGTGTATCGACTACCGTCGGCTGAACAAAGTAACAATTAAGAACAAGTATCCGTTACCAAGGATTGATGACCTTTTGAAATTAACCAACACATGTACGTTTTTTCTACCAAAGAACTACGTACGCTTTGAATTCTCCGACTACCGGGAGATACGTAGGAGCAAGATCGACATCTTGTCAAGCGCAATAATAAAAACTTTTTTTTCTTTCTTTTCTTTCGTTTGTTTTTTATCTCTTTCCCCCCCTTTTAGTATATTTTCTTTTGACATGGATAAGCATGCGCGCAAAACACTTAAAAACAATTTAAGCTTTAGCCAAATAGAAGGTTCCCGTTGAGTACAACGGACGTGAGGGGTGCTAATACCTTCCCCTTGCGTAATCGACTCCCGAACCCTACAATGGTTGCGATGACCATCCTTTCCTCATCGTCAAAGGGTTTTATTATCGTTTCCCTTTAAACATAAAAAAAAAAACTTAAGGGTTTATCAACGTTCCCTTTACACAAAAACTTTGGTGGCGGCTTCACAAAGGCCCTCCGAGCGTTTAAGAACGACCTCGGAGGATTTGCGCGTCTTTTGCTCAGGAAAAAAACGAGGTGCGCACACTTTCCAAACAACTTTAACAATAGGAATTTCTTTGTTCCGCAAAGACTTAACATCACGATCAATTATTTGATCTGGTTCAGGTTGAAAAGTCAAGTCCGATCTCAAATCAATACTGTCTAGTTCCACTGGTTGGAAAGGATCGGGAATGAACTTCCTCAGCTGAGAGACGTGGAATACATCATGTAAACCTGACATAGCCGGTGGCAGCGCTAATTGATAAGCTGCTGGTCCGACACGTCGAAGTATCTGAAACGGTCCAACATACCTTGGACAAAGTTTCTTAGTCCTGAATGCTCCTCTTAATCCCAACTTGGGCGTAACTTTAAGGAATACATGGTCTCCTTCTTCAAACTCTAAGGGTCTTCGCCGCTTATCAGCATAACTTTTCTGACGACTTTGGGCTGTTCTCATCTTATCATGAATGGATTTAATCTTTAAGGTCGTCTCCTGAATTATCTCAGGTCCCAATATACTCTTATCTCCAACCTCAGCCCAGCAAAGTGGGGTTCTACATTTCCTACCATACAAAGCTTCATATGGTGCCATTCCAATGCTAGAATGATAACTGTTGTTGTAAGAAAATTCAATCAATGGAAGGTGTTCGTTCCAATTTCCTCCATCTTCTAGGATACATGCACGTAACATATCCTCTAACGTCTGAATAGTTCTTTCGGATTGTCCGTCTGTTTGAGGATGATGGGACGTGCTCATCTTTAATCTTGTCCCCAAAGCCTTCTGAAAATCTTTCCAAAAGTGAGATGTGAAGATAGGATCTCTATTAGACACAATACTAGCTGGCACACCATGGAGTTTCACAATCTCCGAAATAAACAACTCGGCATACTGAGAAGCTCGGTAAGTAGTCTTAACCGGCAAGAAATGAGCTGACTTGGTTAACCGGTCCACTATTACCCATATGGAGTCATGTCCTCGCTGTGTTCGAGGTAATCCACTCACAAAATCCATGGTTATATCTTCCCATTTCCACAATGGAATTTCCAAAGGTACTAACATTCCTGCAGGCCTTTGATGTTCAATCTTCACCTGCTGACATACAATGCATCGCGACACAAATTCCGCAACATCTCTTTTCATACTAGGCCACCAATAATCTCTTTTCAAATCTTGATACATCTTGGTGGTGCCGGGATGAATACTGAAACTGCTCTTATGCGCCTCTTCTAAAATCAACCTTTTCAATTCCATATCATTCGGAACATAAATCCTTCCTTCAAATAGTAATACACCATCTGGTGCCCATGAAAACTCTGCTTGGCCAACTTTCCTCTGAAGATCCATATCCACAGATTGAGCTTGTGCAATCCTAAACCGTAGGTCGCACAAAATATCTAACTTGTTTAGCAAGATGCCACCTTCTAATTCTGTAACATGGAGGTTAAGATCTCTAAACTTTTCATATAGTCCACATGTATGGATCATCTTCTCAGCTTTAACTAAAGCCTTTCGACTCAAGGCGTCTGCTACCACATTTGCTTTTCCTGGATGGTATTTCAGATCAAAATCAAAGTCCTTCAAATATTCCATCCATCGCCTTTGCCTCATGTTAAGGTCTCGTTGATCAAACAAGTATTTCAAACTCTTATGGTCACTAAACAAATCGAACTGAGCACCATACAAATGATGTCTCCATATCTTCAAGGCAAAAACTATTGCTGCTAACTCAAGATCATGGGTGGGGTAATTCTCTTCATGGGTCTTGAGTTGTCTAGATGCATAGGCTATCACGTTCTCTCCTTGCATAAGAACACTTCCCAGTCCCTTGGAGGATGCAACGCAGAAAACGGTGTATCTCCTTTCAGGATCTGGTATTGCCAACACTGGTGCTTTAGTTAATTTTCTTTTCAGAACTCTGAAGCTCTCTTCACATTCTTCGTCCCATATAAAGGGTACATCCTTTCTGGTAAGGCGTGACAAAGGTAAGGCAATCTGAGAAAACTTCATGATAAACCTTCGATAATAACCTGCCAAGCCTAGAAAGCTCCTGACTTCTGCTACATTCTTAGGTCTTTCCCAACTGAGTACAGCTTCAACTTTGGATGGATCAACGACTACTCCTCCTTGAGAAATAACGTGACCCAAAAACTTAATCTCAGATAGCCAAAACTCACACTTACTGAATTTAGCATATAACTGTTTGTCTCTGAGGACATTCATTACAATTCTTAAGTGTTGAGCATGTTCCTGGGAATCTTTGGAGTAGATTAAAATGTCATCTATGAAAATCACCACAAATTGATCTAGGTAAGGTTGAAATATTCTGTTCATGTAATCCATAAATACTGCTGGAGCATTAGTTACACCGAAAGGCATAACCAGAAATTCATAATGCCCGTAACGCGTTCGAAACGCCGTCTTAGACACATCTGAAGACTTAATGCGGATTTGATGGTAACCCGACCGAAGATCAATTTTAGAAAACACAGTTGCTCCCTTGAGCTGATCTAAGAGATCATCAATCCTTGGAAGAGGATACTTGTTCTTGATAGTCACTTTATTAAGTTGGCGGTAGTCGATACACAGCCTCATGCTTCCATCTTTCTTCTTGACTAACAAAACTGGAGCACCCCAAGGTGACACACTAGGTCTGATAAAATGCTTCTGGATCAATTCTTCTAACTGGGATTTCAGCTCTTTAAGTTCCGTAGGCGACATTCTATACGGTGCCACAGATACCGGCTCCGCTCCTGGAATTAAATCAATTGAAAACTCTACCTCACGCTCTGGAGGCAAACTAGTTACTTCCGAAGGGAAAACATCTAAATACTCATTCACAATGGGAATATCACTGGGACTTAATTCTGATTCTGAAGCCACAGTGAGCATGACATTAAATCCCTTATCTTGGGCACAAATAAATTGAACTAACTGGTGGGTGCGGTTAATTAATTCAGATAGAGCCACACCTTCCGTTGTATCACTGGTCGGCATATAAATACTCTTTTCAGAACATCCAATGTACACATGGTTAGCGGAGAGCCAATCCATGCCTAAAATCACATCAAGTTGCTCCATCGGGAGACACACTAGATCAACTTAATAAGTCTTACTAGACACAGTGATAGGACAGTTTTCACAAACATAGCTTGCCTCAATTCCGCCTTCGGTAGCGGTGGATACTAACATTGGAGGATTTAACGGAGACAAGGATAATTGAAGCGTCTCCACACATTTATATGAAATAAAAGAGCAAGAAGCACCACAATCAAAGAGAACTTTTACTGGGTATGAGCCAAGATAACACATACCGGCAATTAAATCTTCATTTGCCAAGGCCTTTGCACCATCTAGGGAGTACACCCTTCCTTTGCTAGTGGTAGTTCCTTCAGATCCACTTCTATTCCTCCGTTCTGGACAATTTGCAATAATATGCCCCGGCTTCTTACATCCATAACAAATACCTGTACCCTTCATGCACTCGCCGTAATGTGGTTTCCCACAATTGTTGCAAATAGCACCAGCCTTCGGTGAATACGTCTGTTTACCCCTTTGAGGTGACCCCTTCGGTTTCAACTTGTCATGATACTTATCCTGCATCCTATTCTTCCTCCTTTCAAAAGCCACTGATCTTTCCTTTGAGGTCTTAGCAAGTCCTGCTTCGACCACTAAGTTATCATGCACCAGTTCATCATAACTCGCAGTTCTTTGGAGACTCACTGCAGTGTCGATCTCACCTCTTAAACCCCGTTTGTACTGATTCATCTTCCACACTTCATTCTCAGCATACTCATTGTGTGTAGAATAGTAGGACAGCTCTTCAAACTTCTTAGTAAATTCAGCAACTGACATACTACCCTGCTTCAACTCTAAGAACTCCTGCTCCTTCTTTACCTTGTAAGACAAAGGTAAATACTTTTCCAACATCACTTCTTTAAAGTTTACCCAATTCACTTCTACACCATTGGCTTCCATCCGGCGCTGAGCAGATTCCCACCAATCTTCTGCTGCGCCTCTGAGTTGGTTTGTGGCATAAACCACTTTATCTTCTTCTGAACACTCAGCCATTCTAAAGATCTTCTCCATCTGCTTGATCCACTTCCTAGCTTCTTGAGGTTCACCTTCTCCATTGAACTCCGGAGGGTGATGTCTGTTATATTCCCGGAACACGGGATTACCAATTGCTGGAGGAGGTGGTGGCGGTGGATGGAAACCCTGCCCTTGCTGCATCATTTCCATCCATTGCTGTTGAGTTTGGGTCTGTTGCTGAGATTGTTGTTGCATCATCAGCATCATTTGCTGATACTGTAACGCATTCTGAGCTTGTTGCTCTTGGTACTGCTGCTGCCAGGCCTGCTGTTGCTGCATCATCTGTTCCCATGAATTCATACTGGGTCCTCCACTTTCGTCACTGGCTTGATTGGCACGAGGTCTACCGGGTCCTCTTCTTCTCCCAGACATCTTATCCTAGCTGTCATATACAAGTCAAAGTGATCAGTTTTAACCGAATATAACAGTTAGAATAATGTCCTGGATCCAAGAGGTCCACAAACTTGGATTGTACTTTAATGACCCAAGGCACGGTCTGAATCGACCTGCTCTGATACCAAATTGTAACACCCATAGAGAGATTGCCTAGGATCTCTTACGAGTATTAAAATTTCGTACTGGATACATTAAATACAATACAGAAAGATTGGTAATAATAATACAATGCATAAGTTTGTCATACAACTCATTATCCGATATAAAACATTCTTCATAATATACATCATAATACATCATTCTTATACAATTGTCCATATAATAAAACATAAGCAGCACGATCAATCCGTAGCCTTGTCTTTACCTTTACGACGTGCTACCTGCGAAGAACCTGCACCAGAAGGAAAGGGATGAGACATAACGTCTCAGTGAGCTCCTACCCTACCAACTGTTGGCAACCACGGGGGTAACCTAGGGTCGCCGTGCCTACTTTTGGCAATCTTGGGGATTCCTACGATCGTCATCATTCTTTACATTTATCGCGACCAAGGGGAAAACCTAGGATCGCTTCATTGTCTTAACTCATGCATTTCATTCTCTATTCTTATCTTAGTCTTATACGTAGTGATCTTGGGGACATCCTATGATCACATCTCGTTCACTAGGAACTAATCATCTTAGCTCGTATTACATATAATATACATAATCAACTTTCGTATCATTAAGTTAGAAGTTAGGGTTGAACAAACATAACATTATCTTGGTTCGTTTTACGGAGTGCATCCGGGTGGAGTAACCCCGAAGTACATCTCCCATCATACCGGTGAAATTCCTATCATATCAGGCTAACACCGGACTCCTCTTATCTTTGTGTAGGCAACCCTCTCGGTGAAGCCCCATCCGGCATAATCCGGAGCCTGCTGGACACATCTTAACTTTACATGTGGACGACCCTCTCGAAGAAGTCCCATCCGGCATATTCCGGAGCCTGATGGACATGTTTAAATCTTTTAACTTACGTGTGGATAGCCCTTTCAGAGAAATCCCATCCGGCGTAACCCGGAGTCTGATGAACACGTGATCATAATCGTATAACATATTCATATCTTATTCTTATGTATTCATTCATACGTGCTTAACCTATCAAGGTTCTAAGCTTCATCATTGAATCATTCTTAGATTCGTGAATACCGAATCGAGTTCATAACATTGCTTCATAAGGGTTAAACCCTAATCTAGTTCCTTAACATCACTATGACTACTTATGGATTGAGATAATCCTCTCTTATCATGGTACCTTTCCTCATCTATAATTCATCCATTCATTCCCTAAAGGTTGGTTCTTTCTATGCTTATTAGCGACACTTAGTCACTACATATTGTTATTGGGTCCGAGGTAGCATTGGATAGCCGGAATGGTGCGAGAAGTGATGAAAAAACAACTTGTTCTGCCCACTGTCCCATCGTGTCACGATTTGGAAATCGTGACACGATTTTCTACCCAGAAAATGTGTTTGGTTCTGCCTGTGAAATCGTGACACGATTGGCAAATCGTGACACGATTTTACCTGCAGTTAGACAGCATTTGGCAAGTTTAAAACGTGATTTTTCACCATTTCAGCTTATCCAACATACCCAGACATCATAACAGCTTAATGGATCAATTTCTAAGGCATATAGCTAGATTACATCATGAATAATCAAGGATTCACATGGAAAGGTAAATTAATCACTATAACCCTAAACTAGGTCATAAAGCTGTAAACTTTCAAACTTACTCAAACGGGTTCTAAAACCCTGTGGAGCTCACCTTAATCCACTATTGGTGTTGTTTAAGCTTGAATCCAATAACCCTATGTCACTCCAAGTCTAACTCTTCCCTTGGTTCTTCCTTGTTCTTCTTTCCTTTCTCTTGTTCTAGCTTCCAAGCCAAGCTTCCTAGCAAGAACTTCTCACAAGTATTGTGAATGAATTTTGATGAGTGAGGGATGGAGGGTTGAAGGCGTGTAACTAGAGGATGAGGGGGAGGGAGAACTGATTTTTCTAGTAAGGATGAGAAGTAGAGAATGGCAATGAAAATATCATGGTTCATTTTTAAATAATCTCCCCTTTGCCATTATTTACAAAATTTCCATTCCCACTTAATTACTTATTTGCCATGCTTGTTTCTCAAGTTTCTAACACTGATAACTGATACTTATGAGCGGGATATTACAGACAGGATCATTGCAGCTTTGAAGGCTGAATCTGAAGCTGAGGGTGAGCAGGATGAAGAAGAAGGAGGAAATAAGACTGCTGCTTCTGCTGGTGACACTGAGGATGACTCTGATGACTCTGATGATTTCTGATTTTGTTGTTTTGTTCTGATCTCATTTGTTGTACTCTTTTTGCTTTTGTTGGTGACTGGGCTATGCCCTGAATTTCTTCTGCACCTTGTGTGCTTTTGGTCTGTAATATGCACTTTTTATGGTTTTTCTCTTATGAGTATGCACTATCTGTTATTTGTCAGAATTTGTGGCTAAAAAGGGGGAGTAGATGCATGTGCATGTGTGTGTAGCTTATAGCTTATATTATCTTGGCTGGTTGAGTGCATGGTTATGTATGGTTACATGTGTTGAGGGGGAGTGATGTATATGTTGAGGGGGAGTACTGGTACATGTGCTGAGGATGAGTATGTTCGTGTTTTTTTTTAGGGGGAGCTGTTATTCTTTTTGGTGTGTGGAAATTTATTTTTTCCTGGTGTTGTTTTTCTCCCTTCTCTTTGTGAATCCACTATATGAGAGTTTATTTCTCTCTAGTTGTTCCTATGAGGCTAGATGTTTGTGTTATCTGGTGCATGCCTCTGATACTACTTGCAAGTTATCTTTGTCCAAATTGCTCCCTTGGAAGTAGTCTCATTATATGCTATGATATTTTCTTTCCTTGTTGTGTGCCTGTGTTGACGTGAAGGAAACTTATCTGTGTATCTCCCAAAGAACTGGCTCTAGAGTGTTTTAGCCAAAATTTTGCCAAAGGGGGAGATTGTTGGGTTTTTGTAGATTGGCTACATTTTGCAAAAACATCTACTAGCCAGATGCTGGGACAGATGCTGTAGCATATGGAACAACATTATGTGACTTGTGCTTTTCGCGCCAGCTAGTGCTTTATTTGTGTATGCAATCTTCCAAAGATTTGCTTGAAGTTTTATTTTCCTCTGGCTTGCTGATCAAGGCGCGTGTATCTGATGATGTGTAAAAGGCATTCTTGCCTTGCTCTTTTTCCACAAGATATCGTTCTATATTTGGAAGTTTTTTTATTCTTTCTAGAAGATTTTTCAGCTGGACCGGACAATGTCCACGCTCTATTTTCAAGCCCAAACCCGTGCTATCTCAGTATTATATATTTGTGAAGACAAACCCTAGTAGGGTAACTAAAAACCGTGTGTGTTAGCAAAGCGTGTGTTTAAGGTTTTTAGGGTTTTCTTTTGTTAATTGTGAGCCTTGCTTGTATCTCCCTGATTCAAGCTAAGGACTGAGTTTGTTTGAGTTGTAATTGTGAACTGCTCCTAAGCTTTTAAGTACGGAGTGAGGTTGTGTCATTAGAGTGTGTCTCTTTAACTTGTGCTTTTGTGTGTTTGATAACAACGATGTCTGTGTTGTTGGTAGGAGTTGAGACGGGGTCTCATATCTAGGAGTTCCTAGATAGAGTTGACACTGGTAAGGTCTTGGTGCAAAGTCAAGTAGTGTGTTTACGTAGGTCTTTTCACTAGAACTATAATAGTGGATTCACTCCTGGATTGGTATCCCCCAGAGTAGGAGAGTTGCTCTGAACTGGGTTAACAAACTCACTGTGTACTTTATCTTTCTGCTGTGTTTCGTTTATTTCGTGCTTTGCTACGCTGCGTTAATTTAATTTTAGCTCTGAGTAGGACAAGTGCTCGGACAGTTGTGCCAACATTGTGCACAGCGTCTGTCGGTCAGGTTGCCAGGAATTTCAGAAGTATCAGTTATAAGTGTCAGAAACTTGATAAGCAAGCAATGACAAGGTGGTAATTAGAGGGAATGGCAAAGTTGTAAATAGAGGAAAATGGCTTAATGGATATATATGAAAATTTTCTAAGTTTTCTCTCATTTTTCTCTAGCAAAGAAATCAGATTTTTCTCCCTCTTTTTCCCTCATTTTCGCCCCATCCTCACCATCATCTCATCAAATCATCACCTCTTAAAGTAGTAAACTCCTTCCTAAATGTTGAGTCTTTTGGTGTTGGCTGCATTGTTTGGCAAAAACCAAAGTGTGGAATAGAAGCATTTCCTTATGTTGAACATTTCTTCAGTTACAAGTTTTCTCATTTGAAGCCATTCAGAAGCTGAAATCTACATCAGAAGTTGAAATGCTCTTCAGAAGCACTGTAGCACTTCAGTAGCAGTTTCAGGTTCTGATGTCCAGCGTTGACTTATGTTGACTTCATCAGAAGCTGGTTATTTTCAAGGTTTTCTATGCGAATCTTTGCAAGATTTATTGAGGAGTTATCCACGCATATGGCTTCTAGAATGCTGATTTATTTGGAGAAGATTTTATTGAAGATTTGGTTCAAAGATATGAAATTCATATTTTCCTGTTATAATCTTTAAAAGATTCAATGCAGTTTTATTTGTTACATTATTGGACCAATCTTATTTCAGTAACAAATCAATTCAGAAGATTAGTTTGTTATTTATGCTATAAGACTGAAGGCTATATAAAGAGGAGTGATGCTGCTATTCAAGATACGAATTTATAGAGTTTAAGATCAGAGAATTAAGTCTTAGTATTTTAAGCTTTTAGCTTTATTGTGCACCACTCTGTTAGAGTTGGTTTAGGTGTTTGATTGAGTTGTAATTCATTCTAAGCCTTTAGGTACGAATGAAGGTCAGTCATTGAATTTGAGTTCAAAAACAGGGGATTGTTAAGGGTTGTTCAAGTAGCTGGGTTTAGTTGCTTGAATAGGAAGTTAGAAGATTCTAATACTCAAGAGTTGGGTAGAAGTCTGACTAGGTGGAGATTGGTTGCTTAGGATAAGAACTGGGAGTCAGTGTCTGAGTCTTAAGGATTAATTCCAATAGTGGATTTCCTTCCTGGATTGGTATCCCCCAGAGTAGGAGGTGTTTACTCCGAACTGGGTTAACAAACCTCTGTGCCTTTTTACTTTCCTGCACTTTAATTTGCTGCCTGTGTGTGTTTGTGGTTGTGCTCTGTTTTGCAAATTAGTGTGTCCTGTGTGTTGTTCAGAACCTGTCTGGTTCAGAATCCTGTTTTCTCTTAAGTATTGCCTGGCCAGAATTTCAATTGGTATCAGAGCAGGCACCCTGCCTGTATTTTGGGTGAGATCCAGAGGACTTAATTTCTGGTAAGCATGGATAGAGAAGGAGGATATGTCAATAGACCACCCCTACTAGATGGCACAAACTATGAGTATTGGAAGTCTAGGATGTGTGCGTTTCTAAAATCTATTGACAGCAGGACTTGGAAAGCTGTGATTAAAGGCTGGGATCATCCTGTGTATACAGACTAAGATGGTAACAAGACTGAGGTTCTGAAGCCTGAGGAGGAATGGACCAAAGCTGAAGATGACTTGTCTCTGGGAAATTCAAAAGCTTTGAATGCTATCTTTAATGGTGTTGATCAGAACATGTTCAAACTTATCAAACAATGTACTGTGGCTAAGGATGCTTGGGAAATTCTGAAGACCACTCATGAAGGAACTTCTAAGGTGAAGATGTCCAGATTGCAGTTGCTGACCACTAAGTTTGAAAACTTGAAGATGAAGGAAGATGAATCCATTCAGGATTTTTACATGAATGTGCTGGATATGGCAAATTCCTTTGATTCACTTGGAGAAAAGATGACTGATGAGAAGTTAGTCAGAAAAATCCTCAGGTCCCTGCCCAGAAGATTTGACATGAAGGTCACTGCAATTGAGGAGGCTCATGATATTTCTGCTATGAAGGTTAAAGAGCTCATTGGTTCTTTGTTAAATTTTGAGACTGCTTTCTGCAAACAGGCTGATAAGAAAGGGAAAGGTATAGCTTTTACTGTAAATGCTGAAGCTGATGATCAACAACATTCTGAGGAGGATGACTTATCAGAAGCTCTTGTGTTGCTGGGAAAACAATTCAACAAGATTCTGAAGAATGTTAACAGAAAAGCCAAAGCCAAAGGTCAGAACTTCAGATTCAATAACAAAAAGCAACAAACTGATGAGTAGAAGACCAAGTCTGAGGAGAAAAATAACCAAGCCAAAGGTGTGCAGTGCTATGAGTGTGAAGGTTATGGACATATCAAAACTGAGTGTCCTACTTTTCTTAAGAAGCAGAAGAAAATCCTAGCTGTGTCATGGTCTGATGATGGTTCTGAAGAAGATGATGTTAGTGAATCTGATATGTGTGATACTGGTCTGGTTGTAAGGTCAGGAGCTATCTTGAAGAAGGAAGCTTTTTAGAGTCTGAGACCTTTTCAGAGTCTGACTCAGAGTCTGAAGCCTCATCTGTGTCTGAAGCTGCTAAAACCTCATATGATGAACTAGCTGATAACTACAAGAAGCTGTATACCAGAAGTGCTGAGGTTTGCAAACAAGTTTTGGATCAGAAGGAGACTATTCTTCAACTGGAGGCTGAAAAAGGAGAACTTCTTGTGCAGAACTCAGATTTGAAAGAAGAAGTGAACCAGTTAAATTCCCAACTTGAACATATAAGAAAGCAGGTTAGAATGATGAATACTGCTACTAATGTGTTGGATGAAATTTTGGGTGCTCAGCAACAAGGAAAAACTGGATTAGGCTTTGATGATCAGACTAAGAACTCCAAACAGAAGATTCTTGCTAAAGAGTTTGTTCCTGCCACTAAAATTGATAATCCTATGATTGGAGCATCTCAGATGAGACCTCATAAACAATCCCAAATGCAAGCTCAGAAAAGACCTCAGATGCAAGGTCAGAAGCAAGTTCAGATGCTACCTCAGAAGCTGTCCCAGAAATTTTTCAGAAACAGAAGGAGGAGAAATCATCCATGGATTTGTCATCATTGTGGAAAGAAAGGGCATATCAAACCATTCTGCTTCAAACTTTATGGCTATCCTGAGCATTTTCAGTATAGGAGAGTGCAACCAGCTGCCCCCAGACACAATGTTCAGAAGGTGTGGAAGCCCAAAGTTCAGAATGTAGGCCTTATAGCTCACACTTCTTTGAGAGCAACTTCAAAAGAAGACTGGTATTTTGATAGTGGGTGTTCAAGGCACATGACTGGTGTGAAGAAGCTGCTGAGCAATATCAGATCATACTCCAGAAGTTATGTGACATTTGGAGATGGTGTAAAAGGTCAGATTCTGGGTATTGGAGATTTGATCAGAGAAGGTTTGCCCAGACTTAATGATGTGCTACTGGTGGAAGGATTAACCTCTAATCTGATCAGTATCAGCCAACTTTGTGATCAAGAATTGAAGGTTAATTTCAACAAACTAGAATGTATTGTCACTGATCAGGAAGATAAGATTCAGATGAGAGGCTGCAGATCCAAAGACAACTGTTACTTGTGGGTTTCTGAAGAAGAAAGAAGTCTGACTTCTTGTCTTATGAGCTCAGAAGAGGAAGTCAAACTCTGGCACCAGAAACTGGGACATTTGCACTTAAAAGGCATGAAGAAAATCCTAAGTACTGAAGCTATCAGAGGTGTGCCTAATCTGAAGATCAATGAGGACAATGTTTGTGGTGATTGTCAAATTGGAAAACAAACAAGAAAGTCTCATCCCAGATTAGTTCACCAGGTAACTACTAAAGTACTAGAACTTGTTCATATGGATTTAATGGGGCCTATGCAAGTAGAAAGTATTGGAGGAAAGAGGTATGCTTTTGTAATGGTAGATGACTACTCAAGATTCACATGGATCAGCTTTGTTAGAGAAAAGTCTGATACATTTGAAGTATTTAAAGACCTGTGCGTTCAATTACAAAGAGAAAAAGATTGTGGTATTGTCAGAATCAGAAGTGATCATGGCAAAGAATTTGAAAACAAGAGCTTTTCAGAATTCTGTGCTTCTGAAGGTATAAAGCATGAGTTTTCTGCACCTATCACACCTCAGCAAAATGGTGTAGTTGAGAGGAAGAGCAGGACTTTAGCAGAATGTGCAAGGGTTATGCTGCATGCTAAGAAGCTGCCATATATGTTTTGGGCTGAAGCAATGAACACAGCATGTTACATACACAATAGAGTCACTTTGAAGAAGGGTACTACATCAACTCTGTATGAATTATGGAAAGGGAGAAAGCCTACAGTCGAATATTTCCATGTTTTTGGGAGCAGATGCTATATTTTGGCTGATAGAGAAAATAGGAGAAAGCTGGATCCTAAGTCTGATGAGGGTATATTTTTGGGATATTCAGTGAACAGCAGAGCTTATAGGGTGTTTAATTCCAGAACCAAGGTGGTGATGGAGTCCATTAATGTGGTAATTGATGATCTGTCTGCTGAGAAAGATAGAGGTGAGACTGAAGTTGTTCCAGAGTCTGAAGCATCAGAAGAACAAACCTCAGAAGCAGAAAAACACTCAGAGTCTGAAGAAGCAGAAGATCAACCAGATCAAGTTCCTAATGGTAAAGGACCATCAATTAGAGTTCAGAAGGATCATCCTAAAGACTTAATCATTGGAAGCTTAGATCAAGGTGTCAGAACCAGGAGATCAGATACTGCTGCTACTGATTCATGCTTTGTGTCAAAGTTTGAGCCTAAAAATGTGAAAGAAGCCCTAACTGATGAATTTTGGATTGAAGCAATGCAAGATGAGTTGAATCAATTCAAAAGGAGTGAAGTGTGGGATCTGGTTCCAAGACCTAAAGGGCTGAATGTGATTGGCACTAAGTGGATATTCAAGAATAAAACAGATGAAAATGGTACTAGTGGTCAGAAACAAGGCAAGGTTGGTTGCTCAGGGCTATACTCAACTAGAGGGATTGGATTTTGATGAGACCTTTGCACCTGTGGCCAGACTAGAGTCCATAAGACTGCTGTTGGGAGTTTCCTGCATTCTCAAGTTCAAATTGTTTCAGATGGATGTGAAGAGTGCATTTTTAAATG
This sequence comes from Medicago ruthenica, assembly GCA_018208015.1. Classification (NCBI taxonomy): domain Eukaryota; kingdom Viridiplantae; phylum Streptophyta; class Magnoliopsida; order Fabales; family Fabaceae; genus Medicago; species Medicago ruthenica. Next base: position 61,203,006 of record CM031376.1, on the reverse strand, counting down.
GATATCTGCAAGAAGAAGTGTATGTTGAACAGCCTAAAGGATTTGTGGATCATAAATTTCCAGATCATGTGTATAAACTGAAGAAGGCTTTATATGGATTGAAGCAAGCACCAAGAGCATGGTATGATAGATTGACTCAGTTTCTTGTGGCTCAAGGTTACAGAAAAGGAGGTTCTGATAAGACTTTGTTTGTGAAAGATGAAAATGGGAGTCTGATGATAGCTCAGATTTATGTGGATGATATAGTGTTTGGAGGGATGTCTCAGAAGATGGTCAAATTGTTTGTTCAGCAGATGCAGTCAGAATTTGAAATGAGCTTAGTTGGTGAACTGACATACTTTCTTGGGTTACAAGTCAAACAAATGGAAGATACAATCTTCATTTCTCAAAGTAAGTATGCCAAGAACATAGTGAAGAAGTTTGGAATGGAATCTGCTGCTCACAAGAGGACACCAGCTGCTACTCACCTGAAGTTAACTAAGGATGAAGATGGAGTTTCAGTAGACCAAAGCCAGTACAGAAGCATGATTGGGAGCCTATTGTACTTAACTGCAAGTAGGCCTGATATCACATTTGCTGTAGGAGTTTGTGCAAGATATCAAGCTGATCCTAAGATGAGTCATCTGACACAAGTCAAAAGGATCCTGAAGTATGTGAATAGCACAAGTGACTATGGAATCATGTATTCTCATAGTTCAAGTTCTGAACTGATGGGATTTTGTGATGCTGACTGGGCTGGAAGTGCTGATGACAGGAAGAGCACCTCAGGAGGTTGTTTCTTCTTAGGAAATAACTTGATTTCATGGTTCAGCAAGAAACAAAACTGTGTGTCATTGTCAACTGCTGAGGCTGAGTATATTGCTGCTGGAAGTAGTTGCTCACAATTGGTGTGGATGAAGCAGATGCTGGAGGAGTACAACATTGAACAAGGAACTATGACATTATTTTGTGACAATTTGAGTGCCATCAACATCTCTAAGAATCCTATTCAGCACAGCAGAACCAAACACATAGACATCAGACATCATTTTATCTGAAATCTTGTGGAGGATAAAGTTATTCAGCTGAAACATGTAGCTACTGAAGAACAAGTTGCTGACATTTTCACAAAGGCCTTGGATGCTAAACAGTTTGAAAACTTAAGGAGCAAGTTAGGTGTGTGTTTGCATGAAGAGTTATAGCAATTACTGCAAACTGGATGTGAGGAAGATAGAGTACCTGCCAGTTGTGCCTATGCTAAGTGTGATCCTGGACCTGAGTCTGAATCTGACATGTTTTCAAGGATTTGTGTTACCTGTTTAGATTTTATTCCCTACTTGAAGTCTGAGGTTTGTCATAATTTTGTGGCTAAAAAGGGGGAGAAAATCTTATGTAATGATAAAATCTTATGTAATGTGTTGGCTCTAATACCAAGTGTTGCTGCTCAGAGAATTAGTTCTAATTCAACTTTCAGTGTTATTCAGAAGTTGTGTGTGAAGCTCAGTATTCAGAACCAATGCAACAAGAGCTGTCAAGATGTTATTGAGGGGGAGTATGTGTCTCAGGGGGAGTACAAGATTGTTATGGTCCTGAAGAACAATTGTGTTCAGCTCCTGAAGTGTTGAGGGGGAGTATGTGTCTCAGGGGGAGTACAAGATTGTTATGGTCCTGAAGAACAATTGTGTTCAGCTCCTGAAGTGTTGACTCTGATATGCTCTGATACCATATATTCAGAAGTAAGGGGGAGTTTGATATATGCTGAGTGTATGATGAGTTGCAGGGGGAGTGTGTGTGATGATCAGGAGTTGATCAGGAGCTCTGATACCTTGGAGTAGCTCTGATACCTTGTTTGTGATGATCAGGAGTTGATCAGTAGGTTATGTGTGCTTCAGTAGCTGATATGAACTGAAGCTGGTTTGTGTTTCTCATGATAGTCATAAATGAATCCGCTGCTAATTACTATGTTATGATTGATCATTGTGGAGTTCTTCATTGCTGAGTTGTTTATAAGGGAGATTGAAGAACTTGGATGGTTTTAGCCAAAAATTTGCCAAAGGGGGAGATTGTTGAGTCTTTTGGTGTTGGCTGCATTGTTTGGCAAAAACCAAAGTGTGCAATAGAAGCATTTCCTTATGTTGAACATTTCTTCAGTTACAAGTTTTCTCATTTGAAGCCATTCAGAAGCTGAAATCTACATCAGAAGTTGAAATGCTCTTCAGAAGCACTGTAGCACTTCAGTAGCAGTTTCAGGTTCTGATGTCCAGCGTTGACTTATGTTGACTTCATCAGAAGCTGGTTATTTTCAAGGTTTTCTATGCGAATCTTTGCAAGATTTATTGAGGAGTTATCCACGCATATGGCTTCTAGAATGCTGATTTATTTGGAGAAGATTTTATTGAAGATTTGGTTCAAAGATATGAAATTCATATTTTCCTGTTATAATCTTTAAAAGATTCAATGCAGTTTTATTTGTTACATTATTGGACCAATCTTATTTCAGTAACAAATCAATTCAGAAGATTAGTTTGTTATTTATGCTACAAGACTGAAGGCTATATAAAGAGGAGTGCTGCTGCTATTCAAGATACGAATTTATAGAGTTTAAGATCAGAGAATTAAGTCTTAGTATTTTAAGCTTTTAGCTTTATTGTGCACCACTCTGTTAGAGTTGGTTTAGGTGTTTGATTGAGTTGTAATTCATTCTAAGCCTTTAGGTACGAATGAAGGTCAGTCATTGAATTTGAGTTCAAAAACAGGGGATTGTTAAGGGTTGTTCAAGTAGCTGGGTTTAGTTGCTTGAATAGGAAGTTAGAGGATTCTAATACTCAAGAGTTGGGTAGAAGTTTGACTAGGTGGAGATTGGTTGCTTAGGATAAGAACTGGGAGTCAGTGTCTGAGTCTTAAGGATTAATTCCAATAGTGGATTTCCTTCCTGGATTGGTATCCCCCAGAGTAGGAGGTGTTTACTCCGAACTGGGTTAACAAACCTCTGTGCCTTTTTACTTTCCTGCACTTTAATTTGCTGCCTGTGTGTGTTTGTGGTTGTGCTCTGTTTTGCAAATTAGTGTGTCCTGTGTGTTGTTCAGAACCTGTCTGGTTCAGAACCTGTTTTCTCTTAAGTATTGCCTGGCCAGAATTTCACTAAACTCTTGTGTGGCAAGCAAGCTTGTGTTGGTGAAATTTGGAGCAAGAAAAAGCTAGGAAAGCCAAGGAAATAGAAGTTTTCTTGAGTAGAGATTTTGGGGCTTGAAGCTAGGGTTTGGATTTCTAAACTTAGCAAGCATCTTGTGAGGTTAAGGTGAGCTCCTAGGGGTTTTAGAACCCACCTTATCAAAATTTTGAATGTTTATAGTTTATGATCAATTTTTGAGGTTTTAGTGCCATAAGCCTTTTTGATAGTGATTCCTTGTTCATACATGATATAAGCTGATTATATGTATTAGAAATGTGCCTTAAGCTGTATGATGTTTGAGTATGTTTGGTTGTGCTAAGAATGGTGAAAATTATGCTTTGAAATTGCCCTATGCTGTCCAACTGCAGGTAAAATCGTGTCACGATTTTACAACCGTGTCACGATTTTACAGGCAGAACATAACACGATTTCTGGGCATAAAATCGTGACACGATTCCAAAATCGTGTCACGATTTTGAAGGGGGACAGAACATGTTGTTTTTCAACTTTACTTGCACCATTCCAGCCGTTCAATACTACTTCAAACTCATTAAGCAACGTGCAATGGCTGTGTATCTCTTCTAAGTGTTAAAGGACCTACCCCTTAGAGAATGAATAGATCATTAGGGAAGGCATATGGCAAGATAATTTGAGAGCCTAAATGGGTGAATAAAGTTATAGAAGTATTCCTTTGGAATACATAGGCATGGTAATGCTTCGGCAATCAGAGTTACATATATGTTTATAGTGTTGGTTCTCCAACGATCACAGGTGGCTTATGATAACGATAAGCCAAGAATCATAGGTTATAGGTTATATGATACAGGAATGTTATACGATTACAGTACAAATTATATGTTCATATGTTATAGTTAAAGAATTAAAGATCAAAGATAATGGCGTGCTTGCACGTTTTACAGTTACAGGGCGTGTTCATCAGACTCCGGGATTCGCCGGATGGGACTTCTCCGAGAGGGTTGTCCACACGTTTTATAGGGAGTCCGGTGTTAGCCTGATATGATAGGAATTTCACCGGTTTATAGGGAGATGTACCTCGGGGTTACTCCACCCGAGCCGCACTCCGTAAAATGAACTCACATTAATTGTTTGTTCAACGCTAACAGCTAACATAAAACACTTTATTTGTTTTATGATTCATAGTTATAGTTAAAGTTATAGTCACAGGAAGTTTTACAGATACGGGTGGATTACAGTTATAGTTATAGGAAGTTATATCCTTTGGGGATAGAATTAAAGACTTGGCGATTCTAGTTCCCCTAAATTGCCAAGGTAGGCATGGCGACCCTAGGTTCCCTGTGGTTGCCAACAGTAGGTTGGGTAGAGCTCACTGAGACATTATGTCTCATCTCATTCCTTCTGGTGCAGGTTTACAGGCAGGATCGTAGTCAGCAAGCAGCAAGGGTAAAGAGAAGGCTTCGGACTGATCGTGTTGATGTTATATGTTTATAGTTTGACTGTTTTATATGGTTGTACTTATGCTGTACATGTATAAGAGATGTTGTATAAACTTTGGATTGTAATATTACAATGTAGTGTAATGTTTTGATGAACTTTTATATTGTAAATTAATGTATCCAATACGAAATTTTAATACTCGTATAAGATCCTAGGCAATCTTATTATGGGTGTTACAACTTCATTGACCAAAAAAGAAATTGACAAATCTAGTCTTATAATCTAGTAAATAATTGACCAAAGTCTTGTATGTATTAAGCCTGAAAGCTAACTGACTTCATTATTCGAGTTATTGTTGCGTAGGACAAAGGATAAAAAAAATAGTCAAACCAAGGACATTATCAAAGCGACTTATTGGTAATTAAATCTATGCAAGTATATCATAATTCCCTTGCATAGTATACTAATCAAAGTTCGAAGATTGCAAGTATACTTGCATAGTAATCACAATTAAACTTGGATTTTCAATTAGTAATTGCTCTGCTCTGCCTCACGTAAATGTCACTTGCCCAATTTCATACATTTTATGCACCAACTTTCTCCATTATCTGTTAAACAGACTAAACTTAAATTCTACTACCAGCCCAGTCAAGTAAACTTATAGAAATGAAGTAAACTTATATAGGAGCTTTATTACTCAATTTTTGAATTAGCAGATATACTTACCAATCATAGATCTATGTCAGATGTGAAACAAAAGCTAGCAGCCGTAGTAGTACTAAAACTAAAAAATCCATTTTCGATTACAAAAAATTACACTCTAACAATATTTTGGTAATGTCAAATATATGCTTTATAGCTTCGTGAACAAGTCTATCTTAAACACATTAAATACAATTTGACAATGTGGCACTTAAGTAAACAAAGATTTGAGCATGTAACAAAGAAAAAAAAAAAATACAAACAATACTATTTTTCTTAACCCATGGAATACTATTTTTCAAAGAAAGTACTTTGACATGAAATCCCTTTTCAACTTCAAATCAAGTTGTAGAGATGAAGCAACTAATAAATATGATGCTTGGTAATGAAATTGTAGTAAGGATATAGTACAAACAATAAAACAAATTTAGAAAAGCCAACTTAGCAAAATTCAGAACACAATTCAATCTTAATTTACACACAGCAGCAACATATAAAATATAGGCTTAATTGGTATTTTGGTCCCCTAATTAATTTCCAGATTTCATTTTGGTCTCATAACTCGTAAAATTAACATTTTGGTCCCTCTTCTTTCTCTCCGTTATTCAAAAAAGTCTCTGGCTGTTAACTTTAACCTCAAATGTCTATGGTGTACCAACCTTAAGAGTGGTCCACCATAGATCCTATTAATTAATTTAATTTAAACCGTTTGATCTTTTTTTTAAAAGGAGGACCATTGGATTACGCAGGTGTATTTTATCTTACGGTGAGTTAGCAACAACTAATTAATTCTCCATTTCTTCATCTTCTTCCTCACTCTTCTTCATCATTCTCAACATCATATTCATCAATTCTCAACAAAAAAAAAACTGCAAAAAAGGGGGTAATTTTATTTTTAATTTTAATTTCAAACAACATTCATCTTCATCAACAATGTTCATCCTCCAATTTTAATTCACAGATCTGGATCCAAAATTTAAGAAAAAATCCAAAAAAAAAAAAACAGAATCAATTAAAAAATTAATCAACCCATAATAATTGTAATATCCCGCTTAGATGCAACTATTATCAGTATTAGACGCGATTAAGAAGCATGGCAATTTAGTAAAATGATGCAATGGCATTGTGGTAAATAATGGAAAAAGGGAGTTTAGTTAAAAATGGGAACTAGATATTTTCCCTATCATTTTTCCTACTTCTCTCTACTCATCCAAAAATCAGCATCTCTCTTCCTCTCTTCCCTCCATCACACGCCCTTAACCCCTCTTCCCATCACTCATTAAAACTTCATCCAACTCTAGTTGAAAATCTTGCAAGCAAGCTTGATTGGAAGCTTAGAACAAGAGAAAAGAAACAAGGAGAACCAAGGAAGGAATTAAGAGAAGTGGTAGCTTGGAGCTAGAGCTTTGGGAATCAGAGTTAGCAAGCACCAATAGGAGGTTTAAGGTGAGCTCCACAGGGTTTTAGAACCCGCTTGAGTAAGTTTGAGAGTTATTAGCATTATGATAAAAGCTATGAATTTCAATGCCCTAATTCTATGTTGTGAGTAATCCATGATCATTACATGTTGTATTCTGTTGATAAGCATTAGAAATTATCTCTTTAAGCTGTATGATGTTTGGGCATGATTGGATAGACCAAAAATGGTGGAAAACATGTTTTAAACTTGCCCTATGTTGTCCAACTGCAGGTAAAATCGTGTCACGATTTTATAACCGTGTCACTGATTTTATAGGCAGGAACCAACACGATTTCTGGGCATGAAATCGTGACACGATTGCCAAATCGTGTCACGATTTTGAGGTGGACAGAACCATGTTGTTTTTCATCTTTACTTGCACCGTTTCGGCTATCTAATACTGCTTCGGACTCAAGGAACAACATGTAATGGTTAAGCATTGCTAATGAGCATTTAAAGACCTATCCTTGAGAATGTTTAGATCATTATTATAGAGTGAGGATAGGCATAAGCTTGAGAGGAAGGATGTCTTAATCCACAAGTCATCATAGAGGAGTATAAGAGCTAGTATTGGGATTATCCCTTACTAAGCAATTTTCCATATACAATTAAGTATGTGCAAGCTCAAGAATGATATAGAATTCAAGTATAGTACCTTTTATAGGTTAAGAGTTCAAGAATTAGTAAGATTAAGCCGTGGCCTTCGATGTTCACGCCAGTGGGACACGAATGGTTCACGCAAGGTAAAGACTAAGATTAATACTTTTTAAGTCGTGACTTTCATCGTTCACGCCAGTGGAACATGAGAGGTTCATGCATAAGCTTAAAGAATATTGATTCGCGTCTTCCGTCGTTCACGTCAGTGGGACACGGGAGGTATACGCATAAGTTAAGACTATTATTAAGTCGTGTCTTCTGTTGTTCACAGCCAGTGGGACACAGGAGGTTCACGCCAGTGGGACGCGTTATTCCGCAAGGGTAACCGCACGACGATAAGAGGAGTCCGGTGTTAGCCTGATAAGATACGAATTTTCACCGGTTACCAGGGGAATGTGCTTCGGGGTTACTCCACCCGGGGGCATTCCGTAAAATGAACTCAGATAATATTGCATGTTCAACGCTAACAGCTAACATTAAAGTATCAGTTAATATTCTATTACATTATCAGTCAGGAAATATTTATTCAGACAGTTATCAGATATCAGATAGCAGTTATCAGAAGGTGATCCTAGGTCTCCCCTTGATCACCAGTTTAGCAGGATCAGTCAGATAGCCCTCTATGGGTAAGATTGAGACTTGGCGATCATAGGTATCCCCGAGATTGCCAAGGTAGGCACGGCGACCCTAGGTTCCCTGTGGTTGCCAACAGTAGGTAGGGTAGGAGCTCACTGAGACGTTATGTCTCATCCCTTTCCTTCTGGTGCAGGTTCTTCGCAGGTAGCACGACGTAAAGGTAAAGAGAAAGCTACGGATTGATCGTGCTGCTTATGTTTCTTGGTTATTGTATATGATATTGTAACATGATGTATATATCTTATGAAGAATGCTTTGTATCGGATGTTGAGTTGTATCATAAACTTATGCATTGTGTAATCATTGAGCAACTTTCTGTATTGTATTTAATGTATCCGGTACGAAATTTTAATACTCGTAAGAGATCCTGGGCAATCTCTCTATGGGTGTTACAATAATAATCCTCCAGCTTCTCTACTTAGAGTCAAGCTTTCACCAGGAATAGTTCCTCATAAAAGGCCGAAAAGAAGAACTTTCCAAATACTTCTTACATTCGTAAAGGTAGCAGTCTTGTTAGGAATCCTACTCCAGTTTCTGCCATAAACCCAAACCCATAAATTCATCAACCCAAAACCAACAACAACTCTAATTAAACCCATAAATAAAATAATTGTTGGAGACTACTCAGACGCAAGGAGATCAACGTCGACGTCGCCGGAAACGAGAGCCCGTTCTTTGGGAAAGGGAAAGGGACTCAGATACGTCGTCGTTTAGGGAAGAAGATGAATACATTCCGAAAATTGATGGTTTGCGGCGATTGTATGTGCGAACAATCATTTTGAAATCGGAGATCGGTGATTTACGGTGGTTTGTGTGGTGGTTGGTGGCGGCTATGTTGATGGATTTGGGTAAGGGATTTTTCGGAAATTCAACAAAAAGAATAGAAGAATGAAAAATTTTCAGTTTTCTGAGCTAGACGAAGAATTCGAAAGAAGATAAGAAGAATTTGAAGATCTTTGAGAAAATTTGAAATTTGTGTGTTATGAAATTGTGTGTAATTTTGAATCTCTGGGTCAGTGTACTGTTTTTTGAAAGGGAGAAGAGATGAAGATTTTTGTGATATTGTTGTTGTTAGTGATGTTGTTTAATTAATTATGGGTTGTTTATTTTTTATGGATTTTTTTTTTATGAAAGTTGGGGAAGATATATGAAGATGATGAAGATGTTAAAGGAAGAAGATGAAGAAAAGAAAAAAAGTTAGATGTTGGTGGTACATCGTAAGATAAAATAGATAAGTGTAATCCAATGATCGTCTTTTTTAAAAAAAGATCAAACGGTTTAAATTAAATTAATTAATAGGATCTATGGTGGACCACTCTTAAAGTTGGTCCACCATAGACATTTGGGGTTAAAGTTAACAATCAGGGACTTTTTTGAATAACAGAGAGAAAGAAGAGGGACCAAAATGTTGATTTTACGAATTATGGGATCAAAATGAAAACTGTAAATAAATTAGGGGACTAATGGACCAAATAAGCCTAAAATATATTACCTTTCCATTAGAATTGAAAAGAAGATATGAACCAGTAACAAAAAAAAAATCAACATAGTGTTAGATCATTGTTATGAAAAATCAAAATGCAAATTCAGGCACATTCAAAAAAATAAAGACAGAAGTAACCCTAAAAAATAGACTGCATTTTAATTTTGTTAAAATTTTAGATTACATCTTCATCCCCTAAATTTGAAGTCCCATAAACAATTAACAAAATCAAACAAAAACTTCATATTCACAAAATAAGGGATATAAATTTGGTACCTAGGAAGCTAATTTTGTGTGGCATGTGTGATGTAAGCATTGTGTATGTCAACATGTCTTTTAATGGATGTATGTTTCAATTTAAAAATAATAGTGGAGGGAAAATTTGAAATCTGAATGTGTGATAGTAGTAAGAAATGTTTTTTTAATAATAAACTAAAAAGATAAAATACTAACTCAAATAATAACATCAAAATATGAGGTTAAAAGAAATTAAGTGCAAGAATTTGAATGTCTAAAAGGGATGAACAAAAGAACAGGCCACACCAATTTGAATAAAATGAACAAAAGAAACTGGAACATGTGACCAAATTCATGAAGAAGTTGGACATATTTAACTTCTATTTTCTCTACAAATTCATACAAACAAAAAGATAAAATCTAACAATGTAATTATGAGTTCTCAATTCTCTTAATAGAACCAAACTAACAACAACTAAAGCTCTCCTAAAACAAACCTTGAAACACAAAGGTATAGTATACAAACATAAGAAAAGAGGTTTAAGTTGAATAAAATGAAATCAACCTTTGTGAAATCTAGCTTGTCTTTTGGCCTTCTTCACCCTAGTCAAGCAATTTAGCTGATCATTAAGAAAGCAATTATCAGTGAAATCCACAAAATGACACCACTAATATAATTTCTACCAAAACAAAAACCAACAAAATAATAGTAACATCTGATTTTATTACTCCAAAAAAAAAATCATAAAAGTCACCCTAATAGCATGAAATCGTCATGTAGATTATTGTTGTCCTAAGAAATGGTTCTTAGAAAGGGGTTGCTACACAAAGCAAAAGAACCAAATGAAAAACAAACCAGATATAGAAAGGGGTAAATTCACTCAATTTACAGAAACCAAATCACTCACTGATGTTATTGAGCATTAACAAACAACCAATACATCAAAGGACAAACCCTTATATTGATTAATGCTTATAAGAAGCTGATTTTGTCCTTGACACACTTCACAAAAAACTTAAAAGGGTAAAAAAGCTAGTCTCATATTGCAATTGCAATTGCTTCAACTCTTGATATCTTCAAAATTTGTTCAGCTTTTACTGCAAAAAAAAAAACAAAAATTGTTCCATATCAATATCAAAACTAACAATATCATCCATTTTCTTATTGAGACATTTTCTCAAATACTTTGTGAGTGCTCAATTTCACATAAAAAATCAAATACAAAATCATGTCAAAATAAGACAAATTGAATAAAACATACATACTCTTGTTAATCTAAACACAAAAATAAGACAAATTCAAAACCAATTCCACAATTTATGAAACCATTAATGTTTCAATGGCTATAAAGAAATTATATACTTAGTTGAAAAAAGTTGAAAAAACAACCGTACAAAATAAGCAGAATCAAGTGTTAAAATACTTATAAATTATGGGTTACAGTAAAAAGATATTTAAGGATCTAACAAAAAACAACAACATAAAAACAAAAAATGCCAACCTTGCTGTAGAAATCAGATAAGATGATAGCAGGTCAGTTTGATGTTTCCAAAGGATTGTCAGTATTCATCTTCAAATCCGATTCATGCACAGACAAAAAAACCAAACACTAATCACAACAATCTACAGACTACAAATTCAAAACCGCACATAACACCTGTTAAAATTTTGGGCCTAACTCATCCTTACAAAACCGGCTTGTAAGGTGAGGATTGCCTCCTCTATATAAACTCTTATCATGAGTATACACTCCCCTCACGCCCAACACTCTTTTTTGGCTTGGTGCGTGGATAGGTAGATGACCCTTGAATTCGACAAGCTCTGATACCATGTTTAAATTTTGGGACCTAACTCATTCTTACAAAACCGGCTTGTAAGGTGAGGATTGACTCCTCTATATAAACTCTTATCATGAGTCTTATCTATCCGATGTGGGACTTGGGTTTTTCCCAATAACACTCATCATAAAAAACAAATTAGAAAATAAAATTACCTCAACAATGATGCAAAGTACGACTTTAGATTTTTGCGAGAGGGAGATGGCGAGGATGAGTTATTGTAATATCCCGCTTAAGTGAGACATTTATCTGTGTTATATAAATCATAGGAGAGAATGGCAAAGTCGTAATAAAAGGGAAAAGGACCCATTTGGATATATAAGGAAATTTTCCATGTTTATCTCATTTTTCTCATTGGAAGCAAAACTGAATTTTTCTCCCCCTCCCTCTCTCATTTTCGTCCCTTCTTCACCATCATCATCTCAGCAATCACCACCCAATAATCCATTTAAACTCCCTCCTGAACTCTTGTGTTTCAAGTAAGCTTGATTTAAGAAATTTGGAGCAAGAAGAAGCAAAAGAAAGATCAATTGATCAAGTGAAGGATAGGCTAGGGTTGAAGCTAAGGATTAAGCCAACATCAAACCCATCTTGAGGTGAGCTCTCTTGGGTTATAGAACCCATTTTGAGAATCTTTTGTTAAGTTTTGAAGTTTATGGTATTTATGAGCAAGTTTGAGGTTTTGTGCCCTATTTTCCTTTTGCTTAGAATTCCTTGATTAATCATGATGTAGTCTATCTCTATGCCTTAGAAATTCGTCCCTTGAGATGTTATGATGCCTGGGTATGAGTGGTTTAACCAAAAGGGGTGGAAAGCACGTTTTGAGCATGGTCTATGCTGTCTGATATTGAAAATCGGCCCCCGAAGTGATGAAATCGGCCGCCGATTTTGATGCACAAATTTCAGATTTTATTACGGCAAATTTCGGCCCCCGATTTTAGCAAATCGGCCGCCGATTTTCCAGCCACCCAATTGCATGTTCTTGAGTATAGGAATGTAAATAAGGTAGGATGGGTAATAGGTATGGCATAGGGAGATGATTACTCAATATCTAAGTTATGTAGAGGAGTATAGGAGCTAGCAATGGGATTATCCCTTACTAAGCAACTCCATATACACACTAAGTATGTGCAAGCCTAAGAGCTATGAGAGTAAGAATGTTTTGACAATCATAGTTATAGACCCGTTTATAGTGTTGGTTCTCCAACGATCATAGGTGGCTTATGAAAACGATAAGCCAAGGATTTAAAGATTACAGGTTATAGGTTACAGGGTGGTTATAGAATTAAAGTGACTGATTATATGCTTATATGTTATAGTTAAAGAATTAAAGATTAAAGATATTGGCGTGCTTGCACGTTTTATAGTTACAGGGCGTGTTCATCAGACTCCGGGATTCGCCGGATGGGACTTCTCCGAGAGGGTTGTCCACACGTTTTATAGGGAGTCCGGTGTTAGCCTGATATGATAGGAATTTCACCGGTTTATAGGGAGATGTATCTCGGGATTGCTCCACCCGGGCTGCCCTCCGTAAAATGAACTCAGATAATTGGTTGTTCAACGCTAACAGCTAACATAAAACACTTTATTCGTTTTGTGATTTATAGTTATAGTTAAAGTTGTTAAAGTTATAGTCACAGTAAGTTTGACAGATACGGATGGATTACAGTTATAGTTATAGGAAGTTTATCCTTTGGGAATAGAATTAAAGACTTGGCGATTTTAGATTCCCCTAAATTGCCAAGGTAGGCATGGCAACCCTAGGTTCCCTGTGGTTGCCAACAGTAGGTTGGGTAGAGCTCACTGAGACATTATGTCTCATCCCATTCCTTCTGGTGCAGGTTCACAGGCAGGATCGCAATCAGCATGCAACAAGGGTAAGGAGAAGGCTACGGACTGATCGTGCTGTTGTTATATGTTATGGATGTTTGTATTATATGGATTGTACTTCTGTTGTATATGCATTCGAGATGTTGTATAAACCTTGGATTTGTAATATTACAATGTGTTGTAATGTTTTGAATGAACTTTTATATTGTAAATTAATGTATCCAGTACGAAATTTTAATACTCGTATAAGATCCTAGGCAATCTTATTATGGGTGTTACAGTTATGGAGGGATGGGGAGTGAGGATGTAACACCCATACTAAATTATCTAGAATATTTAGCATGTGTATTAATCTGATACTGGGTACATTAAAATTTTCAATAATAATAACAATAATACATACAACTGAATGAGTACAAGTTGGCTCGTTATACAGTTATCCAAATTCATAACATACACTTCTATATACATATATACCATCTGTCAGCCTCCTGAGCGTGTCCTTGACGAGCAACTGCACTCCATCCAGCATCTTCATGAAGATCTTCATCTGAAAACCACTTGGCTACCTGAAAACCTGCACCAGAAGGATAGGGATGAGACATAATATCTCAGTGAGCTCCTACCCTACCTACTGTTGGCAACCACAGGGAACCTAGGGTCGCCGTGCCTACCTCGGCAATCTTGGGGAATATCTACGATCGCCAAGTCTTATCTTTACTTATTTCGCGATCAAGGGGAAGAACTAGGATCGCTGCATACCTTAATCTTATCTCATCATAGGCTAACTTGACTTATCTCATACTTAGTGATCAGGGGGAAATAACTATGATCACTTCTTATTACTAGGAACTAATTGTCCTATTTCTCAATACTTATACAAATAAACGTATTCATCTTTTCATATCTTAAAGTTAGAGGTTAGCGTTGAACAAACAATAATTATCTTGGTTCATTTTACGGAGTGCATTCGGGTGGAGTAACCCCGAAGTACATCTCCCTTCTAACCGGTGAAAATTCCTATCATATCAGGCTAACACCGGACTCCTCTTGTCGTCGTGCGGTCATCCTTGCGGAGTAACACGTCCCACTAGCGTGAACCTCCTGTGTCCCATTAGCGTGAACAACAGAAGACACGACTTAATAATCTTAACTTATGCGTATACCTCCCATGTCCCACTAGCGTGAACGATGAGAGACGCAAATTAATATCCTTTAAACTTATGCATGAACCTTTCATGTCCCACTAGCGTGAACGATGAAAGTCACGACTTAAATAATATTAATCTCATTAATCTTATTCTTAACTTTGCGTGGACCATTCGTGTCCCACTAGCGTGAACAACGAAGGCCACGACTTAAAATCTGATTAATTCTTATTCTTATTCTTCTTATATATATATATGTATAACTTATAAACTCATGCATGTATAATGCATCCTGATCTCGTTAATCCTTATTCCCGTGCTTAACTAATGCACTCTTAAATAATCACTCTTAATTACTTATCCTATAAAAGGTTTTACACTTGAGTGCTGTTCCATTCTTGGACTTGTATATATGTAGCTAAGCATATAAAATTTGCTTAATAGGGAATAATCCCATTGCTAGCTCTTCTACCTCTCTATATAACTTAGAAGTATGTGTATTCATCTCCTATTGTCATACCTATCCCTTATCCCATCCTTAACTTATACATTGCTTCATGGCATAAAATTTGATGGTTTTAAAATCGGGGGCCGATTTCTCAACTTCGGGGGCCGAATTATGCCGTAACCCCCATGGAAGGCCAGCCTCAAAATCGGTGGCCGATGGTATAAAATCGGTGGCCGATTTTAGCACCTGCAGAGTACGAAATTCTGCTTCCTTGGCTATTCCAATCCTGTCCAAACAACATAGCAGCTTATGGGAATGAATTTACAAGGCATAAGGGTAGATAATCACATGATTAAGCTATGAATTAGTATACAAAGGATTAGGCACAAATTATAAACCTTGATCCAACTTGTAAAAAGGCACTAACACAACTCAAACGGGTTATACAACCCTATGGAGCTCACCTTGATTTAGCTAGCTTTCTTCTTGCCAAGTTCTGATTTCCAAAGCCCTTGCTCATTACCACCACTTCTCTTGATTGCTCCATGTTTCCTTTCTTTAACCTTCTCTTGTTCTTCTTTTCTTTCTCTTGATCTAGCTTCCAACTCAAGCTTTCTTGCAAGTGTTTTCTCACTAGAGTTTAGATTGAAGTTTGGATGATTATTGGTAAGGAAGATGGGGGCGTGTGGCTTGAGGAGAAGAGGAAGAAGAATGCTGATTTTGAATGGGGAAAAGAAAGAAGAAAATGACAATAGGAAATATCTAGTTCCCATTTAAAATAATCTCCCTTTTGCCATAAATTACCATATTGCCATTGCTTCATTTTACCAAATTGTCATGCTTCTCAATCACGTCTAATACTGATAACTGATACTTAAAAGCGGGATGTTACAATCTACCCCCCTTAAAGAAATTTCGTCCTCGAAATTTAGAATCCAATCATTCTCATATACGCATGAATCTCTCATACTACTTTCTCCACTTACTCGAACTCCAGCTTGTCTTGCTTATCGGAATCCCTTAGATTTCCAACTCTATACGTCGAATATACTCGACGACTTTTCCCTTAACTAAAAATACTCATGGCGAATTTGCATAATTCTTACGCAGTAGGATGTGAGGTTATCTAAACCATCATATCCAACTCGCTTGACTATATTCATTGTTCTTACACCTCTTGCAATTTCAAATAGAGTTATCCAATCCTAACACTTGTACGGAATCTTATAAATCTCATCATAATCCGCGTAATCTTACTTTGACGACATTAGATCGTTCTCATTATCCTCAAATATTCCCACTCTTCAGTGGATTTCTTGCATTGCATTTCTTTCCCATGAATTGTTATCTTTATCTTTCGTCTCATACGACGACATCTCTTATCTTATAATAACTTAGAAATCACTCTTCATTACTTGGAGTTTACCAATCTCCTATCTTTCTTATCACTACTATTCTCGAACTCTGGCCGTAGCATAAATATTTTCTATATTGGTAAATCCAAACTCATAAAAGTCTAGTCCGAGTGATGAGTAGTAATCATCTCACACAACACCACATGGTACATTTCATAGCATATAATTTACATACATAAGCGAGCATGTGTACACTACTGACGGGTACACAATACATCACCTCATCCTTGTTCGACTAACGGGATATCATTCTTAATCTTAACATATTCGAGACATTACCACATCAATTGGGAATCTTTCTTACCTTTAACTCATTTTGTAACATCCGGGATTTGCCTTTCAACTGGCTTGCCAGGTTTGCCCCGCCAATGTTACTCATGTTTATCTCTTAACATACATTATCACCTAACATAGATCATGATTACACTTATCGACATAGTGAACTCATTTCTCATTTCTGAACATCAGGTCCAAGATCCTCATTTTTCAAAAGGAAGCTCTACTTGATTGTTACCAAAAGTAGCACACTTAATCTTTAATTCTTCAATCAAAACTTGAACTTACGTAGCCCTTTACTGTAGACTACGAGTGACTTTTAATCTTCATAAAGTCCTTCTTTCCTTACTAGTAAACATTAAGTACAATATTTCCGAACTCTTCTGCTAAGATATGGTTGATATCAATAAATCTGTTCCGGTAAAACCTTCATACTTATACATTCCTGATTGTGAACCACCATTGCCAAAACACGTCACATAACTGAAAATCTGCTACACTACTATCTGAGTAGTTTAAGTATTGCCTGATAAGTATATATAATACTAACATATCCTGATACATGTGACATGTTGACATAACGGAATACATCATGGATTAAACTCATATGTCACTGCGTTGACGTTTTCTGATCAACGCTTCTATTTCAAAGTATCATCTTGCAAGTACAACCTTTACTGATATTACTTTATGCTTGATCCTATTGATTAAACATTACTCTTCAAGTCCACCTAAAGTTACTGGGCTAAATTAGCTAATTTACCGTATTAGTGGTGACTTTCCTTGCTCTAGACTTATCGTGCTAAGAGCATATTCTTCTCATTCTTATCACATATTCCTAAACTGCTTCGATTTCCGTTTCTCTTGTATTTCGAGGTTTGAAATATCCCTCGGCATAACCCTTAAAATTTCCTCCTAGAACTTATAACAAGTTCAAGTCGTCACTGCGTACTGATATTCCGTGGTTCATCTGACAAGGACTTCGCAAGCATCCTTGTTCTTTAAGCTTCAGCTTAGAATCGTTCATTAACTCATCCTTAAATCACCTTTCCGCTGCGCAACTCTGATTTAAAGAATTCACTTTGGAGTAAGAATAATACTCCCTGATCAAATCCTCTGGCTGACTTGTTCCTTAATGACTTATAGCTATCGCAGCAAAATTATCTTACATTCGCTGACTCTTTTATGGCTTAAACCACCTGTTGAACTTACTGATTGGTCGTCATTATCTTTTGGCTTCATTCAACAACTCGTTACTGCATTCACAATTCAAATCTTGATCTTAGCACTTAAATAACTCTGCATATAGTGGAACAATCGAAATCTATACCTTATTACTGCCCTCAGAACTTATCCACACGAGGTGATCTCTTCAGCTTCTAGTATAACTGTGGAAAGAAACTCATCAGTTGAAAACTTAAGACTCATTGGCATTAACTACAATCTCAACCTTTCGTCTTTAAGACGATCCTTCGTACAATTAAGTCTCAATATAATTTCTCGGCTAAAATTCCGATTATCCTTCACAACTGGTCTACTTTAATTCCGATTATCCTTCACAATTGGTGTCATCCATCCTCCCTCTTCGGCCTGGACAGCGCCCACCATCATTGCTTCCGTGCTGGGGGCTGTCAGTGTTTCTTGAATCACCGTCCTGTTGTGTCCCGGTCTCTTGGTACTGGCCAACTTTGAGAGGATGTCGGCACGGGAGTTCTGTTCGCGCGGCACATAGGTCGCCTCGAAAAATGTGAAATTCTGAGCCAACTCCTGCACCTTCTTCAAGTACTTCGTCAGCTGTCCGTCCTTCGTCTGATACTCTCCTGCAATCTGGTTGGTCATTAGCTGCGAGTCACTCCGCGCCCTGAGATTCGTGGCACCCATTTCTCGGGCAAGTTGCATTCCAGCTATTAGGGCCTCATATTCAGCTTGGTTGTTGCTTGCCTTCCACTCGAATCTTAGGGATTGCTCGATCAGGACGTCATCCGGGCCTTCCAACACGATCCCTGCGCCGCTCACCTTCAGGTTGGATGCCCCGTCTACTGATAAGATCCACACGAAAGGTGACTGGGCCTCAGCGGGTGAACTCAACTCTACTAAGAAATCTGCCAACACCTGTGATTTGATACTGCCCCTGGGGACGAACTGGATATCATATTCGGACAGCTCCACGGACCATGACACCATGCGCCCTGCCAAATCTGGCTTTTTCAGAACCTGCCGAACCGGGTGGTTGGTTTTCACGACGATCCGGTGACCCTGGAAGTAAGGGCGTAGCTTCCTCGCCGTGGTTACCAATGCTAGAACTAACTTCTCAATTTTCTGGTATCGCAGCTCCGCGCCCTTAAACACCCTACTAACGAAGTACACCGGCTTTTCGCCCCCCTCCTTCTCTTGGACAAGAACTGAACGCAAGGCGTGCTCTGTCACCGACAAGTATAGGTAAAGAATGACGCCTTTATCCGGGCGCGTTAAAATTGGAGGAGTGGCCAGGAAAGACTTGACTTTATTGAAGGCGTCCTCACATTCGGCCATCCATTCGAACCTCTCCCCCTTCCTGAGCGTCGTGAAGAAATGAAAAGCTTTGTCTCCCGCACACGACAGAAAGCGAGACAACGCCGCCAGACGCCCTGTGAGCTGCTGAACCTCCTTGACGGACGTGGGGCTCCTCATGTCGATGATAGCCTGGCATTTATCTGGGTTGGCTTCTATCCCTCTCTTGGTTAACATGTATCCCAAAAATTTCCCCGCCTGAACCCCAAATGAGCATTTGGAGGGGTTCAGACGCATGTTGTACTTTCTTACGCATCCCAAGATTTCCTCAAGGTCTTGGCAATGATTTCCCTCCTCCGCGGTCTTGACTACCATATCGTCGATATAAACCTCCAGGTTTCGCCCTATCTGATCAGCGAAGACTCTGTCCATCAGCCTCTGGTAAGTGGCGCCGGCATTCTTTAAACCGAATGGCATTACCTGGTAGAAGTAGTTGGACGCGTTGGTCATGAACGCGGTTCTGGGGGCGTCCAAGGGATCCATCCGAATTTGATTGTAACCTGAGTACGCATCCATGAAGCTCACAGTCTTATACCCTGAAGTACCATCTATCAGTCTGTCAATGGCGGGGAGAGGGTATGGATCCTTAGGGCACGCAGTGTTCAGATCCGTGAAGTCCACACACATCCTCCACTTACCCGAACTCTTTTTCACTAGCACGACGTTGGCCAACCAAGTCGGGTACTTAATCTCACAGATAAACCTGGCCGCCCTCAACTTCTTTACCTCCTCATCCATTGCCTTCCGCTTTTCCTCTCCCATTTTCCTTTTCCTCTGGACCACGGGCTTCACCTTTGGGTCCACCGCCAAATGATGACATACCACATTCACATCGATGCCGGGCATGTCTGATGGGCTCCATGCAAACAAATCCAAATTTCTTCTCAGAAGGCGGACTATCCCCTCCTCTTCAACCTTTGTCAAAGCCGTGCCAACTTTAGTAGTTTGAGAAGCCTGAGGGCCGATCTGTATCTCCTTAAGGTCCTCGATGGGGGTCAGTCTTTCCTCGACGTATTCCTCTCGTGGATCCAAATCAACAAAATTGACATCCTGGGCGTTTGAGGGGCTGGGGCCCCGCCCAGACGGAGAGTGGTCCGGTTTCCTAACTCTTAGACTGTCCTGGTAGCACTTTCTGGCCGTCCTCTGATCTCCTTTGACCACTCCCACCTTACCATTGGGCAGTGGGTACTTCATGGTGAGGTGTAGCGTTGATATTGCTGCCGACAACTAGTTGAGTGAAGGACGCCCTATGATTATGTTATAGGATGAGGGCGCGTTCACCACCAGGTATCTGACTGAGACGGGCCTGGCGCTTTCATCCTCGCCGAATACTGTCCTCATGGTTATATATCCCCGTACCTGCACCTGCTCTCCCACGAATCCAACTAAAGACCTGTTGAACGGCTGCAACAACTCCGCGCCCAAGTTCAACTTCTCGAAGGCGTCGTAATACAGGATGTCCGCTGAGCTTCCTGGATCAATTAACACCCTTCTCACCACACAGTTCAAAAGCTGTAAGCTGATCACCAAAGGGTCGTCCTCGTGAGGGAGAATTCCCGCAAAATCCTTACTGGAGAAAGTGAGTTCAGGATCAGCTTCTGGGACGGGCATTCCCATGCCTTCCAAACTGTCGATGTGCATCACGTGGCGAGCATACCTTTTCCTGCAGGAGTTAGTCTCGCCTCCCCCAACAAATCCTCCTGAAATGGTGTTGATGGTCACGCGGGCGTGTTGGTTGCTATTGCCGCTGCCTGACCCGGGGTCCTCGCCACCCCTTGATGGGGGATCCTGTGGCCCGCGCTGGTTCCCTCTCTGGCTGGAACCCTGCCCTCCTCTGACGTAGCCCTTCAAATGTCCTTCCTGTATTAGCTTCTCGATCTCCCGCTTTAAGACTCTACAGTCGTCGGTGTGATGTCCCCTGGCTTTATGGTACTTGCACCACCTCTCAGGATCATTTCCCATTACTTCAGATCGCGAGGCCGGTGGTTGAGGAATCAAACCCGTATGAAGGACCTCCTGCAGAATGCGCTCTCTCCTCTGATTCAAAGGCGTAAAGTTTTCTAACGGCCTTCTGGCCGGTGACTTGAAAGATCCCCGCATCGGCTGAAGATAGCTATTCTTCCTGGGGCTATGAAATTCATTCCCCCCGGAACTCCTTTCGCGTGCGTCCCGGGCCTTCTTCTCAGCATTGCTCTCTTCGCCCTTGATGTAACACTCCGCCCGGGCTAAGATTTCCTCCATAGAATCCGCTGGTTTCTGGGCCAAGGATTCATTGAACTGGCCGGCTCTCAATCCATTCTGGAAAGCTCCGACGAAAATTTCCTGGTTGGGGCTGGCGACCTTGATAGTAGCTTCGTTGAACCTGGCGAGGTACTCCTTCAACGGCTCGTGGGGTCCTTGTCGGACGTTGAAAAGGCTGGTGGTCGAGACCTTTCTATGCTTGCTAGCTGTGAACTGGTGTACCATCCGCCTGGCGAAATCGGGATAGCTGGTTATGGAAAAGCGAGGCACACCCATGTACCACCTGAGGGCTGCTTCCTTGAGGGTTCCTGCAAGCAATTTGCACTTCAAGGAGTCCGCCGCTCCTATGATCGCCATCTGAGTGTTGAACGCCGTCAGGTGTTCGGTGGGATCTGATTTCCCATCGAATGAAGCGAGGTGTGGGGGTTTGAAATTCTCTGGGACCGGTGCGTTCCAGATCTCGGCGGATAAGGGCTGGGGATCCTCTAGCTCCGGACCCTCTTGGTCATCTTGCTGCTCCTGATGTTGCTGTTGTTGAAGAGTTTGAACGGAGGCCTGCAGTGCCTCATTCTGTTGGCGCAGTTCCTCTAGCTGGAGCTGCATGGCGGTAACGGCGTCCGGATCGGCGTTGTTGTTTCGGGATCCGGCCATTACGAGCTGGGTGATTCGGCTTGTTTGAGTGTTTAGTTAAGGAAAACTGAGGCCTGGGAAAGTTTTACCTAGCCCCACGGTGGGCGCCAACTGTTCCTGCTGGTTGAACAACGGTACCAACCCCCTGAGTTGTCTTATGACTCAAGAGCTCAAGAGCTTGGCGAGGGTTTTCTCTCTGTGATAATGAACGTGATCATCTGTGAACCGTTGCAGCCCTCCTCTTATACGCCCCCCCCCCTATCCTAGGGGAATGAGGCCGGCTCTTACGGGATTCCCCAGCCACCTGGAGCGGTGACCTGGTCCTCGTCCGAGAAGCCCGGTCTACGATGGGAACGTGGGAAGACTTGGTAGACGGGTCCAAATGTTGCCGTTAGCTCGGGTCTTGACAAGGCCAGCTCGCTACGGGTGTGGTTTGGGGGCCTGCTCCGTACCCGAGCTGTTTCTGCGGGTGCCCGATCTCGCCCACGTGGCGGGTATGAGGGCAATGAGGTCCAGCTGGCCGGGGTGGACTGCCACGCGTCGTGAGAGGAATAAGATGACGGTACACAGCCCCCCAAGCACAAGTCTCGAAGAGGCGAAGTGATTAATAGTATGCTCGGTTTTAGCTTAGTGGGCGACTACAAAAATCGTTCAATGGGGCCGAGTGAGTGTCTGACATGTGGCGTTATGAAATACCGGCATGTAGTGAGAGCTGGCGGTCTGCTAACTGCTTCAGTGGTTGTTCCCCACCCTAGTGTCCTGCGGGTGACTGCACCCTATCAGCGCGTGGGTCATTTAAATGAAATCCAACGGTGGATGGACAATGACCGTTCGTGCTAACATCTGGACGGCTGGGGTTTCGCCTGCTTTCCCTTGCTTCGATGCAAATCAAGCCGCACAGCACTGAAAGGACGGGCCCTTGGCACCGTTCGATCTCACATCGTTTCAGACCGCGCTCGCAACTCGAGGCCCTCCGCTTATAAATAGGGCTTGTCTGTTCCTTCTAACTCATCCGTTCTTTTCGAATCCATCCGTTCCTTTCGAAACATACCACCTGCAACTGCCTCCTGCTAGCACGCCGGCGAACTTGCAAACTACTTCCTATTTGTAAGAACAGGTAACCTCCTTACCCCTCTCATTTTACGCTTACGCTTCTTAGTACATTCGTAAAGAGGGAAAAATGGTAGTGATACGGGAGTGTGATAGTGAGGGTAACTCAGTGGGTTCTCCCCTCTTAGAGGAGCGACGCAAAGTGTGGAATGCAGCCATTCGGGCCGCCCGAAGGGCGGATGGGACGGTAGACTGGGCGCTCGTGGATCGACAATACTTTGGACACCCCCTCGTCGCTGCTGAGGTGAGCTCTGACAGCGACGACGGTGCCGCCCCCCTCTTCTCAGAGTTAAGTGCTTCAAGTAGCAGTAGCCATGATAGTGATGTAGTTATTCTCTTTTCTTCAGGACCTGGTGAGCGAGAGGGGAAAATGGCGAGATCTGAAATGGGCGCCGAGTGGGTGGATGAGAATGTGGCCGCCCAGTCCTCCTTGTTCAGCACCGAAAAGAGGGTGGCGGAGTTCCGGGAGAACCAGGCGGTTTCCTCTACTGGAGATGAAGCGGATGTCGTCACCGAACCCTGCGTCCAAGGGGAGAAAGTCTACATGCGTCGTCCACGAGGGGTGCCAGATGAGGCGTTCTACATGTACGCCTGTGCCATCACGGATTTGGGAGTAAGGATTCCCTTCACGCCCTTCGAAGCCGCGCTCCTTAAGGCTATAAACGTAGCGCCATCTCAACTTCACCCTAACGGCTGGGCATACGTCAGAGGCTTCGAAGTTTTATGCCAAGGGTTGGGTTTGGCGCCCACAGTGGGCGCATTTCTCTCCTTCTACTGTACCAAGGGAGTGGGGAAAGGTTCGTGGGTGTCCATCAACTCGCAGCAGAGACGGGGTCTGTTCGCCCTCTTCGCAAACAACTACAAAAATTGGAAGAGGAAATTCTTTAAAGTAAGGGGGCTGGACGCCTCTGTTCCCGTCTTCATGGGCCAAGGCGGCGGTGAGGGGTTTCCGTTATACTGGTCCGGCGACCCCCTGTCTGTATCTGGCTACGACTACGACAGGCTGAGTGACGTGGAGAAAGACGTAGTCGACTTCCTGGAGCACATGGAGGTTCTGAGCGTAAAGGAGCTTATCCACAGAGAACATGACCCCGTGGCTCTTGGCGAATACATAGGTAGCACTCGTTCCCATTATGGGCGATGTCATTCAGTAATTAAGTTTGTGTTTTAGCTGACATGAGTTCTTTGACTTTTAAGCAGATTCGATGGCGCCGAAGTCCGCAGCGGAGAAGAAGCTGGCCCTGGAGCGGGCGAAAAAGAAAAGGGCTGAGGAAGGCGATGTTCACGGGAGGAGTGACCCCGCCGGCCTGATGACGCGGGAGAAGAGTTATAAGTAAAAGGACAGAAGTACAAAGAGAGTTATAAGTAAAAGGACAGGAGTTCGGTTTACCAGCTTCCATTTCTTGAGAGGTCTGAGGTTGAGGTGGTTGGCCCTCATCCGCCCGTTTCCTCTTCCCTTTGGGCGGCACCGTGGCGTCTGCTGCGGCCACGACCCGGGATGGGATGGCGTCGATGGCGCTCGCCTCCCCTGGTACTGCGGTTTCACCGGCGTCCATGGCTCTGCGTTTCTCCCGCGTCATCAGGCCGGCGGGGTCACTCCTCCCGTGAACATCGCCTTCCTCAGCCCTTTTCTTTTTCGCCCGCTCCAGGGCCAGCTTCTTCACCGCTGCGGACTTCGGCGCCATCGAATCTGCTTAAAAGTCAAAGAACTCATGTCAGCTAAAACAGAAACTTAATTACTGAATGACATCGCCCATAATGGGAACGAGTGCTACCTATGTATTCGCCAAGAGCCACGGGGTCATGTTCTCTGTGGATAAGCTCCTTTACGCTCAGAACCTCCATGTGCTCCAGGAAGTCGACTACGTCTTTCTCCGCGTCACTCAGCCTGTCGTAGTCGTAGCCAGATACAGACAGGGGGTCGCCGGACCAGTATAACGGAAACCCCTCACCGCCGCCTTGGCCCATGAAGACGGGAACAGAGGCGTCCAGCCCCCTTACTTTAAAGAATTTCCTCTTCCAATTTTTGTAGTTGTTTGCGAAGAGGGCGAACAGACCCCGTCCCTGCTGCGAGTTGATGGACACCCACGAACCTTTCCCCACTCCCTTGGTACAGTAGAAGGAGAGAAATGCGCCCACTGTGGGCGCCAAACCCAACCCTTGGCATAAAACTTCGAAGCCTCTGACGTATGCCCAGCCGTTAGGGTGAAGTTGAGATGGCGCTACGTTTATAGCCTTAAGGAGCGCGGCTTCGAAGGGCGTGAAGGGAATCCTTACTCCCAAATCCGTGATGGCACAGGCGTACATGTAGAACGCCTCATCTGGCACCCCTCGTGGACGACGCATGTAGACTTTCTCCCCTTGGACGCAGGGTTCGGTGACGACATCCGCTTCATCTCCAGTAGAGGAAACCGCCTGGTTCTCCCGGAACTCCGCCACCCTCTTTTCGGTGCTGAACAAGGAGGACTGGGCGGCCACATTCTCATCCACCCACTCGGCGCCCATTTCAGATCTCGCCATTTTCCCCTCTCGCTCACCAGGTCCTGAAGAAAAGAGAATAACTACATCACTATCATGGCTACTGCTACTTGAAGCACTTAACTCTGAGAAGAGGGGGGCGGCACCGTCGTCGCTGTCAGAGCTCACCACAGCAGCGACGAGGGGGTGTCCAAAGTATTGTCGATCCACGAGCGCCCAGTCTACCGTCCCATCCGCCCTTCGGGCGGCCCGAATGGCCGCATTCCACACTTTGCGTCGCTCCTCTAAGAGGGGAGAACCCACTGAGTTACCCTCACTATCACACTCCCGTATCACTACCATTTTTCCCTCTTTACGAATGTACTAAGAAGCGTAAGCGTAAAATGAGAGGGGTAAGGAGGTTACCTGTTCTTACAAATAGGAAGTAGTTTGCAAGTTCGCCGGCGTGCTAGCAGGAGGCAGTTGCAGGTGGTATGTTTCGAAAGGAACGGATGGATTCGAAAAGAACGGATGAGTTAGAAGGAACAGACAAGCCCTATTTATAAGCGGAGGGCCTCGAGTTGCGAGCGCGGTCTGAAACGACGTGAGATCGAACGGTGCCAAGGGCCCATCCTTTCAGTGCTGTGCGGCTTGATTTGCATCGAAGCAAGGGAAAGCAGGCGAAACCCCAGCCGTCCAGATGTTAGCACGAACGGTCATTGCCCATCCACCGTTGGATTTCATTTAAATGACCCACGCGCTGATAGGGTGCAGTCGCCCGCAGGACACTAGGGTGGGGAACAACCACTGAAGCAGTTAGCAGACCGCCAGCTCTCACTACAGGCCGGTATTTCATAACGCCACATGTCAGACACTCACTCGGCCCCATTGAACGATTTTTGTAGTCGCCCACTAAGCTAAAACTGAGCATACTATTAATCACTTCGCCTCTTCGAGACTTGTGCTTGGGGGGCTGTGTACCGTCATCTTATTCCTCTCACGACGCGTGGCAGTCCACCCCGGCCAGCTGGACCTCATTGCCCTCGTACCCGCCACGTGGGCGAGATCGGGCACCCGCAGAAACAGCTCGGGTACGGAGCAGGCCCCCAAACCACACCCGTAGCGAGCTGGCCTTGTCAAGACCCGAGCTAACGGCCACATTTGGACCCGTCTACCAAGTCTTCCCACGTTCCCATCGTAGACCGGGCTTCTCGGACGAGGACCAGGTCACCGCTCCAGGTGGCTGGGGAATCCCGTAAGAGCCGGCCTCATTCCCCTAGGATAGGGGGGGCGTATAAGAGGAGGGCTGCAACGGTTCACAGATGATCACGTTCATTATCACAGAGAGAAAACCCTAGCCAAGCTCTTGAGCTCTTGAGTCATAACACAGCTCAGGGGGTTGGTACCGTTGTTCAACCAGCAGGAACAATACTCTTTTTCCTTTGCATCACAAAATGTGTGCCTACAATGAAAGTTTTCGTTTTGCTCATGTATATTATTGTTTTTGACGTTTCAATTCAGCCACTCAACTGTCTTCAATTCGTTCCTTGATATGATGATATATTCTTCACTGTGAGATCTTGTTTAGATTTTTTTTTTTAAAGCAAATTCATTTTTTTCTACCCAAAAACAGGTTGATGAGCAGAAGGACAAGGTAGCTGTTGAGCAGATTTTGCGAGTTGTTTTTCTAGATCCAGAGCGTCCAAGTCCAGTGAGTATTGAGATTTTCAGTGTACTGTTGTATTTGAGCCATTTTTTGTGGTTATTATTACATGACTTCTTTTTTCTTTCTGCACTAATTCATTTAAATATATGTTACACTATTGTTGTAACACCCATACTAATTATATCTAGAATATTAGCATGTGCATTAAACTGATACTGGATACATCAAGGTTTTCAATAATAACAAAAAATAATACAACTGAATGAGTACAATTTTCTCGTTATACAACTGTTCAAGTACCACTATAATTACTTATACAAAGACTGATAAACTCCTGAGCTGGTACTTGACGAGCAACTACACTCTATCCAGCGTCTTCCTGAAGAACTTCATCACGAACATCCTGCTAACCTATAAACCTGCACCAGAAGGATTGGGATGAGACATAATGTCTCAGTGAGCTCCACCCAACCTACTGTTGGCAACCTCGGGAACCTAGGGTCGCCATGCCTACTTTTGGCAATCTCGGAGATTCCTATGATCGCCAACCTTTAACCTTTCCTATATAGGGTATACCTGCCTGTTCCTGCTATCCTGTGTAGTCATAACAACTAAACTACATCCTGCTAAACTAGTGATCAAGGGGAAACCTAGGATCACTGCCTGAGCCTGATAACTGAATAGTCATGAAATCTAGACTATAACCTGATAACTTGGTGATCGAGGGGACTCCTAAGATCACCACCTGATACCTGCCTGATAGATAAATCTGCCTGATAACATAATAAAGTATAAACTGATACATTTTATTATGTTAGATGTTAGCGTTGAACAAACATTATTATCTGAGTTCATTTTATGGAATGCCCCCGGGTGGAGTAACCCCGAAGCACATTCCCCTGATAACCGATGAAAATTATCTGAGGCTAATCACCGGACTCCTCTTGCCTGTGTGTGTGGTTATCCTCGCGGAAGATTCCTGCCCGTTCCAGCTGTATCCGGAACCCCCTGTGCTCTAACTGGCGAGAACACAGAAGACACACTATAAACTTATTCGTGGTTATCCTCACGGAAAGTTCCTGCCTGTCATACCCCATTTTTTACCCATTTTTATTTCATTTCTCTCGTCTTTTAGGCCAGAAATTTTCGCCGTTTCAGACGAAATTTCGGCAGGGAGGTATTTTAAAATACCTCATTTTTGTTCCGAATGCGACCGTTTTTATTTTATTTGTTATTATTTTTATTAGTTATTATTATTTTTATTTATTTTATTATTTTTATTTTATTCTTTTTTATTTTTTTTATTTTTAGTGTTTTCTGTTTTTTCTTTTTATTTTCGTTTTTTTATTATTAATATTTTTATTTTACCGATTAGTATTTATTTTTTAATTATTTTCAGTCCAATTTCAGTCCAGCCCAGAGGGGCGTTTTTGTCTTTTTTTCGTTTACCCTGATTTTTTACTATAAAAAGCATTAAATGCACAGTACCAAAAAAAGTACACAGTACCCAAGAACTTGTCAGAGTCAATCAGTGGCAACACCACCGTCAACCACTAACACCACCACCACTAAACCAAAATCCGGCACCATAATCAAAACCACAAAAACACACGGCCAGGCACAAAATACCACAAATCAAAATCACAAGTCATCAACCGTACGCAAATATACAAACTAACCCCAGATCCAAACAAATCCGAACCCAAACGGAACTAAAACAAACTTGAACCAAACGAACATAAGCCAGATTGTACCAAAAGCCAAGAAAGAGGTATCTCTTTTTTTTTGCTTCAAGCTCAGATCTAGACTTTTCTGAAAAGTTTTTAAAAAAACTAGTTACGGATTCGGACAAAGCTTAAAAAAGGGATAGTTGGAAACATTTGTTTTTTAAAGAAGGGGTAGGTTGTCCTCTCCGGAGCGGTGGCGCCGCCCCCCTGGGCTGGCCGGCCGCCGCGCCGGAAGTTTGTGTAGGCCGGAAGTGGAGAGAAAGAGAGAAGGGATGAAGAAGAGGAGAGAGAAGCTATTCAGGAAAATGATTTAAAAAAACCAGCGCCGGCTTTATATAGCTCATCGGACCAGTTCGGTCCACTTAAACCGAACCGGTCCAGTTCACGCCTTGCAGCCCTTAAGCCCAGCAGCGCGCAGCCCATCTCTTCCTTCCCCTTTTCTGTCTTTCATTTTACTTCCTGCACCCCCCCCCCCCCCTTTTCCTTTTGCACCCCTCTTCTTCTTCTCTTTTCTTTTTTACTTTATTTCTTTTTTGCACTTTTATTTTTTTTTTTAGTTTTTTTTATTTTTTCATGCACTTTATTTATCACCTTTAATTCCCAGTACCCCATGCATTTTTATTTTTATTTTTTTTTATTTTTTTTATTTTATGCATCATGTTTATTTTATGTCTTGCATTTTTATTTTATGCCTCATATTTAATTTTATGTCTTGCATTTTATTTTCTTTATTTATTTTTCAGCTCCATATTTATTTTTATGCCTTGTATTTTTATTTTCCAGTACCATATTTATTTTATGTCTTGCATTTTATTTTCTTTTTTATTTTATGCATCATATTTATTTTATTGTCTTGCATTTTTTTATTTTTAGCATCATGTTTATTTTATGTCTTGCATTTTTATTTTTTCAGCATCATATTTATTTATTGTTTTGCATTTCATGCATTTTTTATTTCTTTTTTAGCATATTTACTTTAATGCAATTGCACTTTTATCTTTATTATTTTTGTCATTTATTTTATTGCCATTAGAATGTGTCTAGGTCCAATGTAAATAAAAATATAAATGAGAATCTGCACCGACACCACATTTATTTATTATGCTTTATATCAAGGACGATAGCGTAATTTTGACCGTATCCGAGGAAAAGGACCCTCACTTGATCCAACGTCATTTTGAGGGATCCGGCGCGTTAGACTTTCTCAGCATAACTTAGTCTCTGGACCTTAGGACTTAATCAAAATTTTCATAAAAAAAGTCAAAAAAGTCAAAATCCAAAAAAAAAACATTTTATAATCAAAATTTCAAAAAAAGTCAATCTTTGTCATTTCTTTCTTAATCAAATTTCAATCAACTTTTAATCAATCAAGCCTTTTTCAATTTAAAATCAATCAAACTCACCTCTTTTTATTCTTCTATGCCTTTCGGCTTCTTATCTTTCTCAAAACTTTTTTCAAACTTTAAAATCAACCAAAACAAATCACTCGGCTTTTTACCCCGAACTACATGATTTTGATCCCATTCGGGTATGTAGGCAAAAGACTTTGTCTTTCCAAATCAATAAAAATAACAAAAATATTTTTCCTTTCTTTTAAATTCATTACTTTAATCTTTTCACACTTAAGCATTTATTTTACAAACAAATAATCAATTTAGCATAAAGATGATTAAAAACAAGAGGTTCCTATAGAGTATGTTGGGTTTTTGTATATTGGCTACATTTTGCAAAAACATCTACTAGCCAGATGCTGGGACAGATGCGGTAGCATATGGAACAGCATTAAGTCTTGTGTTTTTCGCGCCAGCTAGCGCTTTATATTTATGTACGCAATCTTCCAAAAGATTTGCCTGAAGATTTATTTTCCTCTAGCTTGCTGATCAAGGCGCGTGTAACACCCATATAGAGATTGCCTAGGATCTCTTACGAGTATTAAAATTTCGTACCGGATACATTAAATACAATACAGAAAGATTGGTATTATTTATGTAAAACATAAGTTTTTCATACATCTCATAATCTGATACAAACATTCTTCATAATTTACATCATGATACATCATCCATATACAAATGTCCAAATACTAAAAACATAAGCAGCACGTTCAGTCCGTAGCTTTCTCTTTACCTTTTCGTCGTGCTACCTGCGAGGAACCTGCACCAGAAGGAAAGGGATGAGACATAACGTCTCAGTGAGCTCCTACCCTACCTACTGTTTGGCAACCTCAGGGAACCTAGGGTCGCCGTGCCTACCTCGGCGATCTTGGGGATACCTATGATCGCCAAGTCTTATCTTTTCTCATCTCGCGATCAAGGAAAGAACTAAGATCGCTTCATATCTTTAACATTCTCATTATATGCTGACTTAAAATTATGCTCAGTGGTCTTGGGGACAACCTATGACCACTTACTGTAACTAGGAACTAATTGTCCTATTCCTCAATATAATTATAAATAAATTTATCATCATTCATATCTTAAGTTAGTTGTTAGGGTTGAACAAACATAACATTATCTTGGTTCATTTTACGGAGTGCATCCGGGTGGAGTAACCCCGAAGTACATCTCCCTTCTTACCGGTGAAAATTCCTATCATATCAGGCTAACACCGGACTCCTCTTATCTTTTGTGTGGCTGCTCTCGCGAGCGGTAACTTCACCGTCCCAGCTGCCATTTAAGGCGGTAACTTCACGGGGACCCCCTGTATACTAACTGACGAGCAGACAGGAGACACGTAACTTTATAGACTTGGATGTGTAGCTGCCCTCACGAGCGGTAACTTCACCGTTCCGGCTGCCATTTAAGGCGGTAACTTCACAGGAACCCCTCGTATACTAACTGACGAGCATACGAGAGACACATCAAGCCCGGCTTATAATTTCATTCTCATTCTTGAATTGCTAAGTCTTGAATTCTTAACCTATAAAAGGTTCTAATCCTTGAAACATATAGTGTTCTTGTACTCATCATGAGTATCTTGTATAATCTTAATAATCTATCAAGATTCTCGACTCATCGTTCTCATGAGCCTTTGACTAAAGTGGGAAGCCAAGTCCCTAACTTATTGGTATCTTAGGTATAACTCTACCCTTTGTCATAATTAATTCCTTGATTCATAATGAGGTTAATCCTCAACAATAGGTGTTGTTTCTAACCCCACACTCATGCTAATACTAGGTATACTATGATCTATTCTTCCATTTTTAAATGTACAAAAGCATACTGGCGCTGTGCGGATGATTTCTGGCTAGAAAAACAAGTTTCAAAAATAAGGTTCCTTGCTGGAACCATCGTGGCACGCCAGCCACCCATCGTGGCACGATGGCTGCCTGATCACTATGATCATGGCACGATGAAAGCCATCGTGGCACGATGAATCCAGGGGTTGCAGCCCCTGTAGCTGTTCCAGAAAGTTCAAAAACGAGTTTTAAAGTTCCACACAGTTCAGCAAGCATTTGTACATCAAAATCTAAGGTTTTCAACATATAAAACCATAGTATAACAAGTATTAACATTAGGGTAACTAACTATTACAAATCTAGGCAAAATCATTCATGGAACCTTTCCTCTCTAAACCATAAAATTTACCCCTAAATGGGTATAAAACTTAATGGAGCTCACCTTAGTTCACTATTGGTGCTGGTTAATCTTGAATTCCAAACTCTATGTCTCTCCAAAACAAACTCCTCCCTTGGTTCTTCCTT
The DNA here is from genome assembly GCA_018208015.1 of Medicago ruthenica. Taxonomy (NCBI): domain Eukaryota; kingdom Viridiplantae; phylum Streptophyta; class Magnoliopsida; order Fabales; family Fabaceae; genus Medicago; species Medicago ruthenica. Next base: position 61,170,225 of record CM031376.1, on the reverse strand, counting down.
GCTCTACTTTTCTTTCTCTTATACTAGCTTCCAATCCAAGCTTTCTTGCAAGATTTCCTTACTAGGTTTAAGATTAGTGTTTGGATGAATTTTGGTGAGTGAGGGAGGGCGTGAGAGGTGAGGAATGGAAGGGAAAAAACAGAAAATTGGAATGGAATGAAGGAATGGATAACAAGAGAAGTAAATATCTTGTGCCAATTCAAATTTAAACTCCCCCTTAGACTTATTTACAAAATTGCCATTCCCTTAATTTCTTGTTTGTCTTGCTTGCTTCTCAAGTTTTCTAACACAGATAAATGCTACATCTAAGTGGGATATTACAATCTACCCCCCTTAAAGAAATTTCGTCCTCGAAATTTAGAATTTACCTGAAAATAAATGTGGATAATGCTCTTGCATTTCTGATTCAAGCTCCCACGTCGCTTCGCCGTCGGGAGAACCTTTCCATACAACCTTGACAATAGGAATCTCTTTGTTCCTCAAAGACTTAACATCGCGATCAATTATCTGTTCTGGTTCCGGTTGAAAAGTTAGGTCCGATCTCAAATCAATACTGTCCAGTTCCACTGGTTGGAAAGGATCGGGAATAAACTTTCTCAGTTGCGAGACATGAAATACATCGTGTAATCCTGACATAGCCGGTGGCAGCGCTAACTGATAAGCTGCTGGTCCGACACGTCGGAGTATTTGGAATGGTCCAACATATCTGGGACAAAGTTTCTTAGTCCTGAATGCTCCTCTTAATCCCAACTTGGGTGTAACCTTAAGGAATACATGATCTCCTTCTTCGAACTCTAAGGGTCTTCGTCGCTTATCAGCATAACTTTTCTGACGACTTTGAGCTATTCTCATCTTATCCTGAATGGATTTAATCTTCAAGGTTGTCTCCTGAATTATCTCAGGTCCCAATATACTTTTATCTCCAACTTCAGCCCAACAAAGCGGGGTTCTACATTTCCTACCATATAAAGCTTCATAAGGTGCCATTCCGATGCTAGAATGGTAACTGTTGTTGTAAGAAAATTCAATCAATGGTAGGTGATCATTCCAACTTCCTCCATCTTCTAGAATACATGCACGCAACATGTCCTCTAACGTCTGAATCGTCCTTTCTGATTGTCCGTCCGTTTGAGGATGATGAGACGTGCTCATCTTTAGTCTGGTTCCCAAAGCCTTTTGAAAAGCCTTCCAAAAGTGGGATGTGAAGATAGGATCTCTATCCGACACAATACTAGCTGGCACGCCATGGAGTTTCACAATCTCGGAGATAAACAACTCGGCATACTGAGAAGCTCGGTAAGTAGTCTTAACCGGCAAGAAGTGAGCTGACTTGGTTAACCGGTCCACTATCACCCAAATGGAATCATGCCCTCGCTGTGTTCGAGGTAGTCCACTCACAAAATCCATGGTTATATCTTCCCATTTCCATTGTGGAATTTCCAAAGGTACCAACAACCCTGCGGGCCTTTGATGCTCAATCTTCACCTGTTGACAAACAATGCATCGGGACACAAACTCCGCAACATCTCTTTTCATGCTAGGCCACCAATAACCTCTTTTCAAGTCTTGATACATCTTGGTGGTTCCTGGATGAATGCTAAAACTGCTCTTATGCGCCTCTTCTAGAATTAACCTTCTCAATTCCTCATCATTCGGGACATAAATCCTTCCTTCAAACAGTAACACCCCATCTGGTGCCCATGAAAACCCTGTTTGGCCAACTTTCCTCTGAAGGTCCATATCCACAGATTGAGCTTGTGCAATCCTAAATCGTAGGTCACACATAATATCCATCTTGTTCAGCAAGATGCCACCTTCTAACTCTGTAACAAGTAGATTAAGGTCTCTAAACTCTTCATACAATCCACATGTATGCATCATCACTTCAGCTTTTACTAAAGCTTTTCTACTCAAGGCATCAGCTACCACATTTGCTTTTCCTGGATGGTACTTCAGATCGAAATCAAAGTCCTTCAAGTACTCCATCCATCGTCTTTGTCTCATATTCAAATCTCGTTGATCAAACAAGTACTTCAAACTCTTATGATCGCTAAACAAATCAAATTGTGCTCCATACAGATGATGTCTCCATATCTTCAATGCAAAAACTATTGCGGCTAGCTCAAGGTCATGGGTGGGGTAATTCTCCTCATGAGTCTTGAGCTGTCTAGAGGCATAAGCTATTACTTTATCTCCCTGCATAAGAACACTTCCCAGTCCTTTGGAAGATGCATCGCAGAAAACGGTGTATCTCCTTTCAGGATCTGGTATTGCCAGCACTGGTGCCTTCGTCAATTTCTTCTTTAAAACTCTGAAACTTTCTTCACATTCTTCATTCCAGATAAAGGGTACATCTTTTCTGGTGAGGCGTGACAGGGGTAAGGCAATCTGAGAAAATTTCATGATAAATCTCCGATAATAACCTGCCAAGCCTAGAAAGCTCCTGACCTCTGCTACACTCTTTGGTCTTTCCCAATTGAGAACAGCCTCAACTTTAGATGGATCAACAGCTACTCCTCCTTGAGAAATAACATGACCCAAAAACTTGATTTCAGACAACCAGAACTCGCACTTGCTAAACTTAGCATACAGCTGCTTGTCTCTAAGGACATCCAATACAATTCTCAAATGCTGAGCATGCTCCTGAGGATCCTTAGAATAGATCAAGATGTCATCAATGAAAATCACCACAAATTGATCAAGATAGGGTTGAAATATCCTGTTCATGTAATCCATAAACACGGCTGGAGCATTGGTTACACCGAAAGGCATGACCAAAAATTCATAGTGCCCGTAACGCGTTCGAAACGCTGTCTTAGACACATCTGAAGATTTGATACGGATCTGGTGATAACCCGATCGAAGATCAATTTTGGAAAATACTGTTGCTCCCTTGAGCTGATCCAGGAGATCATCAATCCTTGGAAGAGGATATTTGTTCTTGATAGTCACTTTGTTAAGTTGGCGGTAGTCAATACACAGCCTCATACTTCCATCCTTTTTCTTGACTAACAAAACTGGAGCACCCCAAGGTGACACACTGGGTCTGATGAAATGCTTCTGAATCAATTCTTCTAACTGAGATTTCAGCTCTTTAAGCTCCATAGGCGACATTCTATACGGTGCCACAGATACCGGCTCCGCTCCTGGAATTAAGTCAATTGAGAATTCTACCTCACGCTCTGGAGGCAAACTATTTACTTCTGAAGGGAAAACATCTAGATACTCATTTACAATGGGAATATCACTGGGACTCAACTCTGATTCTGAAGCCACAGTGAGCATGACATAAAATCCCTTATCCTGTGCACAAATGAATTGGATTAACTGATGGGTGCGGTTAATCAATTCTGACAAAGCCACACCTTCCGCCGTATCACTGGTCGGCATATAAATACTTTTCTCTGAGCATCCAATATACACATGGTTAGCGGAGAGCCAATCCATGCCTAATATCACATCCAATTGCTCCATCGGGAGGCATACTAAGTCAACATAATAAATTTTACTGGACACAGTGATAGGACAGTTTTCACAAACATACATTGCTTCAATTCCGCCTTCAGTAGCGGTAGATACTAACATTGGAGGATTCAACGGAGACAAAGATAATTGAAGCGTCTCCACACATTTATATGAAATAAAAGAGCATGAAGCGCCACAATCAAAAAGAACTTTTACTGGGTATGAGCCAAGATAACACATACCGGCAATCAGATCTTCATTCGCCAAGGTCTTTGCACCATCAAGGGAATACACCCTTCCTTTGCTAGTTGTAGTACCTTCGGCCGGTCCTTTACCACGTCTATTTGGACATTCATGTATGAAGTGCCCAGGTTGCTTACACCCGTAACAGACACCCATACCCATCATACATTCACCTTTGTGGGACTTCCCACACTTCCTGCAAACAGAATATATTGAGGGCGGACTAGGTTGCTTTCCTCTTTGCGGAGATCCCTTTGGCTTAAGCTTGTCATGGTACTTATCAGACATTCTACTCTTCTTCTTCTCATAAGCTGCCGCTCGTTCTTTTGAAGCTTTAGCAAGTCCTGCTTCAACTACCAAGCTATCATGTGTGCGCACCTCGTTTTTTCCCTCGGGGAAAAGACGCGCAGATTCCTCCGAGGTCGTCCTCGAACGCTCGGAGGGTGCCTTTGTGAAGCCGCCACCAAAGTTTTTGTGTAAAGGGAACGTTGATAAACCCTTAAGTTTTTTGTTTGTAAAGGGAAACGATAATAAAACCCTTTTGACGATGAGGATAAGGATTTGGTCATCGCAACCATTATCGGGTTCGGGAGTCGGTTACGCGAGGGGAAGGTATTAGCACCCCTCACGTCCGTTGTACTCAACGGGAACCTTCTATTTGGTTAAGACTTGAATTGCTTTTTAATACTTTGCGTTCATGTTCATTTATGCTACAATATAATAAGGGGGGGAAAAGAGATAAAAACAAACGAAAGAAAAGAAAAAAGGTTTTTTTTTATTATTATTGTGCTTGACAAGATGTCGATCTTGCTCCTACGTATCTCCCGGTAGTCGGAGAATTCAAAGCATACGTAGTTCTTTGGTAGAAAAACGTATGTGTGTTGGTTGATTTTAACTGGACGATATTTTAAACCGAATTCTTGCGATTAAAACGTAGCTTGTATGCTCGCTCTTGGAGACTTATTAAGCGTTTGTTCGTGAATCGCATTAGAATTGTTAAAAGTTACGTCCGTTAGGGTAGAGGGTTGAATTGGTCGCTATGGGACCAAGGGAGGTACAATGGACTCATACAAGTCAAACATTGACCGAGTGGACTCCGAAGAGTCGGGTGATTGTTCGATTGATCCACTGAGATCAAGAACGGGTACAATGGACTCGGACGAGTCGAACATTGACCGAGTGGACTCAAACGAGTCGAGGGGTTGAGTCTAATGGCCAACGGGGGACCAAAAGGTTTGGATTGACCACAAAGGGCCAAGATTTGGTTTGGTTAGGGTTGTACATATTAAAAGGGAATGACGATTGTCCGAGCGACGAGACATACGTCACGCATTCGTACAATCGGGGCGATGGAGAGACATACGTCACACCATCCCTTTTTCATTCATATTTTTGGATTGAATTCTTTGGAAATCCCAAGGTAAGTCAAAACATTTGGTTTGAAAAACCCAAAATGGGAAGGTTTAGCAAATTTGCTAGAAAACGCGCAAGTTCGTCTCATTTTGCGAAAATGCGCACATTACCGGTGTATGTTCATTTTTGAATTTTGAACATCATGAACAATATTTATTGCTCAAGTTTAGATTGAAAAGCTGAACATAGCTTGTTGGTTCATGTGGTTTTGAAAGTTTGGGAACATAACTTGCTTTGCAAGCTATCCACAAAATGGTTATACGAACTTGTGATTTGTCAAAATTAAGCAAAAACCCTTGTTATGATTTGAAGAACATAGGTTTAAAAACTCTTAGGTTCTGAGCTCTGGGGCTAGAACCTCAAAAATTGGTTGTTTTGACACAAAAACTCAGGTTCTGAGTTCTGTCATGGTCGCACTGCGACCATGACTTCGCACTGCGAAGCATGCGAAATTTTGGGTTCAGAAGCTGTTTCTGAACATTTGTTCAGAAACAACTTCTGAACACACTCAAGACCTTATATATGGGTGAAAAGCTTTGAGTTTTTGGGATGAAAAAGGTTGTACAAACCAAATTTGATGTTTTGAAAACCTTGGGATTTCTTTGAAATTCAAAAGGGGTTTTTTAGGACCAAAAGGTTTTGAGCCAAAATAGCTATGCAAACACAATTAGAAATGCAAGATAAAGAGCTTAGTAACTTACAGAACTCCTTAGCAAAGCTCCTGCTGCACTTGGCTTGATTTGGTTGAAGGCTTTCACAAAGGTTTGAAGATTTGTGATGAACTTGAACTTTTGAAAGCTTTGTGTGGATGGATTGTTTCTGGTTATTTGTGGAGATTTGTAGGTTGAAATGAGTAGAGTTTCTGCTCTTTGAATGTTGTGTTTTCTGTCTAATTGTGTGTTTTTTACCTTGGGCATTGCCTTGTATTTATAGGCCAAAATCAAATCTTTGTCATCATTACACAATCCCTTGATTCAGCTGATTTGTGGCCAAGATCAAGCTGAATCCCCTTGCATTAAATGCTAATGGATAGAGGCAACCCTGCCTTGTGCCAAGGGGCAAGTTCCAGCTTGATTTCAGCCACAAATTCAACCTATTCTAGAAGGTAATGATGAAGAACAAAGCTGATTTGCAAATGGCTAATGCTTGGGGATCAATCCTTGCAATCTCAATGGTTGGTCAATAAAAACGTGCACTGTATTGTGCAGAGATTGAGGGATGAAAAGGCTAAAATTGGCTGGTGTGAGAGGGTGAAAAGCTGCTGCAAAACAGAGTAGGCACTCATGGCTTTTCAAGTGAGAAAATCCAGCTGGTTTGACTGGTTTTTGGGGCAGCAAGCAGGAGGAAAGTCCTCAAGCAGGTGGCTGGCAACCTTGTGGTGGTTAGCAGGTCACCTGGGAGGGGCTAGAGCTGCCCAAGGGCAAGCCCACTTGCTTGTCACATGCTAGGTTGGAAGAAAAAGCTTCTAACCTTGGCATTAATGGCAAGTCCTTCAACTCTGGCTTTGCTTGGCCCAATTAGCCATGAATGCTACTTAAAATAAATATGGAAGTGATGTGCAACAAAATCTGGAATTAAATCCAAGAAACCAAAAATCTGCAGAAAAATCGCAGACTTCGCAGTGCGAAGTGAGCTTCGCATTGCGAAGTCCTTAATTTTGAAAAGTTGACTTTTCTGTTGACTTTTGTTGACTTTTGACTTTTTCCCCTCTTTGACTTTTTTTTTTTGATTTTTGGTTTTAAAATGCGCAGGACAAAATTAGGGTACTACAGCTGCCCCTACTTAATTGTGTCTTCGCATAGAGTGCGTGAGTGCCGAGGGCATCTCATGAACTCTTTGCGGAGATCAATTAAGTAAAAAGAAAAAGAAGGACCCGAATTTTGTCCTTCGCGAAATGCAAATGAAAGGGTTGGTAGGGGTTGATCGTATCCAGCCGCTAACACTGGAGGTAGATCCACTGGGGATGAAGGTAATCTTATCTAGGCACTGTCACTAGAGGTCGATTCCTGAGGGTGGTGATTTACTCTAGGCACTGTCACTAGAGGTGGAACATTGATGGAGGTGATCTTCTCTAGGCACTGTCACTAGAGGTTGAACATTGATGGCGGCGATCGACTCTAGGCACTGTCACTAGAGGTCGATACCTAAGGGTAGTGGTTTACTCTAGGCACTGTCACTAGAGGTGGAACATTGATGGAGGTGATCTACTCTAGGAATTGCTTCTAGAGGTCGATACCTAAGCTAGGTGATCTTATTCAGGTACTGCTTCTGAATATCGATTCCTAACGAGCTGTGATCTTATTCAGCCGCTAACACTGAAGGTCGATACACTGGGGGAGGTGATCTACTCTAGGAATTGCTTCTAGAGGTCGAACAATGAGGTAGGTGATCTATTCTAGGAATTGCTTCTAGAGGTTGATACCTAAGCTAGGTGATCTTATTCAGGAACTGCTTCTGAATATCGATTCCTAACGAGCTGCGGTCTTACCCTAAATAGGTGCCCCTGGTTGAATGTTAATGGATGTTGGTGAATATGTGATACTCACTGGAGGATCCTTGTTGCAGGTTTTATGAAATGAAATGCATGTGTATGAATGGTTTTAAAATATGCATGCATGAATAATGTTAGTTGGGTGCCGAGCAGAGTCGGTCTTTGTTTGTGGGTGTGTTCATGATAATTGGGCTTTCTTTTTTTTGTTTTTTGGTTGGTCGGTTTGGAAGGACAAGGTCCTTTGCCTACATACCCAAATGGGATCAAAACCGGTGTAGTTCGAGCCTAAGCCCGAAAATTTGTGTTTTGTTGGGTTTTTGGTTGGTCGGTTTGGAAGGACAGGGTCCTTTGCCTACATACCCAAATGGGATCAAAACCGGTGTAGTTCGAGCCTAAGCCCGAAAACTTGTGTTTTTTGCCAATAATGATTGGACTTTTGTTTGGGGTTGAGACTCCCTGGGGAGTATCAATGAGGTTTGGCTTTTGGGGATAAAGGATCATTTTGGAAGCATGATCGATATCCAACCTTGTTTGGTGTTTGGATGCTCAGGGTGTTTGTTGGGGAATTTTGTTCCGCCTGACCCTTGGGGTTCTTGCGCTCGCGTGCCGCGAGTTATGCACTTGCCTTAGCTAAGGAGCATAAGCCTTTTGGTGCAATATTTTGGTGGGAACTACCGCAATTCTTTCAGAATTCACGAAGATTCAAAATAAAGCAAAGTTTGTTTGTTTTTTCTCTTTTTGGAAGAAAATTCTTTTGTTTATTTCCCATGTTTTAAAGCATTTTCATCATGAATAAAACAAAACCTTATGTGCTACTGAGAACATAAAATAACAAAAGGAAATTTATTCAATGCAGATTTGACCTCTTGAATGGGTAGAAATACACAAATTGAGAAATGAGATAGAGAAAGACAAGAAAAAGCAAAAAGAAAATATTGGTTTTGGCACAACACATGCTATTTCCTTATGACTTCGATATTTTCGTTTGTTGGAAGATGCTGACGAGACCGATTCCTCTCCTCTTGAATCTTGTCCGGAGCTTGGATGCTGCATTCATTGCCCCTTTTTTTTTGTTAACCCCTAACTTTTGCCTGGATCGCTCTTTCGAGTTTTTCAATCCACCGGGGTGTATTTCCTTTTTTGATGTCCTTAATTTTTGCCTAGACCGCCTTTTCAGGTTTTCAATCTAGCAGGACGCTCTCTATTGCCTAAACCGCCCTTTCAGGTTTTCGATTTAGCGAGCTTCTTTTTTTTCTTTAGGCATAATACCTCTTGACTGCATCGGAGTTTATTGATAGTGGGAACTCCTCTCCGTCCATAGTGGTAATGATCAGGGCTCCGCCTGAGAAAGCTTTCTTTACTACGTACGGCCCATCATAGCTGGGAGTCCACTTCCCTCGGGGATCTTTGTGGATAGGTAATATCTTCTTGAGCACTAAGTCTCCTTCTTTGAACTCTCGAGGACGGACCTTCTTGTCGAATGCTCTCTTGAGCCTCCTTTGATAGAGTTGTCCGTGACATATTGCCGTCAGACGCTTCTCCTCTATGAGATTCAGTTGGTCGAACCTTGTTTGGACCCATTCAGCTTCTTCTAGCTTGGTTTCCATCAAAGACCCTTAGCGAAGGAATTTCCACCTCTACGGGGAGAACAG